>JAZKJV010006289.1:0-388828 GCA_037367405.1 Ottelia alismoides
TTATATAAGGAGAGGTTGTGGCTCATTTGTAAACACACACAGAGTACATGAGAGAAGTGTAGTGTGTCCACCCACTCCAGAGATAGTTCCCCTTCTAATAAAGAGAAGAGCTTTGTGCCCATGCTTTTGTGATCATGTGGTTGCGTTCTTGAGCGTTCTTGAGCGAGTTCTTGAGAGTGTTCCTGAACGATCCATAGAGTCGAGCTTCTGCTTGTGTCTGAGCGTCGGTGCATTAGCAAGCAGGAGTATCGAGAAGAGTTGGAGCGTGTCCGTGACCGTTCTACTCAGAAAGGCTGGTTAGCTACGGGTTAGCTAACGCCGCACAGGATTGGTTGAAATCGATAACGGGATTTTGACCCTGTGAGAGAACCCATGGTATAAAACACCCTAGTTAACATAACACGGTAGTCTGCGTAAATCTCAACTTTGCTTCAACGGATCTTTTTTTAAAAAATATAGTGAATCACTCTGCCAGATATGAAATAAGTGTGGTTGTATGCAAAAAATTAAGGAAGCTTTACTCGAACCACTAAAACCCCAACAAGTTCAATGAGAAAATGAAGAAAACTCAACTACAGTGAAAGAGATTGTTTCCAAATCTCAACAGAAACTCTGAAAATGCTGACGAAGGGAGGTATGGGGGAGCTGGGAGGTGCACCAAGGAGGTAGAGTGTCGGGAGAGGAGAGAGCGGGCCGAGGAGGGTGCGCGCTGAGAAGGGAGGCAATGGGGGAGGAGCGGTGCATCGAGGAGGGCTCCGAGGGTGGATCCTAGGGCAGATCTCATCGGGGGGAGGGGGAGGCGTCGAGTGAGGAGATGAGGGAGGTTTGGGGGTTTCAATGAGTTAATTCCTCAGCCGTTAGATGCCCTCCACACACGTGTCACGCATCCAACCCATTGCAGCTGAGTTGTTGTAATTTAATTATTCTGCTCCGAACCCAAAGAGAGATAGAGGGAGAGGCGTGCGTGGGGGTCGGTTGGCTGTATGGGGGTAGAGAGAGAAATTGAAGAGAGAGAGAGAGAGATGGAGAGAGGAAGAGAATGGGACATGGGTTGCATGTTTTTGCATGGGCATGTTAGAAACAGGGGGAGAGAGAGCGAGGAAAGAGAGAGAGAGAGAAAGGAAGGAGAGAGATAGAGAGAATAAGGGGATAGAGAGTGCATAAAATAATTAAATAAAATAATAGTAAATAGTAATAAATAAAATATAAATAAAATAATATAACTAAATAAATAAAAATATTTAAAATAAATAATAATTATTAAATAATAATTAAAGTAATAAAGAAAGAAAGAGAACATAAATAAATAATGCAATAAAATAAATAATTAAAAGAATAAATAATAATAACAATAAAGGGATTGACATGTGGTGGATTTAGGAGCTGCCACATGTCGCTCCCAGAAAAATCGAAAATTCAATCAAATAAAAAGTAAAAAAGAAATAACAAAAGGGGTCGAATAAAAAAGTGATAAACACAAAAGTTGCTCATCTCGACGAGATCTACAACTTTTGTGAAGGGTCAAAAATCAAAAGAAGTCATCTGTACAAAAGTATTTTTTTGGGGTATCTTATAGGTACCGCATTTTTATCTTTTTTATATTTTTTGTCATTTTTAAATTAGATAAAAATCAAAATAAAATTAGAGAAAATATGAAAGGAATATTTATAACTTAATCTTTTTTTGGATTTTAATAAAAAAGATATACTAAATGGTAGTTTGGTTAATATGTACTACATACAATAGGGCCCAAAACCCAAATTTCACGTACGGAATCCGATTCTTTTGAATTTGGTCTTGTTTTGAATGTAATTGAATGTATATTAATTCAAAAGTTAGTAGGGTTTTATAGGAGATAGTATGAGAGAGATATTCACATTTTAGGGTTCTTAGTCTCAAACTAGGGTTTGGGTTTTATTGATCAATTTTACAAGTTAGTATTTTATGATATTTTTCCTTTACTAGTGTTAGTAATATATACACTATAGAGTTGATATTATTAGATTTGAAATTAGTATAAAATAAATAAAAATAGGTGAAGTTAGCTAATACAGGTGAATATGTACAAGTGAATTTGGCTCCTTATTTAATGCAAATATGAATGCTAAAATGCGAACATTAATTCTAAATGCATGAATGTGAATAATGCATAATAAATGGAGATATGCATCTAATTACTCGAGAAAAAATCTCTATTTTCGACTTTTAGAGTGGCGAATTATATATTCATCAGAGAGCGACAGGTTATTGGCATATTTGTTGTAGAAGTGTGCAGTAAGGAGAAGCGAGTGTGATTCGCTTTACCATAGGATGTCGACATAATCTTTAGTCACAAGAGATTTGTGGTGTCGCGTCATGAGGCACAATGTTGAGTTGTGCGAGTGCCCAAGTGGGGGCACATCAAGGGCGCCCAGTGACGGGTGCATCACCCAAAGTTGATGAGATCTTGCTAACGTGAGCTGCAGATGACGATGATGGCCCAATGCAGACTTAAGACAATGAAAAAATCATGATGGAATTCAACTCAAGGGGGATGTTTTTAGTACTAGAGTTCAATTAGGATTAGGAATCCAAATGGGATTGAACTCCTAATCCTAATCCTAATAGTAGTTGAGTCGTATTCTATGTATCCTACTGGGAATAGGACTATGGGGTTGTAACTGGGTTATATATAGAGGGGTGTGGAGGCATTGCCTCAACATCACCACAAGAACAATATAACCCCTACAGAGGGAGAGAGAGGTAGAAGAAAGAGATGAGGGAGCGAGGGAATCGAGAGAGTTGTACTCATTCTAATTTATAGTGATCTTTCTTCTCTGGTCGCGAGAGGTCACCGACCACCAATATCTAGTTGTTCTTTCTTTCATGTGCTTCCCTAGTGGTGGTCGATTGTCCATATGCATCTGTATCATGTGGTTCGTGTTCCAACAACTGGTATTAGAGCATAGTTGGTATCGCTTTCGTTCCATTAACTAGTATCAGAGCGGATACAATACTAGGTTGTGTCCCAACAAGGGGGAGATTGAAACGCGGATTGTATATCATTCCAATTGATGATTCAAGTCTTGACACCACCTACACCGCCTTATTTGGTGATACAAGTCATCACAAGCTCATTGTCAGCCTCGTCGTCGATGAGATGACAGTTACAACAAATCGTGTAAGATCATGTCTTGATTGATATGGCTCCAATTTTGGAAAATTTTCGAATTAACGGGAAATAGTTTGATTTTGAATCGCATAATTTAAGTTTGTAGATAAACCAGGAAAGCTTTGAAAACACGATGCAGCTTTGTCCAGCAAGACAGTTGCAAGCGACATCTTGCTTCCTTTTCGGGTTGCAAGGATTATTAGATGCATATTCAACATTTGTTTCATTCGAGTATTTTTTAAGTCAATCAAACCAATGACCAACCTAACCAAATCTCTTGTTTATATTTAGGTGGAAGAGGATCTGTCTATGCTAGATCCGAATGTTGATGGGTTACATGATGAAGACATGCTTATTGTTAAAGCTTCGCCTCGCATTTCAAAGATTCACACATCTCTAACAGGAAAGGAGAACCCCAACCTCGATTTCTCTATTGGGAGTGTAGAGACACATGTGGAGCTGCCAGTAACTATTCCATAACTTGATCATGCAATTGGGGACTTGGAGGTTGTTGTAGTACATGACCCCACCTCAAGCCTTCCTCTACCATCTGCTATGAGTGAGGCTCCAACATCATCCTCTAGATCTACTTTCGTGGGGAGGGAAAATTTAAAAGATTCATGAACAGAAAGTATTCAAAGACAACCAACAGAGGAAGTGTGGTTATCTTGGATCATAAGGTCTAAGTTGCATTGACAATAGCTATGGTTCGAACATTGGGACAATCATAGTGTGCTCAATGAAGGTTTTAACTTGGAGTGTGAGGGATTTGGGTAACCCAGAAAAACTAAGCTCGGTCAAAGCTATGTTAAATGAGTGGGGTTGTGATGTGGTCATGCTGCAAGTGTCAAAAATCCCATCCTAATCTACTTTCTTTTAGAGATATTTGGGTGCTAGCTCTTTGACAGACTTCATATCTTTAGACGATGTTGCCACTTCAGGGATACCCATCATCGCTTGGAAAGACTATTTGTTTATTGTGTCAAAGTTCTAGGGCGGCATGTCCTTATGGCTCTCTTGAAGAACGTCCACTCAGGCACACGTTTTGCATTCTCTTGTGTCAATGACCCTTGTTTATTGGATCTTAGGCAGGATTTATGGGTAGATCTTTGTATCGTTAGAAGCACCTTCCCCGGGGAGGCCTTGCTTATTGGAGGCGACTTCAACGTTTCTTATTTTCACCAGATTGTCCCTGCTTGAGGGCGGTGGATTTTGCTAAGCTAATAGATGAATTGGAGCTACAGGTGATTGATGTTTCAGACACAAGATACAATTGGAGAATTTTGGTCCATGCTCCCATATTGAACATTTCATAGCATACGTAGAGCTTCTTAAGTCCTTCCCTTATTCGACATCCACATCTATACCTAATTCTATATTTGACCACATGTTGGTAATTCAGGACTCTGACCTTGTATCTCCTCCATGTAGTTTCTTCATATTGGAGCGCATATGTCTCTAAATCTGAGGAGCATAGAAGTCATTTAGTAGAAGTCATCACTGCAAAGGAAGTGAAAAATGTAGTTTGGAACCTCAATGTTGATGGTACACATGGTTTTGATGGGTTCCCAATCTTCTTATTTATAGAGTTTTGGACGACGGTAGGAAGAGAGGTTGTGGTTGTCATGGAGGAGTTTACTAGTGGCAATGCAAGGTTTGAGAGCCTCAAACAAGGCTCTTCTTTTTCCATTGCACGAGAAGGAGGTTTATGAGAGAGGGGAAGATTTCATACTGATTTCCCTCTCTGATGCCATTTATTTGATTTTAGTAAAGGTCTTCATGACTAGATTAAATAGGGTGCAGGAGCACATCATCTCACTTATCCAGATAGCTTTCATTCCAAGTAGACAGATTGCATACAACTTGGCTATGGCTACTAAGGATTATAGTGGACTGGAAGAGGCACAAGTCTAAGTATGAGCTGTAGAAATTTGACTTTTTCTAAATCTTATGATATAATGGATTGGCATTTTTTATGGATGTTGATGTTGAGACATGGTTTCCCTGATACTTTGATCCTCCTATATGAGGCTCTGCATCACTATAGCATCATACTCGATACTTGGTAATGGTAGACCTGAGCGGGGTTTTTTATATCCTCAACGGAGAGTTAGGCAGGGGTGCCCTCTTGCCCTTATGTTTCCTGTGATTGCAATTGATGTTCTTGCACGCATTATTGACCAGGTGTTATGTAATGATCTCTCGGTTGGTTACACCATTGATGATGTATATGTTCCCCTTGTTGCAGTATGTAGATGACACCATCTTCTTTATCGGTGAGGACAAAGAGGAGGATGAAGGAAAGGCAATGACATTAGATTTTTTAGAGAGATGTTTGGCCTTGTCCTCGGCCATGGCAAACCCACTGATATTCTGTTTGACCGCACATAAATAGATGCACGAGCTTGTTGTGACGGGTTGGGTATAGAGCTTGGTTCTCCCGATTCGCTACTCAGGCCTTCCATTGTCAGCTGTCAAAATTAATATGTCTGAATGGCCGCCTGTCATTGAAAATATATAGAAGTAGATCTTGGAGTGGATGCTAGCTATTTTATCATGTGGTGGGCAGTTGGTACTAGTAAAGTTTGTTCTCTTGGTTATCTCTATTCTCTTCATGTCATCTCGCCTTCTCCCCATCGGTATCAAAAACGTTGGTTACAGATGATCATGCGGAGATTTCTCAGGGGAAAACATGTTAGGATTGGTCTCGATTGCACCTAGTAGACTAGGAGACTGTTACTTTGCTGAAAGCGACGAGTGGCTGGGGGTTCACCTAACCATGAACGATGCTCTTATCTTGAAATGGATCAGAATGATTTAGGGCAAAAGTGAATAGTTATGTTGCGGACTCATTCACGGTATCTATAACATCGGTGTCTAAAGCGGCTTGTCCATGCATCAGAACTTCCACCTTTCACCATTCTGAAAAGGCATCAAGTCTTTGTTATTTCACTTCCAAGATCTCTTCCGTCCGGTGTTGGGTGATGATAAATCCTTTGAGTTTTGGTCAGATGATTAGACATGTGAGGGTTCTTTCTCTTCCAGATTCCCCTACTTATTTCCTTTGGCTGGTTAACATGGATGTACGAGTTTTGGATTGTAATTGGATGCCTTCATTCCTGACAGATTTTTTTACGATCAATGTTTAGAAGTTTTCCTTCTTCTTTAGGATTCCCTGAGTCAGATTGATAGACCAACTGATGGACAGTACCACTGAGTGTGGAAAGATAACTCATTTTCAGTTAAATGAGCATACACAACTATTGCCATACCGCCTCCACCAAGGACCGATGCTTTGGTTCATGACTGCAACCTTATATGGGAGTTAAAGATGACTAGTAGATTTGTTTTGTTATGTGTATGGTTTGCAGATGATAACACATTATGACTAGAGACTGTTGTGCGAAACTCTTCAAAAATATCCCCAACATGTGTCCCATTTGCGAAACACGTATTGAAACGACAAGGCATCTTTTTTCCCATTGTGTGAAGATGTCCCCAATCCAGACGGGTATTGGTGATGGTTGGCTGAATCTTCAGAATTTGGATGCATTTTGGGAATCATCGATGGAGGCAAAACATCAGCCAAGAGAGGATTTCCTGTGGTCAGTTACAACTATTTGGGCTATTTGGTTAGATAGAAATGGTGCACTCTTTTTCCTTACAATGTTTTTTATAAAGAGATGCAATTCCTCATTACAAGACTCTTCTTTGAGTCTTGGCTACAGCAAGTCTTCTTGTAACTTATCTCCATCTTTCAATATGTTTTAACTCCCCCCCCCCCCTTTGGTAAAAAACAAGCATTCATAAATATTATTTTGGCATTAATCTCATTTACCCAATCCAATTCTCTGTAATTCGTATTTTTTCTTGTTGCGGGTCACCATGGAGGAAAACTCCCTATAAAATTGCCGCAGAATTAAAATCGATCTCGATCCACGTGACTGTTCTACAATTGATCCTAGACGACAAGCTAAATTAAAATAATAAGCATATAAAAAGTGAGTCAATTACGTGATCAACCAAAGACTGATGTTAGAATGAAGACGGAATGTGACATTGGTGCAAAAATTCTTTATGTATAATCAATAAATATGCTCGTGGTACCCTTACATGAGGATCATAATCTCTACTTCTAATGAATAACGGGCTCTAACATGTACGGAATTTGTCTCTCTAACCTTAATATATATTAAATTCCTATTGATATAAGTATCGCCATCAACAAACATAAAACAATCTATGGAGCCTTTGCAAAATACAATTGAATAAATTATCCATGAAAATCTATTTTAATTCTATTTAAAGTATCTTAAAGAGCGTTAGAAGATTAATTTTTTGCATATAAATCTCGATTTTACCCTTAGCTCTCGTTGCACATTCCAAAATTGTCCCCACGTCCCAGTCATCGTTCCCCTTCTACCCTTGACATTTTGCGGGAATTCGACCCTCCTCCCCTTCCCCCTTCTACATGTGACTTCCTTCTAGGGCTACTGCTCCCAACCCCTTCCTCTCCTCCATGCCCGTCTCTCCGGCTAGCTATAGTTCGGACGGAGGCATTGGGGTTTCCAATGTCAGAGGAGAGACGATAGGCTTTCTACGGTTTGGATCAAAATGATCGAGTTGATTTGTGTGTGGGATTCTGGTCTAGGGAGACATTGATACGGGGTCGTCGATCTCCTACGAGTCCTTCCACATTCTCCTCTTGGAGATCGATTCTGTGTTTCTCTGATAACTACTCTAACTTTGTGGTCAAGGAGTTCTGGCACGCCTACTCGAGGGCTCGGCGAGGTGATTTGGGAATCTTCATGGAATTTGAGAACCGAATCGATCGTCACTCGCTGAACTCAGTGATCCCAAGGGGAGGTTTCCATATAACACTGATTACATGATGAACTATCTCCGATCTATCTCGTGGAGGACGATAGAGCAAGTCCTGATGAGGAGGCCGTGGATCTTCGAGCATGAAGGATCACCACCCTATTCATCCCTTATTGTTCACGTCTAGTCACTCATGAATGTTCTCCTCACGAACCTCAAGACCAAGAGGAGACAACAACGATTTCAGGATATGGCCCGTTGGCAAGGCAAGATCTCCCGATGGACGAGGGCCCTCCTGCAAAAGATGTGGTTAAGGTTGAGTATCGGTGTATATTGTGTGGTAAGGCCTTCGACTCGAGAGGTTCGCTACAACTGATGAACGCGGAAACTGCCTCTTTAATTGCCTAAAATTGTAGTATGGGAGACGAAATTCGGTCGATCAAAAACCACAAATTTGAATGTTGTGGAACAATTTTTACTTGGTAAGATACCCAGGTCGAACACAGGGAATGGACTATTTCTAGTTGTGTGGTTTTTAATTAATTTAAATAATTAATTAATCGTATTGTAATTTCTATGTCCCGAATTAAAATGTAAATAAAGAAATACAATGTGATGATGAGGATGCAATGCAAAGTGGTAGACAAATCCTAGATCTATGATTTTGATTTTTAACCCAATAAAATACTAATAAATATCCTCAAAAGTTAATCACAGACCAAAAGATGCAGTTTCAAGAGAGATATTCAAACTAATCCCAGACTGCAAGCAAAAGTGGCAATATATTTATTCATAATCATGCTAATAGATCAATAATAATATCGAGCAGAGTATCTATCCTTAAAATTCATGTGATTTAATTCCTCAAATAGTGGACAATAATAATTAAGGAATAAATCTTAATTAAACTCCTACTTTCATATCTAATTTCTTCCAAGTTGTTTGTCAAAAATCATCAGAAAATATGTTAGGGAAAATAGTTTATTTTTTTCCTTAATGGAGCCCCTGTAGATCAATTCCTCCAATAGTATGATTCATAATCTTGAGAGAATTATTCAATTTAAACACCTCAGTCGATTAATCTTCTCAATCAAGTATTTCACAAATGTCAGAAATCAACCTACAAATGCCATCTTCAAATAATACTCATCAATATCAAGCCTTAGAACTGCCACAAGAGATATAATATGAAAGAGCACTAAATAAGATTCAAAATGACATATTATGCATAAAAATCAAAGTTCAGATGAAGAAGATATGCTTAAATGAAATTGTAGGCACTTAAATGCAATAAAAGTAAATATTTTCCCTTCAATTTGGTCCCTGGAGGACTTATACGTAATTCACAAAACTTGATAGGGATCTAGCAAAATTTTTCTAAGGATCCATGTGCATTGTATGTGACTTTACCAACAGGGTCTTTTCGTAATTAGTTGAACGAGCATAGGGTCTTTATGCAATTTTACCAGGTAACATCAGTGCCACTGGTGGATACGCAATTCCCAGGAAAATGGAGGGACCACCCATAATTTCATATGTAATCGTGTGCTTCACACGTGCTTCTAGAGGTCGGGGAACAAGCCGAGGTTCGGTAGAGGCTCGGGTTACCAAGGCTATGGCTCATGGGCTCGAGTCTCCTCATGGCGGTAATGGAGGGGTTCAACTGACCCGAGCTTCGAGGCAGGGGATGCGGCCTAGGGTGGACGCATGGTAGACGTGTGATCGCTGGATCAAGAGCATGTAGCTCAATCCAACGTCCATTGGAGGTGAGGCATGTCAGAGGTCATAGAGGAGGGCCAGGTGGTGGGGGCCATTTCGAACTAAGCTCGACGGAGGGCAGCGGATAGGGGGCGCAGTTCTCTGTGGGGGCGAGGAGGGAGGGCCGATCGTGCGAGGTGGAGGTGAAGGTGAAGGGTGGCACTGGAGGCTCGTAGGGCAAAGGTCGAGTGCTGGCGTGCGTCTTGCTACTGGAGCAGCAGTGTGAGGAGACATGTGGCGGAAATGTATGCGCAGTGATGGTAGGGGGATACAACGAGGGCAGCTGATGGTGATGAGGTGTGTGGTAATGGACAAATACGAAGGCATTGCCTTGATGGAGCTGACGAGCTCCAAAAGCCTGCACGACTGCTACGAGGAGGGTGGTCACCTCGTATCACGCTAACAAGATTTGGTCGCTGTCACCAACACCTCGGATGAATGGTGGATGATCGAGGCAAGGGAGCTGGTCGAAGCTTTATAGGAGGAGGGAGCTTGGGGGATTACACGGAGGTGGTAGCTGTTACATAGAGGTTGCAACCGTTACGCGAAGGAAGTGCGGGATGAGGCGTAACGACGGGAAAGATCATGGGTGGTGGAGACGTCACGTGAGGAAAGGGGAAGGGAAGGTGGGTCACGTGCTGAGCACATGACCTGGCGGGGGATAGAGAGATAAGGAGTGGGGGTGCCACGTGGCATGCCCAAAGGATGCCATGTTTCACCCCAAAAAAATTCAAAAATAAAAGAGAAAGAGAAATAGAAAACAAATAGAAGGATATATCAGATCGAAAAAAATCCTTCATGAAAGTTGTTCATCTCGGCGAGATATAGAACTTTCATGAAGGAGTCGAGGGCAAAAGAGGTCATCTGTACAAAGTGGTATTTTTGGTGGTTCTCCATGTGTATAGAAAACCGGCTTTTGAGGGGTTTTGTATTTTTTTATTGATTTTAAAATAGGATAAAAATTCTATTAAAAATGATAAAATAAAGTACACTTACTTACACATTAATATATTTTTATGGTTTTTAATAGATGTGAAAATAGGGAAATAAAATAGGAGTATGAAACAAATGAATTTTGTACAGACTCACAAAGGTTACTCTGACACAATCAGTTTATTTGATTTCAGTTCTTTGTTGCATTTGAATTTTTATACCATGTGACAAAACTTTCATCAAAAAACACAAATTAAAAATAAATAAAATAAAACGGGATAATTACATACATAAAAACTTAGGTCAAAAATTGCAAAAAGATAAAATGCAAAAAGTGGTCCAAAATCCAACTTTCATAGATGAGCTCCGATTTTATGAAATTGGTCTTGTTTTGAAGTATTTGAAAATGAAGTACCTTAAAAGTAAGTAGACCGAAATTGGACACTATATGAGGAAGATACGTGTGTTTTAGTTCGTCTGATGTGAAATTAGGTTTTGGGTTTATTTGTCACTTATTTAAGTTTGCATTTTTTGCATGTTTCCTCTATTATTATTAGTAATATATAAACAATGGAAGTGATTGTAGGTCAATCGGAGTTAGGATGAATTAATTAAAAAATCAGGAAAGTTAGCTGCTTTTTAGATCAATTTAAACTTGGATTTTTTGTTCTTTATTTAATGCAATTATGCATGATGAAATGTGAATATTATTTACACATGTATGAATGCTGATGATGTTATGTTAATGATTAAATGCATATGGAATTTTGGGAACATAGCTTAATTGACCAGCTTTAGCATGTTGAATTAGAGATTCATCATACCCCTATACTTAAACCATGCTTGTCCCTGAGCATCAAAGAATGAATGACTTGGATAAATCCATGACTATGCATGTGAACTTTCAAGGTTCAATTCATATAAGTCCCTTAATTTGCGTGATCCTAAAATTCTGAGCCCAACCATACTTTAATCAAAAGGAATCCAACTTCTCTATTTATCATACTCTATGTATGTAAATAAAATATAAGGATAGTGTACTACATTCATGAGAGTCAAGTCAAAATGTCACCCAAGGTCCCATTCCAGGAGACTCTCCTCTAGACCTAATCCTCGACACTAAGGAATAAGTCGGTTCTTGCATTCAATCCACCATCTCATTAATTTATTTGACTTGAAAGTGTAGATTGACGACCAGATGATAGAGGGCATAGGATTGTGTCAATTCTTGTCTCCCTTACATTAGAACAAGGGTCCTCTCGAGTGCCTTATTACTTAACACATATATTTTTTGTTTGTTGATCAATGTATCCATCAAGAGAATTCAGAGTCATCTGTACTTGTTTTCCTAGGAGTACACCGGGGTGTGTCTCTTTTGAGTATCTAAGATATCTATGACACCCAGATTTGTATTACTATATGATGCAGAGCCCTTTTTGGGTGCTAGCCTGACTCCTTGGTCCTAATAGCATTTGGTCTAAGTGGACACTTTGAAATGGTTGCGAATGCTCGCCTTTGGTGGAAGCTCTTTTGAATTTGTATTTGTAATGATAGAGCTTTTCTTTGTATGAGAGAACTTCTCTCGATTTTCATTTCACTATTTGGCTAGTCTCACTGCTTTTACTAAGACTTGGCACACGCTGATCAACAATTTAATTAGGTTTCATAACATCCTGACACATAGGTAAATATCAAATGATAGCATGCGGACTTGTTCACATACTAGCTAAGATTTTGTTGTCACTCAGGTTTCTTGAAGCCTTCATTAACTTTATCCCATCCTCGAGCAACATTAAATCATGTTTAAACTCAAATCATCAGTCCTAAATCCTCAGGTGATAACTCGACCCATCTCATCAATCATGCAGTTGTGAAAGTGGTGTGCTGATCATATTCTTTAGAAGGTAGAGACGACGAGTGCAATATAGCGCTCAAATATATCAAACTAGGGAAGTGTGGATTATTAAGTTCAAAACATTAATGACTAAGGTTGGTTAACCCACTCTCTTAAGATCTCAGAAATAAAGTGTCTTCAAATCCTTGATTGATGGTGAATGTGTCAGGAATACACCAACTAAAGGATGCATGAGATGCTTAATGAAATGCAAGACCATGAGTGATTTTTTTGTTTTTTGTTTGTTTTTTTAACCAGATATTATTTACCTAAAGAATTTAGTATAATATAATATACATAATATACACAACTTGTACCCATACCCGATTTTAGATGAAAACAATTAAAGTATGAGCTATGGATAAAGTAAATAGAATATATACAAACACCCCCTATACTTAGCTTGTGCTATGTCCTCATGGTACAAAGTGAAATGTAGACATAGCTCATATTAAATATAGTTGAGCGAAAAGGAAATCGACTTGCCCCCTATACTTAGACTTTGGAAGGACTAAGCAATAGTAAAAAAGCATGAAATGAGGCAGTCAAGGGTGAGAGGAAAAATAGAAGTGAAGTAATCACAATGTGGTCGGTCCCCCTATACTTAGACTCGGGTCGATCTAAATATTAGAAGTAATCACAGGTGGGGGACCAAGGAGATTTATGGATGTACAAGGTCAAGAAGGTTTGCGACGAACCTTCTTGCGGGTGTGTGGCGGGAGATAGTACGGAGATGTGAAGGGTGGTGAAGAGGGGGAGGATGAAGAGGATCAACCATCATCAGAGTTATCATCAGAATAATAGTAGCCGTACACATAGGATCTTCAACTATTGTCAACTAGAGGTAAGTGCCCTTTGATAACAATTGTACTTATTACGCTTACATGATGAATGATGAATCCACATTTCATCATCTTTATTCTATCATTTTGGCATCAAAAACCCTGGCAAATGTGTGTAAATTCCCTTAATTCCCGCATCTTAGCATTCATGCGTGTGCATGTAAATAGTGTATAAAATACGGTATTTAAAGCCAAAATTATAGAATAAATAAAAGAAAATAAAACGAATAAAATATTGTAAATATTTTATGACCCAAAAGCCCGAGACCTAGGCATCTTGAAGAATAGGTTAACAAGGAATAAAGTAGGGGGAGATAAGGGTAAAAATACAATAAAAACCCCTTCTTATTTTATTCATTCTTTATTTATTTTGGGACCTATTTTTGGTTCCATCTTTTTATACTTCAAATAAAGAAACTTTGTCATGAAAGTTGTAGATAATTGAATAAAGAAAAATACAAAATTGATTTCATACAAAAATAATGTACAGATAAAAAGATATGATCTGAATAAGATTCCAGAACTCTAACTTCCCAGACCCGTATCTTGCAATAAAAACTCGAAATGTACCAAACTCACTTTAATTGTATATAGTTCAAAATAAGCTATTTAATGGCAGTGATTTCGTATTTTTCAGAGTTACGGTTTGAAAGTTGAGTTTTGGACCCTTATTGTATACTTATACATATTAAAATATTCACTTTATTATTTATTCATTATTTTTATAATTTTGTATTTTTATAATTTCGTAAATATTACTTATACTATATATGTATATTAAAACTGGAATAAAAACCTAAATAAAATACAAAATAAAATACTTGTATATAATACCTAGGTATAATACATACAACTATACCTATATAATTAACATTTCTATTTTATTAAGTGTACAAAACACTTCAGAAAAATAAAATAAAAATATATTTAAGTGTATAAAAATATTTTATAAATTTATAAAATAATAAACATAAATAAATAAATTAAATATCCAAAATAAAAATAAAATAATAAAATATATATAAAAAGATACCTATAAAGGGTATAAAAGGAAACTTGTAATTATTAATCTCTAAAAAATAAATAAAAATTACCATAAAATAATTTATAAGATAATAAATATTTTTATTTAATAACCAAAAATTAATAAAATCATTTATTATTTTTAATTGAATTCACAAAGTATTTTTTTAGTATTTTTCCTGGTTGGTCCACGTGGACCAACGAGGGGGCCTGGAGAGCTGACCGGCGGGTCAACTCTCTGACCCTCTCCTGGAACTTGTCAGCGACCTCGTTTTTTGCCCCGATTCGCGTATTTTTGGAGGCTCATGCTTTCACCAAATGGCTTCGCAATCTTAAGGACTTTTTCTCCCCTACCATAGAGCTTACACACCCTTAGCTTGTTTCGGGGATTGGAGCGCTGCATCACCCATGATCTCCCCTTGAACATCCCGTCGTCGCCACCTTTCAAAAGACCACCTTCCTTCCCATTCGAATTTTGAACCGTGTTAGGGTCGACTGAGACCTCTGAGTGGTTGCTGAAGGATCCCCGGTGACAGAGGGTCGATCCCAGCATCTCATTGAGGTGCATCTCGGGCTCTGATGCGCGTTCCACCATCTCCGGCGGTCGCGCCACCGTGAGGTTCATCTCGGGTATATGCCCTCGAGGTTTGCATTTTATTTTGGTTTTTCTTGCATTTCCTTACTTGCCATAGTTGTAGAATCACTTTCCCATCTTCCATTTCACCCGAGACCCACTCAAGCACCTTCGCCTCCATCTCGCCGGAGCAAGCTCCGGTGAGCTCGCGTTTTTCACATCCACCGCCTCATTCCCCCGCCGGAGGGTCGCGACAGTTTTCCCATAGCCCCCTTAACATTTTTTTGCAGGTACATGCGCTATCGAAGGACCTGGGGCTATTTTGAGCCTCGTCGGAGGTTCATGGAGCCCTTCGACTCCATTGACCTCGCCGGCGAGCTTCGGTGTCCACCGGAGAGTTTTCCGGCCACCAACGTCTACCTGACGCCTGCAGGAGGAGCCTGGGCATTTTTGGAGCTACAACGGACGCTGGAGGAGGGCTTAATCGTCGGAGGAAGTCCGCTGCGGTGGACCTTCTTCCCTGTTCTTCCAACGCTACCCTCCACCGTCGGATCATCCTACAGCCCCAGTTCCTCTCTACGCCGTCAGATCTCCTCCCGCCGCAACCGTTCGATCAACCGAGGAGGATCTGATCTCAGCCGCACAAGCGATGCGTCATCGCGCGCTCTCATGCTGCCACGTGGATAAGTGGTTTCGGCCACACCGTTGGATCGCGCCCTTCGTGGGTATTTTGCACACTTAACCCGTGAACTTTTGAATTTATTAGTTAACACTCAAACGTTCATCTGCATTTCAAATATTTGTGTAATTTTTGCATTGAGAGCCCTGTACTTTTCCATTATTTACAAATAGGTCCTCGGCTACGTACACCTCACGTGACCAACACACGTGAGGTGCGGGGTATTTTGCAGAGGACCCCTCGCTGGTTTTGCTATTTCAATAAAGTCCAAGAACTCCGGTGTAACGTGTAATATTTTTGGCATATTTGCAAGCAAGCCCTCGGATTTTTCGCATATTACATTTATACCCCTATCAGGCGCGCGTGCTTGCTCACATGGTCTTGTTGTTTTTGCAGGGGTATCCCCGCAGGTTTTGATATTTGTTTTTAGTCTACTAACTGCAATCTTTAGTTGTATATTCTGCATAAAATTGCATTGTGGCCCTGGAACTTTTGTCTATTTACAATTATGCCCTTGCCAGTTTGTAGTTTCTTGTTGTTTCTAGTAGTTATTTCATGCATCTACAAATTGCTAAAAATCACCAAAAATTTTGTTTAAGCTCATGTTTGCTTGCTCATTCATGTCATATTTTTGTATTGCATTTTTATTGCATTTTCATAATTATTAAAAATAAAAAACATGCATTTTCAGCACTGTTTGCATTAGAAAATCTCTAAAAAATATAAAAACGTTTTAAAAAATTCCAAAATATATATATTTTGTGTGTTTTATCATCTTGTAGTGTCAGTCCAAAAATCATTAAAAATTTCAAAACAAAAACCCTAAAAATTAGAAAACCCCTAAAAACTTCATAAAAATCTAAAAAAATCCTAGAAAAATCCTAAAAATACAAACTCAGTTTCTATAGTTTCATTAGTTTATTGCCTTTATTTTAAAATTAATTTGAGGAATTTTGGATATTGTTTGATAATTATTATCCTCATTTTAATTTCAGCCAGTAGCTTAGTTCACTGTTTTCTTGTATTTTCACTTTTAAAAATACCAAAAACATTTATAAAAATCTCCAAAAATCACAAAAACATCATAAAATTATAAAAAGAACGAAAACAATTTATTTTTTGATTTTTGAGCATTTTTTTCACATTTTGATAAATACCTCATCTTTCTCTTTCTTACTTTGTATATATATATATATTCTATTATTGAAAAAATATAAGAAGAAAAGATAAAATCAGAAAATCTAAAACCAAAATACAAAATCAAAAATTAAAAATAAAATTAAAAATATAAAATTAAAAACCCACAAAAAATTACATATTTGTATACACTTAATCACATCACACTCTTGCACTTGCTTGATCTATCATGCCTTGCTCCCTGAGTTCAACCTCTACATACTTACACCTATACACATTTTATGTAGAGTTAATAATAAATTTTAACTAAACTTGCTTGTCCTTGTTTGATTTGATTGTGGGTTAATTGTTGATTAAATCTGGATTTCTGAGCGGTCAATACACCGACTGTGTTCCCGCCTTGTGTGGAATACACGACCGCTCGACTTTCAGGTTTATCAAATGGCGCCGTTGCTGGGGAGCAACAGCGCGTAGTTCGGCTTTTTATTTGTCATTGTGATTGCTTGTCTATTTCGCGGCTTTTATCTTTGCTTTTTATTTGATATATATTGTTGAATTGTCTAACCACCCTCTTGTTTGACTTTGTGCGAGGTACGCAGATCGAGGGAGGCACTCTTTTCTAGGAGCGTCCGTGCACCCACGTGAGGCGGCTTTGGCTTCGTACCAAGGCGGACTTGGAGGGAATTTTGAAGACCGTTCTTGAGCATTCATTTTTGTGCATTTATTTATTTGTGTAATTTTATTGTGAGAGAGAGACTTTATTATTGAATAATACAGGTACCTGAACTTTGGACTTTCGGGCCTAATTTCCAAGTGATTGTTCACTTGGGGGCTCACTGCGGTTTTGTCGGCTTTTATCGCCTTTTTCATTTTGTTTTCCGATTTCGTTTTCTTTATTTTGTGTGATTGAGACTTTAGATTTAGGAGTTGCTTGTCGTTAGTATTAGGTCCAAACACATTAATTACCATTGCATGTACCTATAGATACTTTTGGACTTAGTCAAATTTTAAACTGCTTCTCACTTAGTCTCGGAACCACCGCGTTGGGAGGGGTCGTATACAATGCGTGCAGGCTCCACTGTGGTGGATACCGATCGGCCCCCAAGACCGAACATTTCGGTTCCATTCTGAGTCATTAGCATTGGTTCTTCACAATAATAGCAGCTACTCATCTTGGGGTAATTTCATCGGCTTGCATTTGCACATAGATAGGTTTCAATTCTGCTGAGCATCCCTGCATGTAGAGTGCTGGAGGCAAGGTGAGCATTTACGCTTTAGCATACATCATCGTTTTGCCGCTTGCATTGCTTTTCCGCCTCTCTACCTCTGATTTTGCCAACCTAGGTGCTAAGTAAAATTGACTCCTCGTTAGGTTCGTGCATTTCTCACTAAAAATCCAGAAAAAGTGATAACCAATAAAATTGGGACTGCTAATATTACTTGACCCTAAAATCAATTAAAAAAACCTTGTATTGGGGCAAGTAATCCCCTCATTGTCTTTGTTTTTCATTGCCCATGCACACATTAAGGATTAGTGCCAAAATCCCATTCAGCCTCCTAAGTGTTTGTGCAACTTCTTGACTTCTCACCTAACTCTAAAACATACAAGATAAAAAGACCGAATTTTCGGTCTGTACCGAGTTGAGTAGGTGAATTGAGGGTTTGTTTTGTGAGTTTGATTGTGATTGTTTATGTGCACTTCTAGATCATCTCTGCGCATTTTCACCTTTCTCCACACTTCTCTTGACTTGACCTTCGTGCTCTTCCGGATCATTTTTTCTCTTGTTTCGAGATGGACCCCTGGAGCGTCTTTTATCCGGACTTTGCGGATCCTTCGTTCACTCCAGTCGGTCCACCTCCTTTTTTCCAGGAGGACTTTGCTCCTAATTTTTGTACATACCCGCCTCAGCCACAGTATCAGGACTTGGACTTCTACCCACCTCCACCTCCACCTGTATATTATCCACCTCCACCTTCACATCCACCCCAGTCTGACCTGTTGGAGTCATCTCCCTCGATCTCTATGAGTGATATCTTGAATCGAATGATAGAGCGCCTTGATTTGATGAATGAGGATATGGCTATCTTGAGGAAAAAACAGATTGACGCTCCATTCATTGCGGATACGGAATTCCTTGTGGGAGATCATGGGAGATTGCAATCGCCAAAAATACAAAAAATGAGAAAAAATTATAAACCCAAAAAGAGTTCGGGAGATACTTGGTTGATTCATATTGTAAGGAGAGGGTCCATTTGCCAGATCACTCACCCACACAGCCTTTCACACACTGTCCGACCTTTGACCCCGAGGATGCCGCTGTAGAGACTGCTCTTGGCATGCCTCGTGTAGATGTTGATTCCGACTTCCTCCCTTGTATGGAGGAGGTCCAAAAATTCAAAAAAAATGTTGACTGAACCCGAAGTGGTGGCCACTATTCATGAGATCATCCGTGCCCACTTCAACAGGCCATGACCCATTTATCTGCGCCTCTTCCCAAGAAGAGAAAGCGGAGGAGCAGATCTGAGCATCATATCTTGACCATGGCCACTGCCCATTCCATCACACACCGCCCCATTCCTAGAAAGAAGAACACAGCTACGCCATTCATCAGCTGCATCATCTCTGACCATACTTGTGATCACACTCTCCTAGACGACGATGCTTCGATTAGTATATTACCCTTCTCGCTAGTACAGTCTCTTCACTTAGGGCCTCTCAAGAAGACTAGGATGATAGTTCAATTTGTTGATGGATCAATAAAGAGGCCGAAGGGTATCCTTGAAAACGCTGTCATTTCGATTCAGGGCACGAGGTACAATGTTGATTTTGTCGTATTGCCCATGGAGACCTCCACAGGGGAGCCCTCTCCAATCATCCTGGGCCGACCATTCCTCGCCTCTGCGAGGGTCGTTATTGACTATGAATCAGGAGAGATTCGCTTCCGTCCTGTTGACGAGAGCGAAGTGTTGATCACCGCACCCACATTTGACCAGAGACCTGCACCTGATGCACACTCACCTATTCTAGCTGACTCCGAGGCCTATGACCTATCTGATGATATTAGAGAAGTTTGCTTATTGACCGCTGATGAGACCCGAGAAATCCTCTGAACGGGGGAAGACTCGAAAAGCATGGACCTCGAAGTTCCTCCTTCTGGTGTGTGGCGATGTGTTGATGAGATCCGCAGGATTTACGTGGTTGATACCATTGAGCAGAGGGCAGATACCAAGACTAGATAGGACGGACCTGGTTTGACTACCTCCACAGATAAGTCCATTCCTGGTCACTCAAGTAAAGATGATTGAGGTCGGGTATGATGCTAACCATTATTTTGAGAGATTCGGCTATTTTGATGAAGACAATGATTCAGGTGAATCTTGAGGACGAACAGACTTCGGATACTTCCACAGATGATTTTGTTCCTTTTGGTTTTGACCTGGACGAGACCTCGCACGACGACTCCGATTACACCTCTGCCGATGATGATGAGTTCGTCCCATTCCACTTTGATATCAGCGAGACCCTCAAGGCCGGACCTGCCCATACTTCTTCCACTCACACGTCTGCGCCTTTACACCATAGGACCACCAAGGGCGAACCTAGCCATACTACTTCCATTGACCAATTTGTGCTTTTCGATTTGACTCCACTGAGGGCCTTCACCCTGTCGACCCTGATCGGCTTCCGTCCACTATGGACCCCGATGTCGACTTGCACCACACTAGATCTATCCCTCAGCGGTCTCGCAAGAAGGTTTGCTTTCTACCTTCTTGATCATGTGTACATCCATCTATGTTGTATATTCATTTTGTTCATCTCTGTCTCTCTCCCGTCTTGCTCGTCCACCCATTCTCGTGTTTGCCTTGCTTAGGATGTACTTTGTCCTAAGTATAGGGGGTGGACGAGCCGAGTGTTCATTCATCGTTCCATCTTATCACTCCTGTTGTTGCCTATACTTGGGGCTTCTTTTACCCTAAGTATAGGGGGAGTGATGTGTACATTCTCACGATCTCTTCTCTCACCTTTTGATATCTTTTCTTCTTTTCTTTTTTTCCTCTTCTATATTCTTCATCTACCGAAAAGGTGTCGCCTCTTTTTGCCATACTTCTATACTTAGGACGTACTTTGTCCTAAGTATAGGGGGCGTGCACCCCGAGTACATCTATTCTTTGATCCTCTCCATTGTCTCCTCTTCTTGTCTATACTTAGGGATATCTTACCCTAAGTATAAGGGGAGACAGTCTGAGTACGATCTGTTCATTCCCACCCTTGACCCTCCCTGCTTTGTGTACAATCTGCTATACTTAGGATTATTTGATCCTAAGTATAGGGGGGACGGTCAACTTCTCATTTATTCGTTTATTCATCTCTTATTCATTTATTCTTTAGACTTTTCTATACTCAGTACGAGTTATGTCTTCTTTTTTCTCTCTGATCTATGAGCACATAGCTCAAGCTAAGCATAGGGGGTCGTATATACTGCGTATATACTTTAGCCATAACTCGTACTTTCGTATTTTTATAACTATGGCTAAATATACTTATAAAATTCATTAAAAACCTTAATAAAAAGATGATTCATTCCTCAAATTCTTGTTGTACTTACTGATTAATAAATCAGGTGAAAATATTTTTGCAAAATGTTTGAAAAAATAGTTTGAAAATCTTTGTGAAAAATCTTTTGAAAACTATTTGGAAAACTTTTTGTTACATGTTTTCAACCTTTGTAAAAATATTTTGATTGTAAAATTATTTTCTTTTGTGAAATAAAATGTTTGGAAAATGATTCGCAAATGGTTTGAAAAAGAGTTGCAAAAATATTTGAAAAATCTATTTATATTGTTTGGAAAACCTTCGCAAAATGATTTTCAAATATGTGCACATGTTTGTAAAGTTGTTTGTAAAAATTATTTTGGACTATAGTTTTCAAAATTGTTTGAAAAACCTGTGTCAAATAATTTGAGGAATACATACATCACACCAAAAAATCCACTGTATATGTACTTATAAAATTGACCACTTACCCTTGCAAATTCTTAAAATCCACTTCTTGTATATATAAGATGCACTCCCGTGTAAATATTTGTACCTAAGTTTTAGCCAAAACCTTTTGTTTTCAAAAATACCAAAAACATTTGCAAAATTAAAATCCAAAAAACATTTGAAAAACCTTTTTGAAAAATCTATAAAATGCATATGCATCATCTTTTCAAAAACCCATATAAAGTTCAAAATCTTTGAAAATTGCATCACAAGAATACTTTCTGCATTTGCATAGCATGAGCATTTTTCGGATTGAGTTTGATAATTGAACGAGTCTAAGTAAAATCCGAAGATTGGAGATTGATTGGACCTTAAATCTACCTAATAAACAGGAACCTTATAGGAACTGGATTGAGGTACTTCAGGTCTAGTTGACTTAATTCTTCGAGGATTGCGGGACTTGGTTCAATGGATTCTTGACTGCCTAAGTAGAGTATTTCGGAGCACACGCACGACTCTTGTTGATAATGACCTAAATTGGACACCTGCACCTTTCACTTGGCTCAACTCAGTTGGAGTGGTGAGGAGGTTGGATTTGCCAGTATGAGACGCATACAGGTGGAAACACTTGTCCTCCTCTAGGGAGGGAAGTGCATCCCAACCCGTCCAGTGATGATGAGTTTCGAGGATAGGAAATCGTGGGTTGCGATAAAGCTTCAAAAGAGGGATAGTCTACTGGCTCAAGAGGAAAAACTCCTTATGTAAATGCTGCTGTATATAGTATTCAAAAAATTGCAAAAAGCAAAAACTCCAAAAAAGTGGATAGGCCTGTACAAAAATAAAAATGCCTGTCGGAGTGTACATATGTTGTATAGTCAAATAAGCAAGCTTGAGCTTCAAAGTCAAATGATGTGAGCCTGCAACTGGATGACTTGACTACACTGGTCTTGCATCTTAGGATAGGAAGCTATACTGGCTACCGTCCATTCTTCTCTTCACCTCCTCCTCTTGGGCTGGTTGCTGCTTGAACTTAGAGGGGAATACCCCGCTCCTTGAGGAATGAGTTGTTGGATTGGGGAATCATTGGGTTGTCATATTGGAGAAGTCAGTCTCTTTGTCATTTCAGTTGGGGAAAGCCACTATCACTTACACTGTACAAGTCAGATTCATAGTCGTAAGGGTTTGCGTATGAGTTGAAGTATTTCTGACCTGGCTATTGGAGACTTCAACAAAGTTTTGGGATTCTCAAGGACTGTTGGATTTCAAATCTGGTTCTCATTAAGGTTTCGCCCGCACTAAAATTCCAAAGGTCTAACTTCAGCTCCAAACTTTGATTTTGTGAAGACAAGTTTGATAATTAAACTTAATCCATCTTTCTTCTTTTTCTTTTCTTTAGTTTTCTTTCTGCACTTATTGCATAAGTGTTTGCTAGGGACTAGCAAAGGTAAAGTATAGGGGGATGATGAATCCACAATTCATCATCTTTATTCTATCATTTTGGCATCAAAACCCTGGCAAATGCGTGTAAATTCCCTTA
Organism: Ottelia alismoides; assembly: GCA_037367405.1. Lineage (NCBI taxonomy): Eukaryota > Viridiplantae > Streptophyta > Magnoliopsida > Alismatales > Hydrocharitaceae > Ottelia > Ottelia alismoides. The sequence continues at coordinate 23,334 of JAZKJV010006289.1, forward strand.
ATTCCCGCATCTTAGCATTCATGCATGTGCATGTAAATAGTGTATAAAATACGGTATTTAAAGCTAAAATTATAGAATAAATAAAAGAAAAGAAAAAGAATAAAATATTGTAAATATTTTATGACCCAAAACCCCGAGACCTAGGCATCTTGATGAATAGGTCGACATGGAATAAAGTAGGGGGAGATAAGGGTAAAAATACAATAAAAACCCCTTTTTATTTTATTCATTCTTTATTTATTTTGGGACCTATTTTTGGTTCCATCTTTTTATACTTCAAATAAAGAAACTTTGTACATGAAAGTTGTAGATAATTGAATAAAGAAAAATACAAAATTGATTTCATACAAAAATAATGTACAGATAAAAAGATATGATCTGAATAAGATTCCAGAACTCCAACTTCTCAGACTCGTATCTTGCAAATAAAAACTCGAAATATACCAAACTCACCTTTAATTATATATAGTTCAAAATTAGCTATTTAATGGCAATGATTTCGTATTTTTCAGAGTTACGGTTTGAAAGTTGAGTTTTGGACTCCTATTGTATACTTGTACATATTAAAATATTCACTTTATTATTTATTCATTATTTTTATAATTTTATATTTTATAATTTCGTAAATATTACTTATACTATATATGTATATTAAAACTAGAATAAAAACCTAAATAAAATACAAAATAAAATACTTGTATATAATACCTAGGTATAATACATACAACTATACCTATATAATTAACATTTCTATTTTATTAAGTGTACAAGACACTTCAGAAAAATAAAATAAAAATATATTTAAGTGTATAAAAACATTTTATAAATTTATAAAATAATAAAGATAAATAAATAAATTAAATATCCAAATAAAATAAAATAATAATATATATAAAGATATCTATAAAGGGTATAAAAGGAAACTTCTAATTATTAATCTCTAAAAAATAAATAAAAATTACCATAAAATAGTTTATAAAATAATAAATATTTTTTATTTAATAACCAAAAATTATTAAAATCGTTTATTATTTTTAATTGACTTTACAAAGGATATTTTTTAGGATTTTTCCTGGTTGGTCCACGTGGACCAACCAATGGGCCTGGAGAGTTGACCGGCGGGTCAACTCTCTGACCCTCTCCTGGAACTTGTCAGCGACCTCGTTTTTTGCCCCGATTCGCGGATTTTTCGAGGCTCGTGCTTTCACCAAATGGCTTCGCACTCTTAAGGACTTTTTCTCCCCTACCATAGAGCTTACACGCCCTTAGCTTGTTTCGGGGATTAGAGCGCTGCATCACCAGTGATCTCCCCTCAAACATCCCGTCGTCGCCACCTTTCAAAAGATCACCTTCCTTCCCATTCGAATTTTGAATCGCATTAGGGCCGACTGAGACCTCCGAGTGGTTGCTGAAGGATCCTCGGTGACAGAGGGTTGATCCCAGCATCTCGTTGAGGTGGATCTCGAGCTCTGAGGCGTGTTCCACCATCTCCAGCGGCCGCGCCGCCGTAAGGTTCATCTCGGGTATACGTGACGAGTAAGAAAATGCCGAGTTAAATGTTGGTTTTTATAATGTTCGTGCTTAAAGAATAATGTGTCGTTCATTGTAGGCGGTGATCGGAATCGGTCAAGAAATAACCACAAAAATTATTAAATTTTTAATCGAGTGGTTTCATGTTTATTTTACTTGGGCAAGTCCCAAGATCGATCACAAGGAGGTAAAGGAACAACCTAGAGTTGTGTTTATCAATATTCGTGCACGGTTTTTGAGACGGTCTTTTTTTTGGAGTTTTCAATGCAAATAAGGGATGCAAAATGCAATTTTGGCCTATTTTAGGGACTAAAATATTGGCTATGTTCAAACGATGTCCGAAAAATACAAAACTTGGCCACAATGTAGATTATGATGAAATGAATGCACTGTAACTTTTTGGAATTTTTGGATGCAATATGATTTTTTTATGGATTTTTAAATGCAAACAAAATGACTTTTAATATTTAATTATAATAAATATTAAACCTACTTATTTTCAGGGGATAAAATTATCTAAGATCTATCACTAGGTGATGGATCTCAGAAAAATACTAAACCTCGAAAATGTGGGGTTTAATACCTACTAAAAATTAAATACTAAAATATGCAAAATGATTTTTACAGAGCAAACTATGCATGCGAATGCAAATCTTTTTCGGCACACCGTCAAGCACAATTAACTCTACACTATGTAATTTTTCGGGGATTTTTAGAGCAAAAGTTAATCAAATATGAATTTTAGAGCTCGAAATGGGTAAAGTTTTCAATTTTCCACAAAAGAATTAAGTATTAATTAACCATTAATCAGAAAAATATCCACATCATGTCAAAGTGTAGAGAATTGAGTGTAGAACAAAATGCCAATTTTTGATAAATAGAATAATGTCAAAAAAAGGTTCAAAACTAAAGGGGAAGACATGGGTATACGTGCAATAAACAAATAAATAAAATGAGCAGGGGGCTAGATTTTATTACCAATACTATGGGGGGCTCTCTATAAATTTCCCAACAGGTCACGTGCACCGCACGTGACCCCTAGGGTAGTTGGCTGAAGCGCGATACGAAGAAAGCCCGGGGGTGTCTTGTGCAATTTGACCCACGGTCACGTGCAAAGCACGTGACCTGGGTGCTGACGTGGTGCTGAGGTAGTCCTCCCCCGACGCGCGTGCCCCGCATGTGCGTGGGGAGTCTCGGGCTCCGTGCCCGGCTGATGAAGGCAGAGATGAGGAGGCGGGCCGTAAGGCCTCCGATGACTGGTGGAGTGTCGGCTGGCGGTTGGCGGAGCACCGCTCTGATTCGAGGTGTTGGCGGAAGACGATGCTCTATGGCCTGGCGGTCGTCAGACCCTTACGGTGGTGTTGAAGATGAAGTTTGTCGGAGAAGAACTTGGTGGTGGTGAAGCGAGTCAGAGTTGTGGGCGACGGAGCGATGGCCCACGGAGGAGCTCAGGCGGTGCTGGAGTCGGAGATGGTCGGTGAAGATAGCGACGGCGGAGGCGGGTTGTCGGAGAAGAAGGCGAATGTCGAAGTCGGAGAAGACGTAAGTGGCTGGAGTCGATGTTGATAACGCGTGGAGGAGATGACGTTGGAATCGAATCGTAGCGGGCTCGACGGCTGGCCGGAGCGAAGCAGAGGAAGAGCGGCGGCGGTGCCGCTTCTGCAACGAGGGAAGCTCCCCTCGGATCTTGCCGTTTGGAGAAGGAGACGTTGTCACTGTCGACCTCGTCGTAGGGGTGACTCGGCGGGTGGTTTGGACGGGGGGTGGCGAGGTGATTTTATAGGCGAGGGAGGCGGCCGGTCGTTGCGAAATACGCGGGGCGGCGGCTGCGGAGGGTGGTTGCTGTGAGGCAGAGATAAAGGAGGGGCGACCGTTCAGAGGTTGGAGATGACGCACAGCGGTCGTTCGATCGGCCGCTGATCGAACGGCCGCGGAAGGGCCACATGGCTCAAAAGGGGAAGGGGGCGATGCACGTGCGGAGCACGTGCCTGGGAGGCACGCGCGACGCACGTGTGGTGAATTAGTTTTAATTAATTTTTTTTAATTTTTTTAATTTTTTTAATTTTATTTAATAAAAACGAATAGAATAAAAGCCCAAAAAACACTGACACGTGGCGGCCTCTGGGGCTGCCACGTGTCAGCTCCAGAAAAATCAAAAAGGAATTATTTTGTAAAATAAAAAAGAAATAGTAAACGACCTCAGATCGAAAAAGTTCCTTCACGAAAAATGCTCTCTCGACGAGATCTACAACTTTCATGAAGACAACAAAGCCAAAATCGGTCAAATGTAAAAAGTGAGTTTTTGGGGTATCCCATGTACATAAAATACCTAGATTTTTGGGTTTTCTAATTTTTTTGTCATTTTTAGGCCGGATAAAAATCCGGAAAATTATGGAGAAATCAAAGATAAATAAAAGACATCTAAATTTAATTTTTTGGATTTTTATTAATTAAGAAAATATATACATAAATATAGGTTATAAACCGCTAAAATATACAATGTACAAAAGAGGCCCAAAACCCAACTTTCACATACGAGCTCTGATTCACTTGAACTTGGTCTTATTTTGAAGGTAATTGAATGCACATTAGTTCAAAAGTGAGTAGGATTAAATCGGGTACTGCATGGGGAAGATATGGGGCTTTTAGTCCAAAAATCCTGAAACTAGGGTTTGGGTTTTTGGTCCACTTAACTGGGTTAGTGATTTTTTTTGTATTTTTCATTTATTCTTGTTAGTGATATGTACACAGTGGAGTGGTTTTGTGTCATTCGAAGTTAGCATGAAGGAGTTAAAAATCCTAGAAATTAGGCTATTTACAAGTCATTTCTGGCTTGGATTTTTGGCTTCTTATTTTGTGCAAAAATAATGGATAAAATGACATTCTTATGAAAACATGCATGAATGCTAATTATGTAGAATAGATGCAGATATGCTGTTGATTTTGAGGGAATTGAGCTTAATAAATGAGAATTAGAGTGATGAATCCGAGATTCATCAATACGCCCTCGAGGTTTGGATTTTATTTTAGTTTTTCTTTCATTTCCTTACTTGTCGTAGTTGTAGAATCACTTTCCCATCTTCCATTTCACCCGAGACCCACTCAAGCACCTTCGCCTCCATCTTGCCGGAGCAAGCTCCGGTGAGCTCGCATTTTTCACATCCACCGCCTCATTCCCCCATTGGAGGGTCACAGCAGTTTGCCCGTGCCCCCCTTAACATTTTTTTGCAAGTACATGCGCTATCGAAGGACCTGGGGCTATTTTGAGCCTCGTCGGAGGTTCACGAAGCCCTTCGACTCCACTGACCTCGCCGGCGAGCTTCGGTGTCCACCGGAGAGTTTTGCGGCCACCAACGTCTACCTGACGTCTGCAGGAGGAGCCTGGGCATTTTTGAAGCCACAACGGATGCCGGAGAAGGGCTTAATCGTCGGAGGAAGTCCGCTGCGGCGGACCTTCTTCCCTGTTCTTCCAACGCTACCCTCCGTCGTCGGATCATCCTACAGCCCCAGTTCCTCTCTATGCCGTCAGATCTCTTCCCGCCGCAACCGTTCGATCAATCGAGGAGGATCTGATCTCAGCCGCACAAGCGAAGCGTCATCGCGCGCTCTCTTGCTGCCACGCGAATAAGTGGTTTCCGCAACATCGTTGGATCGCGCCCTTCGTGGGTATTTTGCACACTTAACCCGCGAACTTTTGTATTTATTAGTTAATACTCAAACATTCATCTGCAGTTTAAATATTTGTGTAATTTTTGCATTGAGAGCCCTGTACTTTCCATTATTTACAAACATGACCTCGGCCACGCCACCTCACGTGACCAGTACACGTGAGGCGCGGGGTATTTTGCAGAGGACCCCTCGTTGGTTTTACTATTTCGATAAAGTCCAAGAACTCCGTTGTAACATGTAATATTTTTGGCATATTTGCAAGCAAGCCCTCAGACTTTTAGCATATTACATTTATACCCCTATCAGGCGCACGTGCTTGCGCATGTGGTCTTGTTGTTTTTGCAAGGGTATCCCCGCGGGTTTTGATATTGTTTTTAGTCCACTAACTGCAACCTTTAGTTGTATATTCTGCGTGAAAATTGCTTTGTGGCCCTGGAACTTTTGTCTATTTACACTTATGCCCTTGCCAGTTTGTAGTTTCTTGTTGTTTCTAGTAGTTATATCATGCATCTATAAATTGCTAAAAATCACCAAAAAAATTGTTTAATCTCCTGTTTGCTTGCTCATTCATGCCATAATTTTGTATTGCATTTTTATTGCATTTTCATAATTATTAAAAGTAAAAAACATGCATTTTCAGCACTGTTTGCATTAGAAAATCTATAAAAATTATAAAAACGTTTTGAAAAATTCCAAAAAAATTATATTTTGTGTGTTTTATCATCTTGTAGTGTCAGTCCAAAAATCATTAAAAATTTCAAAACAAAAACCCTAAAAATTAGAAAACCCCTAAAAACTTCATAAAAATCTAAAAAAATCCTAGAAAAATTCTAAAAATACAAACTCAGTTTCTGTAGGTTCATTAGTTGCCTTTATTTTAAAATTAATTTGAGGAATTTTGGATACTGTTTGATCATTATTATCCTCATTTTAATTTCGGCCAGTAGCTTGGTTCACTATTTTCTTGTATTTTCACTTTTAAAAATACCAAAAACATTTAGAAAAATCTCCAAAAATCACAAAAACATCATAAAATTATAAAAAGACCAAAAACAATTTATTTCCTTATTTTTGAGCATTTTCCCTCAAATTTATAAATACCTCATCTTTCTCTTTCTTACTTTGTATATATATATATTCTATTATTGAAAAAAATATAAAAATATAAAAATATAAAAAGAAAGATAAAATCAGAAAATCTAAAACCAAAATACAAAATCAAAAATTAAAAATAAAATAATATAATATAAAATTAAAAACCCACAAAAAATTGCATATTTGTAGACACTTAATCACATCACACTCTTGCACTTGCTTTATCTATCCTGCCTTGCTCCCTGAGTTCGACCTCTACATACTTACACCTGTACACATTTTATGTGGAGTGAATAATAAATTTTAACTCCACTTGCTTGTCATTGTTTGATTTGATTGTGGGTTAATTGTTGATTAAATCCGGATTTCTGAGTGGTCAATACACCGATTGTGTTCCCGCCTTGTGTAGAATACACGACCGCTCGACTTTTGGGTTTATCAATGAACCACTTTAAGACCGGATGAGGAATCTTTAGAAATCACTTGGTTTCTAAGGTTAAAGGTGTCTTTCTTGGTCGGTTTGTTTCCATGAGAAGCATTGGGAGGAAGATGGACACTCTTCATCTCCCTATCCTGAGTACCAGTGGGGCATTTATGAGTTCCTCGTCAGATGAATGCCCATGAAAGTTGACCGATTCTTGTAGGGTGATACACTGCTATAGTCAAGGGATCATGTTCCTGGTGGCCTTGTGTTTGCTGGCTGAAGATTGATGTCACCTCATGATATTCATGATTTTGGTGACATCGGAGGTTTCCCGAGTCTGTTCCTTGAACGGTTCAAGTATCTCATGAATTAGTGCTGACTTAAAGATTGGACCATTTAAATAATCGTGACAATACTTATAATTATGGTCCAATTCTTCATAAGCTCCTGAATAATGTTTCTTCCTAGGATTAGAGTTAGGATGGTGAGAATCCAAATACAACTCGATAGTCGATTTCTCAGGTGTTTCTCCTAGGCTTTATGTATGTGTTTCGTAATGAGAGATCCAATCATGTAAGTGTTTGTCTCCTGATCACAATTGTGGTTTCAAGTCGGGTTTCCTCAAAGTAGGTCGTGTTATTGAGGCTTTATGCATCATGGTCTAAGTTCAGAAACTTGATATCCCGAGTCTCACAATCGACAATCGCCTTAGCAGAGGCTAAGAACGGCTTTTCTGAAAATGATAGGAGACTCATACAACTTTCTAGAATTCTCAATGTCAAGGGCAATAAGGTCCACTTTATGTTTATCACCTCGGAAATTTACAATGACAAAAATGATCCCCCGCAATATTTTGGTAGATTGATTAGGCAGTTGAACTATCACCCTAGTCTTTTTGAGTTGTCCGAGTTTGAGTTGATCGAAAATAGATCTGGGGAGGATGTTTAGCATAGAGTCATCATCTAACCGAACATAAGAGAATAAGATATCCTAAATTTCACATGAGATCCGAGTCAACTGCTTGGCTTGGCGATTTTTTGATTTTGTGATTCATCACCAAAGAGCTGGCCATAGATATGACATGATATTCAGACCTTGATCGTTTCTTGCTCGTCTTTTTAGGGTTTAGTCGACTCTTTACAAATCTCTTAAGATCGGGCACATATTATATGGTCTTTATCAATGGAAGCCCTGAGACCAGTCTCTTCCAAAAATGATTCCATTTTAGAATTATCCTTTTTTGAATTTTTTTATTTTTTTTAATTTTTTGGTGTTTTCGGGGATATGGTCAGTAGGGGGTCAGATGTCAGTGGTGGTTGTGCATGATTGTGAGTCACGTGATGATTTTGGGGTTCGCAAGGTGGTCGCCTCACTTCTTCTGGATTATGCATAGATTGGATGAGATCTTATATTTTCTCAATCAAAGCATTTGCTCTACGATTAATCTGAGCAATCTCATTCTCAAACATGTCGTGAGTCGTGATTGAATAATCATTCTCCATGTGTCGCGATTCCAGCATGTAACCTTGGGTAGAGTATTGATTATTCATAATCGTCACAGTCTGGTCATGAGTTGGATTTCCTTGACTCTAGTTTTCTCATGAATTGTTGAAGGAAAATTGGTCGTACTTAGGAAGATAGTCAACCTGAGTAGGGGATGGTTTAAGAGGTTGGGAGTCCATATTAATTGGAAATTGTGTTTCTCTGTCAATATTGGCAACTCTATTTTCCATCCTTAATTTTACTTACTCTCTCTCTCTCTCGTGTCCATACGATTGTCAGAATGTGAGAGAGGTCTATTCCATGAAGAGGTATGGGCATAGGATGGGATGTATGGAGGGAAGAGAATGATGACTGAGGGTGACCAGGTTTGAAGAGAAGTTTCCCCTGGAATGAGTGAGAAGAAGGATATCGGTACATGCTCATGGAGACCGGGTAGGAAGACCAATGCGCCGGCAAATTCTCAAGAAAGGGATGGAATGATTTGCGAACCACGATTTACTTGCAATTGCAGATACAATTCAAACATATAACAAACATGTAGATTCAACCGCTCTTGTGAAGGCACGTTAGGGTTTGGCCGCTTATCTTTTCATTTTAAATTTTAAATGATCACACAATCTTGAAGATTAAGCGGAGCTCTTAGGTGCTGAAATTTTTTCCCATAAAGATTGTCCCGAGTTCATACAACTAGTTGCATCTACTTTCGATCATTATAGGTGTAAGTACGATTCACAAAACTACTGCTGCCCGTTACTTGAGGACAGAGCCTTGCACGACATCCTTTAAACCACCCACTATACTAAGGGAAGTACAGACCGTAGAATGGCTACCCGTGTTCCCTCACAGTAGCTATTTCTAAAAATAGTAGTCTGAATGAAAATTTTTAGATTTTTGGCTCACCCTAAGTGTGCGATCTTGTCCTTACAACCAATAAGCGGGTTTCTCTCCACAACACACAAGGGTTAATTTTATGTCAAAATTATGTACAGTCGCCTCGACTAGTAGTCCCAATTTTAAATCAGGGTTATCATCGAGGTCCTAATTGAGCATAAAAATATCACGCCTAACGACCAGTCCAAATTCCTTTAATCCTTAAGTTGTAAAAACCGAGGAGGGGGAAATGAAAAGGCCAATGTAAGCGTAAATCAATGATGCATGCTTAAGTAGGAGACTTACGGTGATTCCTCGCCTTCTTCATGCAGGATGCAATGCAAGGAATTTAAATTTACACTAAATGATATGCACAGAAGAAAAATGCCCCAGACAGATAGTTCTATTAGCAGAAAGAATGGATTTCAATTTTCGGATAAGTAAAACGATATATAGTGCATATAATTAGTGAATGTGGCCTAAAAAATATGAGCACAAGCAAAAATAAATAATCTAGCATATAAGTGTCTAATTCCTACACCACTCAAGGTGGGTCCCAACCACACAAAAGGGGTTGAAACAGACCCGACACATCACAGAGAAGTCCAATCTGAAATATTACAAGTTATCAAAGTTCAGAGAGAGGGACTCTGTGAATAATGTAGAAAATAAAACTATTCCAAGCTCTCTCTCACAAAATAAACATCCACTCTTCTTTGCAGGCCCTTGAATTATATCCAAAAATAGCTCTGAGCAATCTGCGAACAGAGAAATTGCGGTTACTATTAGAAGTGAGAAAAATGCAAAGTGAAATGCAAAAAATGCAAAAGAAAAGAAAAAATGACACATAAATAAAATTTACAAAAAATAATTGCAGAAAACAATTTAAAACCCTAAAAATTCACCATTTCCCAGTACGACACCGTTTGATGATCGCAAAAATCACCTCTTTAATTGTCAAAAATTGTAGTGTAGGAGACGAAATTTGGTCGTATCCAGAACCACAAACTTTAAATATTGTGGAATAATTTTTACTTGGCAAGATACCAAGGTCGAACACAGGGACATACTATTTCTAGTTGCATGATTTAAATTAATTTAAATAGTTAATTAATCGCAATGTTATTTTCTGTGTTGAGAATTAAAATGTAAACAAAGAAATACAATGTGATGATGAGGATGCAATGCAAAGCGATAGGTAAGTCATGGATCTGTGATTTTAATTTTTAACATAATAAAATATTAATTAATATCCTCAAAAGTTGATCGCATGTCAAAAGATACAGTTTCAAGAGACATATTCAGATTAATCCCAAACTGCAATCAAAGGAGGCAATAGATCGGTTCATACTCATGCTAAATAGATCGATGATAATATCAAAGCATAGTACCTATCCTAAAAAATCATGTGATTTATTTCCTCAAATAGTGGACAATAATAGCTAAGGAAAAAATCTTAATTAAACTCATGCATTCATATCCAATTTCTTCCAAATTAATTGACAAAAAATCATCACAAAATATGTTAGGGAAAATAATTAATTATCTTTCTCCTTTATGGAGCCCCCGCAAAGATCAATTCCTCAAATAGTATGATTAATAATCTTGAGAGAATTATTCAATTTAAACACCTCAGCCAAATCCCGCAAAAGAGACCGCTAATCTTCTCGATCAAGTATTTCACAAAATGTCAGAAATCAGCCTACAAATGTCAACAAATATCTTCAAAAAATATTCATCAATACAAAGCCTCATATCTATCCACAAGATATATAATATGAAAGAGCACTGAATAAGCTTCAAAATGACATATTATGCATAAAAATCAGAGTTTAGATGAAGAAGATTTGCTCAAATGAATTTCTAGGGACTTAAATGCAATAAAAGTAAATATTTTCCCTTCAATTTGTTCCATGGAGAACTTATCTATAATTTACAAAACTCGTTTTCCAAAGACCCCGCGTACGAGGCATGTGACTCTACTGGCGGGGCCTTTTCATAATTAGTTGAACAAGTAGGGGTCTCTGTGCAATTTAACAAGGGCGTCACGTGCAAACAACATGACGTTGAAGTCGGCGCCACTTGTGGATACACAATTCCCAGGAAAATAGAGGGATTGCCCATAATTGCACATGTAGTCGCATTCTTCACTCGTGCTTCTAGAGGTCGGGGAATGAAGATGAGGTTCAGTAGAGGCTAGGTCTACCGAGGCTAAGGCTCGTAGGCTTGAGTTTCCTCGTGGTGGCAATGGAGAGGTTCGACTGACCTGAGCCTTGAGGCAGGGGACGAGGCTCGGGGAGGACGCGTGGCAGATGTGTTACCGCTAGATCAAGAGCCTGCAGCTCGATCCAACGGCCATTGGAGGTGAAGCATGTCGGAGGTCGTGGCGGAGGTCCAGGTGGTGGGGGCATTTTCGAAGCTCGATCGAGTGGTGGCGGCTGATAGAGGGGCCTGAGCGCGGCAGAGGGCAGCAGGTAGGGGGCACAATTTTCTGCGGTGGCGAGGCGGGAGGGTCGATCGTGCGAGGTGGAGGTGAAGGTACGGGGTGGTGCTGGAGGCTTGTGGGGCAGAGGTCGAGTGCTGGCGTGTGACCTGCTGCTGGAGTAGCAGTGTGAGGTGATGTGCAACAGTGACATATGATCAGCGATGGTCGGGAGACCTAGCGTGGAAGGGTGGATACAACGAGGGCGGTCGATGGTGATGAGGTGTGTGGCAATAGATGAAGTTGAAGGCTGATGGCAGGCTGCAGACCAAAGTGGTAAAAAATAAAGAAAAGAACAAGTTCGAAGGTGCGGGGAAGGGGGTCGAGTTCACATGTATTGGAAGGAGCGATGGCCTGCTCCTGATGATCACCGCGATGGAGTCGGTGAGCTCCAGAAGCATGCGCAACTGTTGAAAGCGGCTGCTACAAGGTGGGAAGTTACCTCGGATCGTGCCCGCGAGGTTTGATCGCTGTCACCGGTACCTTGGATGAATGGTGGATGATTGAGGCAAGGGCGGCGGTTGAAGCTTTATAGGAGGAGGGAGCTTGGGGGGTTAGGTGGAGGAAGGGCGGACTGAGGCGTAACGACGAGGGAGATCGTGGGTAGTGGAGATGTTGCGCGAGGAAGGGGGAATGGAAGGTGGGTCACGTGCTATCATGTGACCAAGGGGTAACATGAGAGAGAATGAGAGGGGACGGGTCACGTGCTGAGCACGTGACCTGGCAGGGGGAGAGAGAGATAGGGAGTGGGGGTGCCACGTGTCACCCCCAAAAAATTCAAAAACAAAAGAGAAAGATAAATAGAAAACAAATTGAAGGAGACCTCGGATCGAAAAATTTCCCTCACAAAAGTTGTTCGTCTCGACAAATTTCATGAAGGAATCGGGAGCAAAAGAGGTCATCTGTACAAACTGGTATTTTTGATGGTTTTCCATGTGTATAGAAAACAACTTTTTAGGGTTTTGTATTTTTTTAGTGATTTTAGAATAGGATAAAATTCTAGAAAAAACGATAAAATACAGGACATCTAATTATACATCAGTCTGATTTTTTTTGGATTTTTAGTAAATACAAAAATAGGAAAATAAAATGTGAGTACGAAACATGCGAATTTTGTACAGACTCACATAGGTTACTCAGACACAATCAGTTTTTTTGATTTCAGTTCTTGAGTTCGATTTAGGTTTTTATGCCATGTGATAAAACTTTCATCAAAAAATACGAATGAAAAATAAATAAAATAAGATGGGTTAACTATATACATAAAAACTTAGGTCACAAATAACAAAAAAGATAAAATGCGCATTAGAGGCCCAAAACCCAATTTTTGCATATGAGCTCCGATTTTTTATGAAATTGGTCTTGTTTTGAAGGTATTTGAAAATGGAGTATTTTAAAAGTAAATACACCAAAATAAAATACTATATGAGGAAGGTATGCAAGTTTTAGTTCGTCTGATGTAAATTTAGATTTTAGGTTTATTTGTCACCTATTTAAGTTTGCATTTTTTGTATTTTTTTTCTTTGTTCTTGTTAGTAATCTTTAAACAATGAAAGTGATTTTAGGTCAATCGGTGTTAGATGGATTAATTAAAAATCAGGAAAGTTAGTTGCTTTTTATGTCAATTTACACTTGGATTTTTTGTTCTTTATTTTATGCAATTATGCATGATGAAATGTGAATATTATTTATACATGTATGAATGCTAATGATGCTATATTAATGATTAAATGCATATGGATTTTTAAGGAACATAGTTTAATTGACCATATTTAGCGTGTTAAATCAGAGATTCATCATCGACAACATGAGAATGCACCCAGAGGAATAACGAAGTTGTTTTTAGATTGTCGAGTATTAATGCAAATAAACAAACTGTGCACGGAGATAAAAATAGTATACTTCATAGGTACAGTGTATGGTGTGTGATTTCTACATGCAAGATTGTGATTAAAGCTTAATAGTTGATTTATAGTTTCAAATATTTGGTGCAGGTACTGACATAAAAAATGACATGTTTGTATACATGTTGTGAATGACTGGGCTTATTGGATCGTACGCAGGTTTGTGTACCTTTATCGCCATGACCAGCTAGTAGTTCATACAGATTTTGCATGTCACGATATCTTCTTCATTGACGATATCCTTGGGTAAGTTCAGATCGAAGATCTTAGCTTAGAAATCATTCTCAAGGGCTTACATCATGTCAGGATCGTTAGGGGCATCAATCATCTCTCTTTCTTTTTACACCTACTTAAACTCAAAATATCAAACAATGCGAATTACAGTAGAGATTATTTTGTTGATCACAAGATTTGTTTTGTTTTGAATCAAGGGAAATGCATTTGTACAAATTCAAGTGCACACAAATATCAATGCGGTCTTTATGTTGACAAGCTCTTATGATTTTTACTCTTCCTTGCACTTTCGATTACACTAGAATATATGGTTCTTGAGTTGTATGAGTTGCAATAATTCTCATTGACATTAATTATTAATCGACCAACATTATCAATGCGTTATATTTCCCTCAAGGTGATAGTGATTACTTATATTCATGGTAATTGTGCTTCTATATGAGAGATGACAACGTGCTCATATAAGAGTGGTTCTTTGATGTTCGTCAGGAAAGTTAGCTGCTTTTATATCAATTTACACTTGGATTTTTTGGTTCTTTATTTTATGCAATTATGCATGATGAAATGTGAATATTATTTACACATATATGAATGCTAATGATGCTATATTAATGATCCAATACATATGGATTTTTGGGGAACATAGACTAATTGACCAATTATAACGTGTTGAACCAGAGATTCATCATCGACAACATGAGAGTGCACCCAGAAGAATAACGAAGTTGTTTTTAGATTACCGAGTATTAATGCAAACAAATAAACTGTGCATGGGGATAAAAATAGTATACTTCTTAGGTACAGTGTATGGTGTATGATTTCCACATGCAAGATTGTGATTAAAGCTTAATAGCTGATCTATAGTTTCAAATATTTGGTGCAAGTATTGACATAAAAAATGGCATGTTCGTATGCAAGTTGTGAGTGTCTGGGTGATGAATCTACATTTCATCATCTTTATTCTATCATTTTGGCCTTAAAAACCCTAGTAAATACATGTAAATAGCGCTAATTCATGCATTTTATCATCCATGCATTATTGTGTAAAAATTGTATAAATCGCGGTTTTTAAAGCCAAAATTATAGAATAAAGAAAAGAAAAGAAAAAAAAGAATAAAATACTGTAAATATTTTATGACCCGAAACCCCGAGACCTAGGCATCTCGATGACTAGGCTGACAAGGAATAAAGTAGGGGGAGATAAGGGCCAAAGTACAATAAAAATCCCTTTTATTTTATTCATTCTTTATTCATTTTGGGACCTATTTTTGGTTCCACTTTTTATACATCAAATAAAGAATCTTTGAACATGAAAGTTGTAGATAATTAAATAAAGAAAAATACAAAATTGATTTCACCCAAAAATAATATGCAGATAAAAAGTTATGATCTGAATAAGATTCTAGAATCCCAACTTCCCAGACATGTATCTCGCTAATAAAAACTCGAAATGCACCACACTCAACTTTAATTGTATATAATTTCAAATAATCTATTTAATGAAGGTGGTTTCGTATTTTTCGGAGTTACGGTTTGAAAGTTGAGTTTGGACCCCTATTGTATACTTGTACAGATTAAAATATTCATTTTATTATTTATTCATTATTTTTATAATTTTATATTTTTATAATTTTGTAAATATTATTTCTAATAATTATATACATTAAAACAGGATTAAAAACCTAAAGTAAAATACAAAATAAAATACTTGTATTACAATACCTAGGAATAATACCTATATACATACCTATATAATTACTATTTCTATTTTATTAAGTGTATAAAATACACCAGAAAAATAAAATAAAAATATATTTAAGTGTATAAAAATACTCTATAAATTTATGAAATAATAAACAAAAATAAAGTAATTAAATATACAAAATAAAAATAAAATATTAAAATATACAGATATATATACCTATGAAGGCTATAAATGGTAACTTGTAATTATAAAATTCTAAAATAAAAATAAAAATCACAATAAATAATTTATAAAATAATAAATATTTTTTATTTTATAATTAGAAATTAATAAATTCATTTACTATTTTTAAATGAATTAATAAAACTTTTTGCAGGATTTTTCCTGGTTGGTCCACGTGGACCAACCAGGTGGCTCTGACTGTTGACCGTAGGTCAACTGTCTGAGCCTTCTCCTGTTCACGTCAGAACCGTGTTTTGTCCTATCTTCTTGGATTTTTCGCGGGCTGACCTTTCACCGATTCGCAATAGGGTTTTCACGACTTTTTGTCCTTGAGGATTGCTCTTACACGCCAAGCCTTCATCTCGAGGATTGGGGCATCGATTCATGAGATCCACCTCAATCTTCGAGCCCCGTCGGTCATCCATTCAAAAACACCCCATCATCTTTCCTCCCATCTTTGAACCGATTTTGGCCAAGGCTTAGACCTCCAAGGGTCAACCGTGAGTCTCCTGTGACAGAGGATTGATCCCGGCTCCTTGTCGAGGTGCGGTGTCGGTCGAGGCGTGTTCCACCACCATCTCCGGCCACATCGGACGTGAGGTACCCATCTCGCGGTGCACAACCGCTCGAGGTCGTTATTTTGTTCATTTTCTCGTCGTTTAGTAGTTGTTAGTCTTAGGTTTCGCTTCATGCATTCAGTGGATTGTTCCGTCGATTAATCACCTTAGGTTTCGCAATCAAACACCTCGCCGGAGCTCTTGGGCTCCAGCGACCCCCTTCACTATTCCACTCCGCCACTCCTTCACCAATAAAGGCCAAGTATTGCTGCACATCTCTGCCGTGTTTTTCTTTTCTTTGCACGGCTTGAAGGGGGTACCTGCGCTCCAGTTTCATCCAGAGAATATCCCCCAGGTTCGCCGGAGCTTCATCGAGCGTCGGAGGCCATTCGTCGGCCCTCGGCCCCATCTACGCCACCTGGGAGCTTCGCCATCGCTGCTGGAGCATAAAGAAGGCGTCGGAGGGGATCCAGGTGCACGGGAGCTCGAGCTTCGGCGAATCCAAACTCGCCCAGCTCGAGTTCCTCCGCGTGTTCTTCCAGATCTATCCGTTGCCGTCGGATTCTCCCTCGATCCTCCAGTGCAGCAGCATCCGTTGGATCAAGTGCGCCCATGTCCATCCATCAGCTGAAGATCCTTTAATCATGGGCTTTGAATCGAAGGGGCATCGCTCGATGAGGGGCTGCCACGTGTCTTAAGTGAAATCTTTGCAGCCGTCGGATCGCGCCCCTGCTTTGGGTATTTTGCCTTTTAACCCAAAGCATTTTTGTAACTTCTATTTAATGTCGAATCTTTCATCTGGCTTTTAATACTTTCGTGAAATTTGTGATCTGCCCCCTGACATTTTGTAATCTTTCATTTAGGTCCCTCGCCAAGTCACGTGCGCTACGCACGTGACGTGGCAATTTTGCAAGGGAATCCCGGGGTATTTTGTATATTTACTTTCAGTCTCTAAACCTTCATATGCAACAATAAGTTTCTGGACATTTTGCAAACTACCTCGTAATTTTCGATAATTACAACCATATCCTTACCAGGCGCGCGTGCCTAGTCACGTGGGCTTGGCGTTTTTGCGAAAATATTCTTTGAGTTTGGGGTATTTCTAATTGGTCCAAAGAATTTTATATCACGTTATATAATTTTTGGATAATTTACACGTAAGCCCCTGAGTTTCTTGCTATTTATAGATATACCCCTGGCAAGTGTATTTTCTTTTTGCTATCTTCATTTATTGCATGCATCTATAAATATCTAAAAATCCACAAGAATTACCATAGCTCCTGTCACGTTGAGATTCACGCCATATTTTTGTGTTGCATTTTTATTGCATTTTAATATTTATAAAAATTCAAAACATGCATTTTCAGCACTGTTTGCATTAGAAAATCCATAAAAATTAGTAAAAGTTTTTGAAAAATTCCAAAAAAAGTTATATTTTGCGTGTCTTATCGTATTTTAGTGTCAGTTCAAAAGTCACTAAAAAAATTCAAAGTAAAACTCCTAAAAATTAGAAATCCCCTAAAAACTTCATAATAATCTAAAAAATTCTATAAAAATCCTAAAAATACAATCTCAGTTTATGTAGTTTCCTTATTTTATTGCCTACATTTTTAAATTAATTTGAGGATTTTAGACACTGGTTATATTTTTAATCCTCATTTTAATTTCGGCCAGTAACTTAGTTCACTGTTTTTTTAGTGTTTTGACTTTTAAAAATACCAAAAACATTCAGAAAAATTTCTAAAAATCATAAAAACATCACAAAATTATAAAAAAGCCCAAAAACATTTGATTACCTAATTTTTGAGTATTTTTACCTATTTTTATAAATCCTCCATCTTCTCTTTCCCTATATTGTGTATATCTCCTATTTAGAGAAAAAGAAAATAAAAAATAGAAAATAAAAAAAGAAAATAAAAAAATTAATAAATTAAAAATCAAAATATAAAAATATAAAATCAAAATTAAATTAAAATATAAAAATTAAAAACCCCACAAAAATCTACATACTTGTAGACACTTGATCGCACATCACATTTTGTGCATTTTTGCTTGTTCTATCCTGCTTGCTCCCTGAGTTAGACACTCTACACATACTTGCACTATACACACGTATTGTAGAGTTATAATAAATTTGACTCCACATTTGTTTCTCATTACTTGATTTATATTGTGGGGTCATTGTTGATTAATACAGGTTTAGTGAGTGGTCGCCACAGCGACTCTTGTATCCGCCTTGTGTGAGATATTTAGACCCTCACCAAATCTGTGTTATCACTGGGCTTAAGTGATCATACGCAGGTTGGTGTACCTTTATCACCATGACCAGCTAGCAGTTCGTACAAAATATTGCATGTCACGATATCTTCTTCATCGATGATCTCCTTGGGTAAGTTCAGATCGGAGATCTTAGCTTAGAAATCATTCTCAAGGGCTCACATCATGTCAGGATCGTTAGGGGCATCAATTATCTCTCTTTCTATTTACACCTACTTAAACTCAGAATATCAACAATGCGAATTACAGTAGAGATTATTTTGTTGATCACAAGATTTATTTTGTTTTTGAATTAAAGAAAATGCATTTGTACAAATTCAAGTGCACACAAATATCAATATGGTCTTCATGTTGACAAGCTCTTATGATTTTTACTCTTCCTTGCACTTTTAGTTACACTAGAATATATGGTTCCCTGAGTTCTATGAGTTGCAATATTTCCCATTGACATAAATTATTAATAGTTCAACATTATCAATGCGTTAGATTTTCCTCAAGGTGATAGTGATTACTTATATTCATGGTAATTGCTTCTACATGAGAGATGACGCGTGCTCATATAAGAGTGGTTCTTTGATGTTCGTCAACAACTCTACCTTTGGCTAGCCATGCCATGGGAAACATTCTTCATGATTGGTATACTTGGTCACATGCCGTGTTATACTCCAATATCATTTGGTGATTCTTTATCGGGGGCTTATCGGCAGGTTCCAACTCGTCGTAGATGCACATGATGCATACAACTATTCAAGTTATATATCCTTTTCCATTTTTTTGTGATCGACGTGTGACCATGGACACATGTGAATCATAATGGATGTCTAAGTTTTGTTCACTTCTATACTCGAGTCAATTCCTCAAGCGTGAGGAGAGCATAAAAGGAATACACATATTAGCAACTCGCTCCCTCTATAAAAGAGAAGCTTTGATGCATTTTTTATCCTATCTTTAGAACAATTTAAAATGCATGCTTCATCAAATTTATCTTGTCCGAAATGCTCTGAACTACATGCTACTTTCTTAGGACGTGCTGCTCTTGGTTGCCTCGAGTGTAATAACCTCTTTATCAATAGAAGTTTAGAGGAGTATATAATGAGCTTATGGTCATATATTCCCATGCCATGTGTGTAATGGAGATGCTCATGAATGAGTGTTCTTATAGCAAGGGTGCATTTGGTACGTGGGTTGGAGCGGGTTTAACTAGTAGAGGGTAACCTGTTGTTGTGTTTTAATGTTTGGATAGAGGGTTAAATTGGATGGGTTAGAAGTGGGTTTGTTGTGATATTATTGCAATGTGAAGTTTGAAAAAGTGAACATTTATTATGATGTGGTTGTATTAAAGTTTGGAAAAATGAGTAGAAGTGGAGTAGTTTATAATTTTTATATGATATGATGGTATAATATATTATTTTTTGATAAAATTGATGATGGTGAATTTATTTATTTATTTATTTTAGAAAAGGGAAATGTGGGGCCCACATTACAGAGAGGAGGGAGTGGGTTGGGGGGGAGGGTAATTTCCCCAAAGGGGAGTTTAACCCACCTACCAAACGACCCCTAAGTATTCCAATTTAATCTGTCATAAATAAGAAATGTATGCTATTTTTGCATCACTTCGTAATTAACTGTAAATCTGACATCTCTGTAATTCAGTAACCTTTTTTTGCAAATGAATTTTGGCAACTCCTTTAGGCTATTATCAAATTATGGTATTCAAAAGGATTCCCATGCAAAAGAACCATCGCCATCGTTATCTCATCAAGCCATACATCTCAAAGACCACAACGATGATCATTTTGCTGAGTACATGGGTTTTTGGTTTTTTGATGTTGTCCAGTGCATCTTTTGCTTTACGTTCTTTAGATTCTTGAGCTCTACTTGATTTATGGATGTAATGGTTTTAGTAGTAGACATTTTTAGAATCTTTGCACCCAGATCTAATTTGCGTTCTCACCTTTTCCTTACTTTTCCTTTTAAATCCCAATTTTGTTATAATGACTTGGACCTTTCAAAGTTGGGATCTTTTTTCTCCTACGTACCAGTTTCAAATTTATCCATTGAGTTTTTTTAGTTTACTTAAGAAGGAATCTAAAAAAATACGTTGTTCTTAGTTTTGATACATGAACATTAATTTTAAAGCAACCAACATGAACATCGAATATGTTCAACTACTAAAGAATATTAGGAAGATGATTAATCTATTCACATCCATCCTCTAGCTATTTATGACATGCAACAAAGCTAGAATCTCTATAGATAGCAGATTTTTTCATAGAAGCTAAGCAAACTATACACCACCAATGTACACTTGAAACACATGATCGTTAAACTATATAATCTCAGAAGAAAATAAAAGTCATCTCATAGTTATTCGTTGCCACATATTTTATTAAATAGATCAATACAATTATTAGTTGGTGCTTGCTTCCTTATGTTTGCAAAGAATATCATAGTCATTTTTATAATTATATTGTTAGCAACTCTTTATCCTTTGATGAATCAAGTTAAGGATAGCTATTGGTTGGCCTCTTTGCAATGCTGGATCAACATATCAAATTCTCTAACATTGAGATCTCAAACGGTTATCCTCAACATCAACATTTTTGTCCACGCTTCTCAAAAAGTCCATAATACGATATGGATGAGAATATAGATTGGATATGGACTTAAATACTGCATGTAAGTAATGAAATTGGAAATTACATGTATTTTATGTCTATACAATAAAATTCACTGCAAACCAGAGTTGAGGTTGTTATACTTCATTTTGAACTTCTTCCACTAATTTTCCACTGAAATTGTCAGAATATACAAAGATTCCATATTTTTATCTATTTTTTCATCTAATTCATGAATTTACTAACATTTAGATGACATCGTATCTCCTTAGTGCTAAAACATTAGAATCATTACTGGGAATTTATTCAATTTATTGTGATACCTTTTAAATTTGGGAGGTCATTGCATTTTTTCAATAGAATTCTACGAGTTGGTGTGGCATAACATACAAGTTTTCTTCAGATTCCAAGTGTTAAAATTGTTTGTCAGTATCATATAGAAATTTTTACAGACACATTTAAATTATTTTCCACGTACATCGTTCACTTATTATTTTTTAAAACTACATCAAATCCCTATAATCTTAATGTAATTAACGTGCATGCTTCTTTCCAAGGGTTCTGTTGTAATGTTTTGTATATGTTACTTAATTTGTCTCACTTTTAATTCTAGCACATAAAAATACATCAGATGCATGTGGTGCAGTGATCCACATACCCGCGCTTTAGCACGAGCATTAACTTTCGTCGCAAAAATTCCACTTTTGCCATTCCGTCTCCTGGTGTCATTCCGTGATTGCCCTTTATTTCTCGATTATGTCGCACGGTACAGGATTGCCTCTGCATCCTCTACCTCCATGCTCTGTTCATGAAAGCGGTCCGTGCGGCCGCATATGCGGCCGCATATGCCTAAGCGGTCTCCTCACCGCACCGATTATCTGAAGCCCGCTTTATGCGCCATTTGCGCATATATGGCCTACATATGTAGGCTGTGCGGGCACATATGCGCTCCGTGTGCCCTCTTAAGCTCTAGTTGGGTAATGGAATCCGAATCTTAAGATCCAGATCTTGTATTATTTTGATTCTATATATTAAATCGGATTATGTAATATCATCTTTGATGATTTTGATATTTAGTTTTACTATTTTGAGCTCTACATGAAAACCATTTTTCTTAGATCTTCTGTTGGATCACATTTATTCATAAATTCAGTTTAGTTGTAGTCACTTTTGTAAATATTTTCTTATTTTTTAATAAAAAATGGAAAACCGCGTAGAACCGCATATACCCCGCATATGCCCCCGCATACCGCTTAATCGCTATTCAGTTACCTGTCCGAACGCATACGCATACCGCTTTCCTGAACCTTGCCTCCATGTTCACGAACCCTATATATCGTTCCCCTTCTTCACCTCCCAATTTTAGCTCTCTCTCTATCAATCGATCTCGACTTTATCATCATGAAGGCCATGTCTATCCTGACGAAGGGCACAATCGGTGAAGGCAGCCTTGCCTTCACCCTTTAACGATGATATGTTGGTCATTGCCGCTATCTCGAAGGTGAAGAGTCGCGATACCCACACATAAAACCAAAATACTATTAGATACACATTATATACACTATCACACATGTTTTACTTTTGAAAGTACAAGAACATTTACTATTTTTATCAAAATAAAAAATAATATACCCTTTTGCTATAAAAATATACATAAAAACTATATAGTAACAAATCATAAAAACCGACATCATATATAAACATTGTATACAAATATAAATGCAAAAATAAATTTAAAGTAAACAATAAATCCCATAAAATCATAAATATACCAAATCACAAAATATATAAAAATACCTTACCCTTTGCTCTAAGAAATATAAAGAAATTCAACTAAGTAAAATTATAAAAAATTACAGTAGTTATATATTATTACATACTAATACATTTCCAAAGAGAAATTAAAATACAGAACAAGTATCATAAAAATCTTATAAAATCATATCGAGCATACCCAAAGCTAAAAAAATTTAATTAAAAAATTTAATTGAAGATTAATTCAATCTTACGATGACCATTCGATCCACCGTGCATTGGTATGCACTAGTCAATCCATAAAAGTAAATAAAAACAATCGTTAATGAGTTGAACATCCCAACAATGCATCCGTAAACATGAACGACTAGTGGACCAGTGAATGCAATGCGGACAACCTACGCGAGACCACGTACGTACAAGTAATATCTTTCTATAAGTCCCAAGCTAGGGTTTTTGGTTATCGCTTACCCTGCCATCTTCCCCTTCTCCCCGTCGATCGTTGACCTCCGTCGGATCCTAAAACAATGCTCGACATCAACATCTTCCGCGAGGAGAAAGGCGGGAATCCCGAGCACGTTCGCGAATCTCAGAGGCGGAGGTTCGCCGGCGTCGACCTTGTAGACGAGATCATCCGCCTCGACAAGGAATGGCGCCAACGTGAGATTCCTCGATCTGTAAAAAATTTGTGCTGGTCTGCGTTGTTGGGGCTTTCGAGTGGAAAAAGGTGGGATCTTTGTTGAATTGTTTGTGGTTTCCAGGTCAATTCGAACTGGAGAGCCTCAGAAAGGACTTCAATCGGATAAACAAGGAGGTCGCGCGCCTCAAGATTGTAAGATCGAATCTTCTCATGTTGGTTTTCTTGCTTCTCAGATTTATGATATTTTTTTCTAGCAGTTAATTTGATTAGCATGCCTTCAAGTAAAGGCGATGCCAGTCTCCAAATTGTGTAGTGCACTTGATTTATTAACAAAGATCTTTACCGACTTAATGGAGGTCTCCTTCTTTGTTCTCTCTGACTAAAAAGATCGTATTTTTCACTTCGTTCAAATAAGATTTGTACTAGTAAGCAATTTTGCGATTTCTCAGTATGATCTCTATAAGAATCTCTACCCCCTCTATTAATTCTCTGGTACTATCTAGTCCCATTGACAACATATGAGCTCGAAATAATGATTGGTTTTCTACTTCCACTGAGGGAGTGTTTTACATCTTCATCTGAATGGGCAGATACCGAGTATGTGCATCTACAAGAAGAGAATGGTTGATCGGAGACATTATGCATGGACTACTAGTCTCTCTTTTGCCTATGGGAGATCTATTTTCTTGGCTTGTGGATGCCTTTCCTAACTTCTTGTTTTAAATCTTCTTGAGAATACATATTTACTAAATTTTTCTCACAGCTCAAAGGGAGAATAATCTTATCTGAATTGAATTCTATTCTTTGGGTGCATATTTCTATCTCCTATCATGCTTGGATTAAGATGTATAAAATATGCAAACATGGTATTAAATGCACACATTATGCATTACTATATTTTAAAGAGATTCCAACCGAGTCTTGAGGTTGATGCTGTTCTAATTTTGAGTGATTTGAAAGGCCAAGGAGGATGCAACTGAGATGATCAAGAGCACGGAGGAGAACAAGAAGCTCACAGCTGAGAAGACCGTGGAGGTGCAAGAGGCGAAGGCTATACTAGACAAGAAGCTCGAGACCATAGGAAACATTGTTCATGACTCTGTTCCTGTCAGCGATGATGAGGTTACTTGGCACATAGTGTGCTATTATCGTTGTGTGTTCTTTTTTGAAATGTAATAAAAATGCATTTGCATGGTTTTGCTATGTATTCTTTCATTGAGCTAGAAAAAATTCTTTCAGGCTAATAATGCTGTTGTTAGAACATGGGGAGAAAGGCGAATGGAAGATAAACTATATAATCACGTGGAACTTGTGGAGATGCTTGGCATTGCAGATCTTATAAAAGGTATACAAAAATTGGCTCATGTAATCGCTTATTCTGTTCTACGTCCGATGATATCATATTTAATTGTCTTGTTGTTTTGGACACGCCAATCTAATATATGTATCGAAAGTCTGGATATAAGTTTTTTCCAAAAATAATTTCCGTCATTCATTTAATGACGTGGTTCAGTTGTTTACGGGTTGCTGTTAATAGGTTATTATGTCTACCACGTTCACCCACTTTTCAAAATAGCATTTTAGAGTTTATAAGAAACTTGAAAAGTTCTATGCTTGGATAAGCAAGTCTAATTAGTGTTTCAACCACTCTACTACCTGTTTGTTCACCATATATTTTTAAGTTTTTTTCAAAAGGATAGGGCACACATATTAGATTGCGGAAGCATTAAGCATAGATGTAGACTTTGATATATTGTTGCATTTAGGTTTTTTTTTTCACAATAGGCTTATATATAACCTACTTACTATACCAACGTAAATTTCAAAGACTCATTCTACAAGGTATTGTAGAAAACACATATCTTGAAGAAGTTATCTGTTAAATGCTAGCAAGAATATATATTTAGACGAACACCCAATATAACATTTTGAAATATCGAGTTAGCTTTTTGAAAAACCTACATTTTAGTAAGGCTTGATTTCCTTAAGCATGACATCAAATTTCGTTGAAATTCAGTCGAATTTTGGTTTCAACATTGAAAGAAATTGACACGAAACAACCAACATTCAAGCATTCATCAAAATTCTGGTCAAAATTTTGTTTCGGTTGGTAACTGATATGGTGACCGAAATCGACATTTAGGACTTGTCCTTGAGAGCAATTTCAAGTGTACTTATCTTGAGGAAGCATGCTATGAAGGTCCTGTTAGTGAGAGGGCGATGAAGGGATGAAATGTGAGCTTGAGACAACAATCAACAAATGGGATTTGGCTTTGGTTTCATTGCTCGATGCATTAGGTGTCGAAGCGACTCTCACTCGACTTCGCTACTCGACGCAACGCGTGGTGAATGGCCATTGACATGCGATGGAGGGATGGAGAGATCGACTATGGAGGGAGGAAGAGTTGGAAGGAAGAGTCTATGAGAAAATTCAGGTAAATATCGTGATTGCACATGACAGAAGCAATGAGGTGGCATCTTAACAGTGACTCACGCCTCGACACCTCGATGCCCGACTCACATCTTTGAGGTGCACACTTCATTAATATTGCTTGTGGCTATAGCCTTGAGGTGTTTTTCATGGAAAATCACCTCAAAGGTGTCTATCTCTATGGCTCGATGCTTATCTTAAAACCATGGGTATAGGTTATTGATCCAAAAGGGCAATGCCTCAAGGCACCTTTGCATTTTTATGGCATTATGGTAGGACAAGAATGCCAATAGAGAACCTCCATATGTTTTTATTTATTTGGCGAAGGCTTATGATTCAGTCCCATGTGAGATTTTGCTGAGTTTTGGAGAAGTGACAATACCTGTCATATACATTAACCCTTTTAAATGATATGTATGATGGGGCTCTGTCTTGTGTAAGGATGACTATTTTGACATCAACATTGGTCTGCACCAAGATTTAACTTTGAATTCATTTCTTTTTCTTTTTATCATGGATCAATTGACTAGTCACATTCAGGATGAGATACCTCAGCGTATGTTGTTCGTTGATGATATTATGTTGGTTGATGAGATTAAGATGGAGTTGTCTTGGAGACTAAAGGATTTCGTATAAGTAGGGCGAAGACTGGATATATGCAATGCACATTTGATGTAAGTAGTGATTAAGGAGTCGAGGTGAAGATTGGAGATAATAACATTCCAAAGAAAGATTCTTATAGATACTTGAGATCTATTTTACAACATGACGAGAAAATCGATGGAGATGTTACTCATAGAACAAGCGCATATTGGTTGAAGTGTAAAGGAGTCTCTATTGTTCTATTATATGATAAGAAAATTCCTTTGAAAATCAAAGGAAAGCATTATAAAGCAATCGTGAGAATTGCTATGCTCTATGGATCTAAATGTTGGCATGTGAACCATAAACATGTACGGAGAATGAGAGTAGCATACAAGGCCCTAAATGTCGGTTTCGATCACCATTTCGGTATCGATCAAAATAGAATTTCGATGGAATTTCGATCGAAATTTCGGTCATTTTTTGTACTAGGACCCCCATATTTCGGTCATTTCGGTCGAATTTTGATTTCGACTGGATATCGATATTCGACAAAAATTCGACCGAATTTTGCTGAAATTTGAGGCCATGGTAGCATAAATGAAGATACTAAAATGGATTTGTGGTCATACATAAAAAGATTGGATTCAAGATGCTGAGATTAGAAGAAAAATTGGTTTCGCTCCAATAGAAGATAATATGAGAGAAAATCGCTTAAGATGATTTGGCCACTTGCAAAGGAGGTCGGTTGATGCACCAATTAGAAGATGCAAGATTTGGGATGCTGAGCCTGATTAAGAGAGGGCGAGGAAGGATTGAGAAATGTTGGAATGAGACTATCCGAGGGGATCCTAGTTATTTAGATCTATCGATATCGATATCGTTTCGATATCGTATCGATATCGATATATCGATGATATATCGCCGATATATCGCTACATCTAGGAATCTTTCTGAAGAAAACGCCTGAAATCGGATATATCGATATATCGATTTCGATCTCGGTCCCATGTCGATATCGATATATCGGCGATATATCGCCGATATATCGGGATATAACCTTCCATGGATAAGTTTAAGAATGACCCAAGAGAAATCTGAATGGAGGCAAAGAATCCATGTAGTCGACCTACTTAATGTGGGAACTTTGTTGTTGTTTTACGATAAGCAAAGAATGCGTCGATCTTTCGTGGTGAGGAGTTCATTGTGAAAGCTGTTGTGTTACATGGAAGGCTTCTTGTTAATTCTTGGATGTATTTTTGTTGATTTTTTATTAAGATGTTATAGGGGGAACCACCTACCTAGGATGATCACACCCTCTTTTCTTTTGTGAAAGAAGTTTCCAGTCATAGTGTTAGAGATTACAATATATTACGTTCTCCTATTTCATTGTAACATGATGCAGCATGATACCACGTGATCAATTTTTTTTGTGAACATTTGTTTTAGTTAATTTTAGTCGAACATTTGTTTTATTTATTTTTATTTATGTAAAAGGCTCATTATACAAGGTCTTATCATCTTTTCGTTTTTTTTCTATTTTTAGTGAGGTTGTTGCTTGTTTGGGGGGGATTAGCCTTTATAAAGGCACCCCTTGGATTAGGGTTGAGGATTAGTTTTGAATGAAAACAATTTCCATCACTTAATCTCTCTCTCTCTCCTTCTCTCGTTTCCGCCGTCTCCTTTCCCTCTTCCCCCCGTGTCTTTTTTTTCCCTTCTTCCCCGAACCCTTCTTTACGCCGCTGCCTTCACCCTCTTCGAACCCACCTCCTCCGCCACCCCCTCTCCACACCTCCCCCGCACTCGCCAGCCTCTCCTGCGCCAACCCACGCGCTCCCGCAACCTCTGCTAATCGCCCTCGCCATCACGGGCCCGCAACCCCTGCCGCGCGCAAGTCACTGCACCTCCGCCTCCCCTCGTCGTCGCCATCTCCACGTACACCCATCCCTCGCCTTCGCGCCCCACCTCCCCCTTCTCCCTCACCGCCCTCTTTCCCTACCCTTTTGACGATGCCCAGCCGCCACCCTCCACCCTCCCGGCCACCGCCAGCCGCTGTCGAAGCCGTCGTGAACTAGCCGTCCCCTCGCGCCCCTGAAGCTGCTAGAAACGCCGCTGTGACCAGCCCGCTGCCTTCGCCTCTGGCCAGATCTGAAGCTCGCATTCTCCCCCTTGCCGGTTGTGGTATGAGAGCTAATTCTACCAATTATTTCGTCACATAATTTTAGTTGTGTGGACTGTTGTGTTGCTGTTTAGTTTGGTGACTTATTGAGGTTCTAAGACTGCAACATCGTTATTAATTTCCATTAGTCTTTAACTAGTTGATTTACCCTAAGATTGTGGTGGAATCCGTGCTGGAACACGAGTGTTTTGCAGACCGTTGTTCGCTGAATTTTGTTACGGCATCATCATTTGTCATCATCAAAGTTTTATTTCGTTGCAACTCGGTCTCTAGAGTAGCATATTGCATACCATTTTACTTGTGTCAATCATTTAGGCACTTGGTTCAAACTTTAGGCTTGCAACTTAGTTCTCGTTTTGATAACGTCCCGTAGGTTGCATCAATTTGGTATCAGAGCCTAGCGATCCCGCATCTCGCCGCATTCCATTTGTTTTCATTGCATCAAAAAAAAAGAAAAAAAAACATACAAAGCAAAACAAGAAAAAAACAAACAACAAAATTCCAAAACAAAAAAGAGCAGAAAGCCTAGGATTCCCATGGCCGAATAACCGACTACCTCTAAAACCGGCTACACCCCACACACTGAGCTAACGTTAGAATCCTTGGATGCTAAAATGCAGCGGATGTTCGAACAACTGAGCGGACAAATTGCCACCCTAAATAGTCAAATGATAGGGAAAGATCATAATGACGAGACACCCAACATGGGTCGGCGTACTAGTCGGAAGCGACATTCCTGGAGTAACTCCTCCGACACTCTAGTTCTTCCACCTCCGACGGACACGTTAGCGACTATCTTTCACAAGAGAGCGAGGATGAAGGATTAAGAGATGACACCCCTTTCATTTCCAAGACCCAAGAGCCACACATCCCAGGATATACGACCCAACCCTCTAGTGACCCTCAATTTACGTCGCGGCATGGCCCAAGGCCCGATGACGGATGGGATCGAGGCATCCGCCTTGATGTCCCAGAATTTGACGGAGGGCGAGACCCTGATGTCTTTTTGGATTGGCTCCAAACAGTCGAACACTTCTTTGTGTGGAAGTCTATGCCTAGCGAACGAAAAGTTCAATTCGTCACAATCAAATTAAAGGGACATGCTCTGCTATGATGGGACCGTTTGCAATCTGAACGCAAACGAAAAGGAAAAGGTAAAATCCGCAGTTGGAGCAAAATGAAAGCCAAATTGAAAACCAAGTTCGTGCCTGAAGATTACAAACGAGATCTATACGTGCGACTGCAATTATGGAAACAAGGCACCATGAGCGTGCGAGAATACACCGAAGGGTTCCAGTCCCTCATTCATCGCAATCGATTGCAGGAAACTCCTGTCCAGGAAGTCACCCGCTATATGCAAGGAATCCGCCAAGTTATCCAGGATGAACTCTACCTCCACAACTGTCGAGATGTTGACGAAGCTTACAAACAAGCTGAACGGGCTGAGACTAAGCTTGCTAAGGCCCAGACAAGGAGGATGTCTTTTTTTTTGAACTCCGTTCCTCGCACCAGTCCCCCAATGGCGACTTTCAAACCGATAACTTCCCCTTCGAATGTTGCGGGTAAATCCCAAGCTAAACCATCAACTCCTGCCGTCAACCGACCATCTACTGGAAACCCTAGACCAGGCATCTTGGGTAGTCGACCTGTTGTAGGACCTGATACCTATTTCCGATGTTATCAAAAGGGACATCGCGCGACAGATTGCCCAAACCCTAAGGCTAGACCCGCTCATTTATGCACCGTCGAGGACCCTGAAGACCCTGACCCTGACCAACAGGAACCATATGAAGAGGATCAAACCACTTTGACCGCTATCACCACGGAAACTGATGACTATGAGCTTCTGGGAGTGGATGGAGATGTGTCCGGACCTTTTCTGGTAATAGAACATGAGGACTTTATCGCTCCTGACAGTGCACCCACAAACATCTTGCTTACACCCGTTGCCACCGACGCTGATAGTTGGTTGCGACGCATCATATTCTGAACCACCTGCACATCAGGAGGGCGTCGCTGTTCGCTGATCATTGATGGAGGAAGCGTTGAGAACTTCGTTTCTCAAGAAATGGTCGATAAGTTGGGTCTGCCAACTCAACCACTCGAGAAACCTTACAGTGTGGCCTGGTTTCGAGGTGGTACTCAACTCCCGATCCACCGTCAGAGCCTCGTTAGCTTCTCGATTGGGCCTTCATATATAGACGAGGTGTGGTGCCATGTAGCCCCTATGGATGTCTGTCATGTACTATTTGGGAGACCTTGGCAGTTCGATCGAGACACTGAGCACAAAGGAAAAATGAACACTTACTCATTCCTCATAGACAAGGTACGTGTGACCCTTAGACCACAACACGAAGCCCTTAGCCCTCGCCAGGTGGCTACCCTTCGATCTGAGACTGCACAATCTGGTAAAAGTACTCCACCAACAAAGCCTTCAACTACGGGCCCGGTATTGTTGATGGAAGCCCTGACATTCCAATTGTAAAGTTCAGGAGAGCTCCACTATTTATGTATTAATGGGACATGAAGTGAGCAAACAAGAGACAACTACACCCGAAGTCCCGCCTGAGGTACAACCCCTCATCCAGGAGTTTGCTGACATTATGCCTGAAGATTGCCTGAAGGACTACCCCCGTTGCGAGACATTCAACATCACATTGACCTAGTCCCTGGCATGGAAGGCCATATCCCGATATATCGACGATATATCGGTATCGACAGGTCACCGATATATCGCCGATATGTCCGATATCGGGTATCGACACGCAAAAAAGACGAGCTGAATCCCGATGTCGGCGATATGGTGTCGATATATCGTCGATATATCGGCGATATATCGGTATCGACATGGTACCGATATCGATACTGATATCGATATGTCCTTCCATGGTCCCTGGAGCCAGCCTACCCCACTTACCACATTATCGGATGAGCCCAAGTGAGCACGAAGAAATGAACATGCATGTTACTGATCTTCTACGTTGTGGGTATGTTCGAGAGAGTATGAGTCCCATGGCGGTCCCTGCTCTGCTTACTCCAAAAAAAGATGGCACATGGAGGATGTGCGTGGACAGTCGTGCTATCAACAAGATCACAATCAAGTATCGTTTTCCGATTCCACGCCTTGATGACATGCTCGACATGCTATCGGGTGCCAAATTATTTTCCAAAATGGATCTTCGCAGTGGGTACCATCAGATTCGTCTCCGACCTGGGGACGAGTGGAAGACTGCGTTTAAGACCAAAGAGGGCCTTTATGAATGGACAGTAATGCCCTTCAACCTGTCTAATGCTCCCAGCACTTTCGTGCGAACCATGAATCATGTAT
The DNA here is from genome assembly GCA_037367405.1 of Ottelia alismoides. Classification (NCBI taxonomy): domain Eukaryota; kingdom Viridiplantae; phylum Streptophyta; class Magnoliopsida; order Alismatales; family Hydrocharitaceae; genus Ottelia; species Ottelia alismoides. Next base: position 55,339 of record JAZKJV010006289.1, read on the forward strand.
TACGGCCCTTCATCGGTAAGTTTGTGTTTGTGTACTTTGATGACATATTGATATACAGCTTGACCAAAGACGACCACTTATCTCACTTACAACAAGTCCTGGAAACCTTGAGAGCCCAACAATTGTATGTCCACCTTAAGAAATGCTCCTTTATGTCTGACACGGTCTTCTTCCTGGGATACATTGTCACTTCCGATGGACTTAAAGTTGACCCCTCCAAGATTCAGGCCATTCAGAGCTGGCCCGTGCCCAAAACCTTCACTGAGATTCGCAGCTTTCTGGGATTGGCTTCTTTCTACCGGCGCTTCATCCGGAACTTTAGCACTTGTGCGGCCCCGTTGGTAGATTGCACGTGTAAAGGCGCACCCGCGTGGTCACTTGAAGCAGAAACCAGCTTTCAAAGGCTAAAACATCAATTGACCCATGCCCCTGTCTTGGCACTCCCTGACTTCTCCAAGGTTTTCGTAGTTGACTGCGATGCTTCACATGTTGGGATTGATGCCGTCCTGAGTCAGGAAGGACGAGCTGTGGCATTCTACAGTGAGAAATTGAATGAAGCTCGATCACGGTACTCCACTTATGATGTCGAATTTTATGCCGTGGTGCAAGCTCTCAAGCATTGGAGGCATTATCTGATCTAACGTGAATTTGTCCTGAACTCTGATCATGAAGCCTTAAGATATCTGAACTCACAAAAGTCCCTTAACAAGTGTTACGCCAAATGAGTTAGTTTCCTCCAAGAATACACGTTCCATCTCAAGCACAAGGCTGGAACCCTGAATCGCGTGGCCGACGCGTTAAGCAGACGAGCACATGCCCTGACCACAATGACCGTCAACACTATAGGATTTGACACACTCAAGGATCTCTACCCCACTGATCCTGACTTCGGACAAGCTTATGCGGAATGTGTTGATACTGGACAGGATTCGACATCCACTTATGTCCTTCATGAATGATTCCTGTTCAAGGCCCACCGACTATGCATTCCTGCCATCTCCCTTCGCGAGAACTTAATTTCCGAACTGCATAACGGTGGTTTAGCTGGACACTTTGGAAGGGACAAGACCTTGACTCTTCTCCAGGAGCGATTTTATTGGCCGTAATTGCGAAAGGATGTTACAAAGTTTGTACAAAAATGCCAAACATGTCAGAGATTCAAAGGCCATAGGCAGAACACGGGGTTGTATACACCTGTATCGATTCCTCTACGACCCTGGGAAGACATCACTATGGATTTTGTGCTAGGCTTACCCCTCACGGTACGGAAAGTTGACTCTATTTTTGTCGTTGTGGACAGATTTTCTAAAATGGCACATTTCATTGCATGTAAAAAAACCTCAGATGTATCTCATGTCGCTGATTTGTTTTTTCATGATGTTGTTCGATTGCATGGTGTTCCTCGTTCTTTCACTTCGGATCGTGATACTAGGTTTTTGAGTCATTTTGGCGCACGCTTTGGTCTCGTCTTGGTACTCGTTTGCAATACAGCACTGCTTATCATCCACAAACAGATGGGCAAACCGAAGTAGTTAACATATCATTAGGAAATTTATTGCGATGTCTTGCAGGGGACTCCCCGTCCAAATAGGATCTAATTCTTCCCAAGCCGAATTCGCGTATGACAGTTCCACTAATAGGTCCACTGGAAAATCGCCATTTGAGAGTGTGTACGGCTTTCCACTTACCCAATTTCTAGACCTAACACCCACAACCATGCAAGGGAGAAGTAGTGCAGCTGCTGAGGATCTGGTCGAACACCTAACCCATATCCAAACCGAAATCCGAGCCAAACTCCAAACCATGACCCATAAATACCAAGCCCAAGCCAACCTCCATCGTAGAGAGAGCGAGTTCAGAGTTGGAGAATTAGTGATGGTCCACCTAAAAAAAGAGAGGTTTCCTTTGAGAGTCCACCAAAAATTGAGTGTACGAAAGATTGGTCCATTCCGAATCCTCAAGAAGATTGGGCCCAATGCTTACTTACTTGATCTGCTGTCAGACGTCCAGACATCGCCAGTCTTTAATGTATCGGATCTCTTCTTATATCATGGAGATGAACAGACAGATGCTACCACGCCAGCAGTTCCCGCTGATGATACGCGCCAACCACCATCCGCGACTGATGCCGATCAGATTGAAGATACTGCAGACATCCGAGATATGACGACTAGACGTGGTCTCTTCTGACGATATCTAGTCAAATGGAAGGAACGACCTCTGACCGATTGCACCTGGATTGACGAGAATGAACTTCAACAATTCTGCCCTGATATACTTCAGAACAACCACGATGCCATCTCGACGGAGCGAGATTCTTCTCAGCAGGGGGAGTTGATGTAGTATGATAGCACGTGATCAAATTTTTTTGTGAACATTTGTTTTATTTAATTATAGTCGAACATTTGTTTTATTTATTTATATTTATGTAAAAGGCTCATTATACAAGGCCTTATCATCTTTTCGTGTTTTTCTATTTTTAGTGAGGTTGTTGCTTGTTTGGGGGGAATTAGCCTCTATAAAGGCACCCCTTGGATTAGGGTTGAGGATTAGTTTTGAATGAAAACAATTTCCATCACTTAATCTCTCTCTCTCTCTCTCTGTCTCCCTCCTCTCGTTTCTGCTGCCTCCTTTCCCTCTTCTCCCCCGTGTCTTTTTTTTCCTTCTTCCCCAAACCCTTCTTCCCGTCGCCGCCTTCACCCTCTTCGAACCCACTTCCTCCACCACCCCCTCTCCATACCTCCCCCGCACTCGCCAGCCTCTCCTGCGCCAACTCACGTGCCCCTGCCTCCTCTGCTAATCGCCCTCACCCTCGCCATCACGGGCCCACAACCCCTGCCGCACGCAAGTCACTGCACCTCCGCTTCCCCTCGTCGTCAGCATCTCCACGTACACCCATCCCTCGCCTTCGCGCCCCACCTTCCCCTTCTCCCTCACCGCCCTCTTTCCCTACCCTTTTGACGATGCCCAGCCGCTACCCTACACCCTCCCGGCCACCGCCAGCCGCTGTCGAAGCCGCCGTGAACCAGCCGTCCCCTCGCGCCCCTGAAGCTGCTAGAAAACGTCGCTGTGACCGGCCCGCTGCCTTCGCCTTTGGCCAGATCTGAAGCTCGCATTCTCCCCCTTGCCGGTTGTGGTATGAGAGCTAATTCTACCAATTATTTCGCCACATAATTTTAGTTGCGTGGACTGTTGTGTTGCTGTTTAGTTTGGTGACTTATTGAGGTTCTAAGACTGCAACATCGTTATTTATTTCCATTAGTCTTTAACTAGTTGATTTGCCCTAAGATTGTGGTGGAATCCGTGCTGGAACACGAGTGTTTTGCGGACCGTTGTTTGCTGAATTTTGTTATGGCATCATCATTTGTCATCATCAAAGTTTTATTTCGTTGCAACTCGGTCTCTAAAGTAGCATATTGCATACCATTTTACTTGTTTCAATCATTTAGGCACTTAGTTCAAACTTTAGGCTTGCAACTTAGTTCCCGTTTTAACAACGCCCCATAGGTTGCATCATAACCCCATGGGGGTTTATGTTTATTATCTTTCTGAGCTCTCTAGGGTTCAGTTCTATATAAAGACCCGTAGATCTCTTGAATAAATAATCTATCGTATTCTCTCACCACGTTTCCACATGGTATCAGAGCAACAGTCCTAGACCGATGTTTTGACCTAAAAGTCGTCGCCACCACCAACCCTTCCTCCTTTCTCATGCGCGCGTTGGACCTCTCGACCTTCTCTCTTGCATCGCTGCTCGCTACTAGATCTCTTGGTCATCTCGCGTACACTTGGAGCACCTCTAGGGCTCTTGGCGACAACCTAACACACCACCAGGTGCTCCAAGTGTTGCCGACAGGTAGGGTGGAGCATGTGCCGTGATCGGACCGGGCCCAACCTAGCCCAGCCCAGGCCCATTTAGGTAATCGGGCCCGCGTGCCGGGCCTAGGCCCGCTCATTTTTCTGAAACTGGGCCCAAGCTGGGTCGGGCCGACCCGGGCTCATATATATTGGGTTTTAAGAATCATTCCATGCATCTAAATTATTGACAAATGAACATAATTTAAGACTAATATGGTAGAAGAAAAAACACTCGACAAAAGCAAAGGTTGCTTACAATGTAGACACTTCTAGCAACTCAATAACATAGTAATTGTGACATTCTACGATACATAACAGAACGGTGTCAATCCTAATTTCGTACAAAAACAATGCATTCATCATAATGCTCCCATGATGGAACAGATTTATCCTTTCTGGGCAACATGTAAACCAACTCTATTCATCCGCACACGCCAATAAATTAGAGCTATTACTTGTATACAGAATCACCCCCCTCGTCAGTTCCAGTTCGATCTTCAGTTTGGCCCAAGAAATCCTTTAAACCCTTGTGAAATAGGCACCCTTTGTAATAATTCATTCTGCATCATCGATCTTCAGTTTGGCCCAAGAAATCCTTTTAAACCCTTGTGAAATAGGCACCCTTTGTAATAATTCATTCTGCATCAAAATATAACAACCCACAGATTTAAGATTCATGGTACATGCACAACTCAGCTAATTCCAAATAAAATCATCTTCCAAACCCAAGCTTCGACTTATGGTTCAAATCGAATAAGAGAAGGGGAGGGGAGATGGAGGAAATGGCGATGGACTTGCAGAGCTTGAGAAAGTTCTTGGACGTGAGGGGGCATCGATCAGTGTGGAGATCGAACACAATGTCCCCTAAACTTGTCACAATCATCACCGATATCTTCCGCGATCGGCGTTCGACGCGGGACTTGAGGAGGAGGGAGATAAGACCTCCACCTTTAGTAGCAGTAAAAGAAGTGCTCTTCTGCAGGCGGTGCCGTGCAGTTCGTGCGCAATCGTCGAAGGTAAAGCAAACTCTCGTCGGAAGTCGAAGGCGATGAGATGGGGTGTCGATGGCACAGGGAGAGAGCTAAACCCTGCCGAGTGTTGGGGACGGGGCTGGGGAGGGCCGATTAGGGAGGAGTAGCGCCGACAGAATCGTTGGGAGGGAGCACTGGGAGGGAGGGGGCGCCGATAGGAGTGGGAGGCGTGTGGGGGAATGGGATGGCCGAACAGGCGAACACGAACATTAGGTTAGGAACTTAGGGTTATGAAAAGAGGGGGTGGATCAGGCCGGGTCGGGCCGGGCTCATGGGTCGGGTTTGTCTTCAGGTCTAATATCGGGCCGGCTCATAGGCTTTGGGTTCGGGCACGCTCAAGCCCGAGCCTGACCCGATTTGATAAATGGGCTAAAATGGCGGCCTAGGCCCACCCATTTAGAATGTGGGCTTGGGCTTGGGTCGGGCTTGAGCGGGTCGGGCAACGGGCTGGGTCGGGTCAGCCCTGGCCCATGCTCCACCCTACCGGTAGGCGCTCCTAGCGCCGCCTCCAGCCCTTGGCGCCGCTTCCAGCCCTTAGTGTCGCCTCCAACCCTCACCTCCAAACCTCGCCTGCAGCCCTTGACGTTGCATGGAAGCACCACAAGGCGTTTTTGCGCGGCCTGGAGCTTTGCTATGGGCTATCAACAGAGCTCCCAACGTCGAATGGAAGCACCACCATGCACCCTAGCTCTACCCGGAGCCCTGCCTAGACCAACCACGTGCTTTGTTTGCTGACCGAAGGCACTGCATGATGCCCTAGAGTCGCCCAGAGCACTGGCTTACCGATCTAGCATCATCCGAATACGCAACCAACCTCTTCCATCTGCGCAATATTGATGCGTATTACTCCTTGATGCCTAATTAGGCACTTGATGCTTGATTAAGACAAGATATACTTTCTAGGTCACTTTTACTTGACCTAAGCTACCACCATAATGTCCACCGAAACCAAGCCTGCGTACTCTACTTCTTCTTTGATGGTACATTGCACTTTTATCAAGTTGAAGGGCTTCAAAAATTATGTTCTTTCTTCTCGATCTTTCAAAGTGTTTGTCAGTGGTCAACGCAAAGGTTATGTTCTTACAAAGGCCCCTTCCATCTGCGCAATATTGATGCGTATTACTCCTTGATGCGTAATTAGGCACTTGATGCTTGATTAAGACAATATATACTTTATAGGTCACTTTTACTTGACCTAAGCCGCCACCATGACGTCCTCCGAGACCAAGTCTGCGTACCCTACTTCTTCTTTGATGGTACATGGCACTTCTATCAAGTTGAAGGGCTCCGAAAAGTATGTTCTATCTTCTCGATCTTTCAAAGTGTTTGTCAGTGGTCAACGCAAAGGCTATGTTCTTACAAAGGTCCCACATGCTGAAACATACAAGGACTATGAAACCTGGTTTGTTGATAATTGCCAGGTTATCACTTGGATGACGAACATCGTCGATCCAAACATTGTTGCTAATCTTCTTTACAAAGACATTGCAAAGGCGATGTGGGAAAACCTTGGGCGCGCATATTCTCAAAAGACAACCAAGTCTCGTTTTTCTAACATATACACAAGGATATGGTCTACTACTCAGGGAGAGTCGAGCCTTATCGAGTACAACATGGTTCTTACGAGTCTATTTGAGAAGCTTCTCATTTTTCAGCCTGCATGCTGTGACAAACATTTGCGAAAACGTGTGGAATAACAGGTTTACATATTTCTTCTGGCAATGAATCCAAAATATAAGCCTGTGAAGGATCAATTTCTAATGGCTGATACTCTACCCACCATTGAGACCATCTTCTGTCGACTGCAGGAGCTAGAGGCTCTAGTTCAGCACTCTACCTTCCACGCATCTACGAAGACGATGACTCATTATACCTCCTCAGGCTACAGAGGGCATTAACACTACTAGGAGGATGGGGTCGTGATTCTGGACGTGGGCGTGGTCGTGAATGTGGACATGGACACGACTGTAGATGTGATCGTGATTTTTCCACTGCTCGATATCCATCATGTATAACCCCTCTGACTGCTGTTGGGCAACGTTTGGCATGCAACCTAATGCCAACAATGCCTTTGATGAACCATCTCATGACGCAACTGTAGATACACGTGGCCAGCAAACTGGAGGGGTACAAACCCCTTTTACTTCTTCTTAATATGTTCTCCTACGTCAATTGCTGCAAGATTCTGCTTCCTCTGTCGGTGACAATATTGCCTCTGCTTCTACTGCTAGCCTAGCTACTACCTCATGTACAATAGCCAATTTTGTCTTTGCCTCTAAACATGCATGGATTATTGACTTTGTAGCCTCTACCCATCTGACAGGAGAAGGAAGCTTGCTTACGTCTTCCCAACCATCTTCCTCTGTGAAGATCATTCAAGTTGCTAATGGGGATCATTCCCTAGTTACTTCTATTGGTACTGTTGATTTCTCTTACAAGTTGCAGCTGATCGATGTTCACTTTGCCCATGCCTTTCCTCCTTGTCTTTTATCTGTACAGAAGCTATGTCATGAACTTAACTGTCGTGTTATTTTCGACTAGTTCTGCTGTTATTTTCAGGACATTCGAACGAGGCAGATTTTTGTGGGGGACATGAGAAGAATGACCTTTATTACCTTGACATCCCTTCTGATTCCAATTTTGCTAGCACTGTCTATTCAATGGCACCTTCATCTGGGTCATCCTTCTGCCAAGGACATCTCCATAATGTTCCCTGAACTCTCTACGCTCAAACCCTTTGAGTGTAAGACGTCAGTTCAGGAAACATCATAGAGCATCCTTGATGAATTTATGATTCTCATTCTTTATTCTTTTATTTTTGCCATTTTTTTAGCAAAAACATATGTAAATATGTGAAAATCCAATAAATTATCATTATACATACATTTCTTAATATCGTATAATTAGCACATATTTATTCAAAATAAAAGAATAAAGAAGAAAAGAAAAAGAGAACAAGGCGGTAATTATGAAATAAGTACATACTAACCCGAACCCCGAGAGAAGGTCAATTATTGACCTGATCGACAAGGAATAAAGTGGGGGGAGATATGTCCTTGTACATTCTTCACTATGTATTCCTTGTGTATATCTCACTCTATTTTATTCATCAATAAAAAAACCTCAAAATAAATTATTTTCTTAATAAAAATTATAAATAAAAATGTTATATTAATAAGAAAAATAATTGCAAAATCAATTGATGTACATAGTGCAAATAATACCACTCACAAGAAGCCTCAAAACAACACTTAAAAGATCAATTCCTGCTCCAAATGAGGATGGTTGCGTAATTTTTGAAGACGCTATGAAAAAGTTGGCATTTTGAGTGTATTGTATAAATATACTATACTTATACCTGTACATATTTATTTCTGTACATAATTTGTATATATTCTTATTGTTGCTGTATAATTTATTCTTGTTGTTGTATAATTTATATATATTGTATTCTTTAATACATGTGAATATTTCCAATATTATTACAAAATAAAAATAAAAATCATAAAACACAAAATAAATTAAAAATAAAGTCAAAAGTTCACTGTACAAATAGCTACACACGTATATATTGTACAAAAGACCTATTTGTTTGACATCCTTATTTAACTTATAAAAATCTAATAGAAATTCTTCTATATTCCTTTAATTATGTTGTAAATAAATAAAATCTAAATTAAAATGAATTTGTGTATAAATAAAATAAAAGTATAAAATATATAGGTATACTATACCTGTACATAATATATATGAATTCATAAAAATACTTAAAAATTACAGAAAAATAGGTTGACGAATAACAAACATTTTTTATTTTATTCATTTTTTTAAATTCATTTATTATTATTTATTTAATATTCTTTGATTTACTGAATGGATTTTTCTGATTGGCTGAATCGGGTTTATTGAGCCGGCTCAACCCTTCCTACCAGTCGAGTCACACCTAAAATCTCGTTGTCAGAGCCATTTCTCCCATTTAACCAGCTCGACTCTGACCTTCATTTGCCTTGAAATTCAGACCCGAGATTCCTCGTAGATCCGCGATTCTTGGGGATCCCTAGATTGGTCCGGATCTCCCTAGGGTTTCGTGTCTTCTTCAGATCTTTCTGTAACCCTAGGGCACCCTATAAGGATGCTCCTCCTCCACTGATCCTCAGCTCGTCCCTCGCCCCACCATTGTCTCTTAGCCACCTTCAGGAAAGTGACAGAATCCCGGAGGACCCCTTCGGAGCTTGAGTTGGTGCCTGGCTGATTGTAGCTCGCAACATGCCTGAAGACCTCCGTCTTGTGTATCCTCTTCTGCTCGATGCAACAGGATCGAGGCCAGGACCTCGCCCCCACCTTCGCCGCACCTCGCCGTTCACCGTAGGCAATTCATGTATCCATTATCGCCTTTCCATTTCGCTGTTCATCCCGATTTAGTTCATCAACCACCATCCACCATCTTGGCTCCGACCACTGCGTCAGAGCTTCACTTCACGTACCTACCCGCACAGATTGACCCGCCATCTCGCCGTCACCCTTTGTACGCAATTGGATCCTCCTATATCCTGCTCACCAGAGCAGGATTAGGATAAGTCTTTTCCCCCACTTTCGCCGGAGACCCATTTTAGCACCCACCATCGCTTCTATCTTTTGCAACATCAATAATCTCGAATCGAAGCTTGATCTTCGAGTTGCGCTTCACTTTGTAGGTTAAGGAGCACGAACGAGGTCCAGATTGACCCTTAGTACTCAAGCGGAGCACCTCCAGGTGCTGCACCTCCAAGAGCTGCACCTCCATCTTGACCATTCGACCGTTCACTACCCCATTCAAGCCGCCTAGCCGACACATAATCCTCCCAAAATGTGCAGAACCCGGTAGCCTCCCGATAAAAGTAGTGGATCATCTGACATCCTCGATTGAAGTTCGCCCTTTAGTCCACTCTTCCCAGTTCATCCAGGGGGTCTATTCTTTCTCGGATCGAGGGATCCCCCCTCTAGATCTGACCAGCATCGTACGATCATGCCAAAAGCAGACCGTTGTATAGCACTGCAGCAACTGATCCTCAGCGCACGTCCCAGACATTCTCTGGGACGTTAGATCCTTTTCAGTGCAGATCGTAACCATACGCTGGCCTCGAAACTCAGAACCGTCAGACCCAGCCACGTGTTGCCTTTCGCTTGTGAGGGTATATTTCACTTTTATCCTCGCCTTTTATTTTATTTCGCTTTAGTCTATTAATTGGAATAATTAGTTAAAACATTTTTGTATTAAGTACCCTATGTTTTTCATATTTACACTTTAGTCTAGTTGAGTCAAAGTCACGTGCGTCCACACGTGTTTTTGCAGGATATTTACAGGCTTTACCTTGAACTTTCCTTTGGTTAATAAATGAGCTGAAATTTTTATAAATTGCATTTGTGCCCTTGTGTGATCCGAGTCATGTGTAGTGCGAGTGTTGCCTGGATAATTTGCAATGCGGCCCTTATAGTTTTATTGCTTGTTATTATTAGGCCTCGAGACTTGAAATATTTACGTATAGGTCCTATTGCACTGTTTTAAATTGTTATCTTTTATTAATCATAATAAATAGCATTTGACCCTAAAAATTATACAAAATGCCCTGTAGCTCTTGCTAACTTGATATTTATGTAGTAATTTTTGTGTGCCATTTTTCTTCCATTTTCTATTATTAAAAATTCAAAAACGGTAGAAAAAGTGCTTGTTTGCCTTAGAAAATCTATAAAAATTCAAAAAATCTTTTAAAAATTCCCCCCAAAAATAGAGTAGTTGTCTTTTCCCCTATTTTAGCTATTGTATAAATTTTGCTTTAAAATATTTTATAAAAACATAAAAATTTGCAAAACATTTTGACTTATAGAAATCATATAAAATAACAAAAATTCTAAAAATTGCATTTAAGTTCCTGTTTGTAGATATTTCTTCATAGTATTTAGTAAAAATCACTTCCAGGAGCTTTAAGCATTTATTGCATTTTTAAATCGAAAAATATTCCTGGTTATGTAATGTTTACTTGTTTTCTTTCTTTTTAAAAAATCACAAAGACATTTGAAAATCTCCTAAAATTCTCAAAAACACTATAAAATATATAAAACTTAAAAATATTTGCATTAGATTTTAGATTTTTTTGAGCGTTTTTCACCTATTTGAAAAATATAAAAAGATTTAATTTCTTGCATTTTTCTTCCTTGTCTTTATTTTCCCTTATCTTGAAAACTAAAAATTTGCAAAATTAAATACCACTAAAAAGAGAATAAAAATCCCTCGATTTTCTAAATCACCTACTTAGCTTTTAATTGTGCTCATTGAGTTCGACCACGCTCGCTATACCATGTTAATAAATGTAGCTCTACCACTTGTGTGAATTTGCTTGACTTCTTAGTGACTAAAATAAAATTTCTTGTTGATAGAATTTGGTTAATTTGGAGCAACGACACTTGATTAGTTTCTTCCATATGAATTAGCCGAACTCTTGTCAATGGAATGGTGCCATTGCCGGGGAGCATGGGTAGGCAGTTAGAATTTTTATCTGCCTATTTTCTATTTTGTATAACAGTTTCTGACCAATTATGTTTCACTTTTGGTGCGAGGGACCCGCGGAGTAAGCGTGCCTATCTTTGGAGAGCCCGATACCCGGGGAGGCGTAGTGGAGGAGGAGGCAGTTGTAGTAGATAGATTTATTTTCGCGTTTATTTTCAAGAAAAACTTGTAATAACTTAGACTTTTGTTGGACACTTAAACTATATTCGGGGTCTGTTTTGTCGAGTGGCGGTGCACTCGGTGGACCCTACCGGACTTTTCGAGTTTTTCTTGTATTTGTTTTTATTTGTTTCTTGAAGTTTTATCCCTTAGACTTAGGATTTTTATTTGGTTGAGCTAGATAGAGATTAAGGTTCAAACACCCTAATAAGAATATCTATGCCTATAAAAAGCGATTTGGACTTAGTCGAATAATAAAAAGCTAGTTTATTTGGATTAGAGTCTGCGTGCTGAGAGAGATCGTATACAATGCTTGCAGGACCCGTTGTGGCAGGCACCGATCGACATCTAAGACCAGACTAGGTCTCTCTTCCAAATAATTAGCTACCGATTCTTCCCGTTAATAGAAATTTCTGTCTTAGGGCGATTTCCTCGTGCGTCATTTAGATTAGTTTTAATTATGTCTTTCAATTATGTACAGAATATTTTGCTTGTAGACCGCTGGAGCAAGGTAGGCATTCTAACCTTGCATGCATCATTGATTCTTATCGTGCATCGACTTTTCCGTCTTCCTTCCCCTGATTCTTTGGACTTAGAACAAAAGGATCGTGAAATTTGTTAGACGTTGCTTTATTAAGAAAAATACCTAAAAAGAGATAACCAATAAAATCGTGACTGCTAAACAAAGTTGACCTAAAAGTGAGCTTAAAGATAAAAAATTCTTGTTTTGGGGTGAATAACCCCCTCCTTGTCTGATTTTAACTGCTGAGAGTTGAGCGATGCACACTAGGATAGAGCCACATCTGAACTTTCTTTAGACTACCGGTTCTATAAAAATGGTTAGCTATTCTCCAATGAGGATATACAGGTAGCTAGTAATCGGTCTGTATTTTCTTAGTAGAGTGGGTGGTTTAGAGGACACTGCACAAGGCTCCGTCCTCAAGTAATGGATAGCCATTTTTCGGTCCGTACTTACACCTATACTGACTGGAAATAAGCGCAACTAGTCGTAAGAATCCGGGACAGTCTTCAGGGAGAATCGAGCACCCAATAGCTTGCTAACTCGGCCTGTAAGATTGGATTATCACCAAAATAAAAATTGACAAGATAAATGACCGAGATCTCACGGTCATCACAAAGTGTCGAGTTGGTGAAACCGGGTTTGATTTCTCATCTTGTTTGCAGTCCAGATCTAATATGCATAAATCCCACATCAAGATGATGGCATGATGTCTATTAAGCTACCTCTGATAGCACCGCTTCCTAGCACTCCCGTCCGTTCATCTAGGGCAGCTTCAGAGAGCTCAGATCCGCTCTCTGAACCAGAATTTGCTTCCACCCTGTTCCACCTTGATCACCATTCTTCCACGTTTGAGGTACAACTAGAGAGACCAACACAACTATATATTCACTTGATAACATCTGAGTTAGGATCTTTTACCTTTGCAGAGACCTCAAAGATGACTAGTGAAGACAGAACCAATGAGCAACCACATACCTCTTCATTCGTATTAGACCAGGCCACCATCAACATCCTGTTAGCCTCCTTGGAGACCATGCAGAGACAAATCAAAGACCAGGGAGAGGTGAGGAGAGAAATAACTCAGATGAGAGCGGGGAGAGCAGAGCCAGACATACCAGTTGGTGGTCGAGAAATACCGTGACATGAGGACCAAACATATGAAAGACACCAGGAGGAGCTACGTGATCCACAGAGGCAGGACACACCATGAGGCAGTTGCACAACCCTGGTGCAACTCTCACCCACCGATGGATCCGGCTGCTTGCTATCCTTGGCGACTTCGAGTTTCGACCTCAGATTATTCAGCTGTTGTCCAAGTTCCACGGGCATGTCACCGAAGAACCCCATCTCCATCTGTATGAGTTCGAGATGATCTGCAACACTGTCCATGACAGACTGGTGAAGGAGGACATTTATCAAATTGATAGTCTTCCCATTTTCCTTGGTCGACAGAGCATTATATTGGCTGAAACATTTGGGACATGTTGTCATCACTTGGGAGCAGTTACGGACCGAGTACCTCAACAAGTATATCCACAGACAAATGCAGCGTGAGCTATGATCAATAATTTCTCCATACTCCTCAATGAATAATTCCATGAGGCATGGGATCGATTTTGAGAGCTCATTGATAGGTGTTCCCACCATGATATCAATGAGCCCAATCTCCTCTCAAGTTTCTTTTGTGGGCCGACACCTGAGCTACAAGGGTTAGTGAACGCCTCGTGTGGAGGTTCTTACTTCATCAAGGATGAAGATCAGGTTTGAACCATATATGAGGAGATAACTGAAAATTACACAGTGATGTCCTAGACTCGAGTCTACTCTCAGAGGAAGCCTCTTCATCAGGCGACTTCATATTAGAGAATAAAACGAATTGAGGTCGGTCCTTCTTCCTCTTCTGCGACAGCAACACTAGTAGACTCTTCAGCTGCCGATATGGGCATCATCAGTTAGAAGCTGGACCGGATGGAGATTATCGAGAAGAAGACGTGCCAGGGCCTGGATAAGCTTAATGGGATCGATGAGCTGACCCAAACTTTGGGTGAACTAAAGACTCAGGGTGCGTTTGGTTCGTGGGTTATCCATGGGTGGATAACCCGATTTTGTGTTTGTGTGTTTGGTTGGTGGGTTAAGGGTTGGGGTTTGTGTGATGTGATTGTATTGGAATTTTAAAAGTTGGTAGTTATTATGATATGATTGTATTGAAATTTGAAAAAGTGGGTGGTTGTTGTGATATGATTGTATTGAAGTTTGGAATAGTGAGTAGAAGTTGAGTATTTTATGATTTTTAGATGATATGATGGTATAATATATAATTTTTTTGATGGGAAGGGAGTGGACCCCACTAGTGGATTAAAAATGGGGGTTTTAGGGGGTTACCCATCCAAAGTGGGGGGTAACCCCCCAAACGAACGGGGTCTCAGATCATGTGCCTCCAAGATGCACATACGGCTTCTCAGCCAAAGTCGAGGTCACATGTTGATCCAGGGAGCAATTCGTCACCAACCCTCTGCCTCATAACGACAGGTTTACCATATTCAGGCGGAGCCCATTTAGTCACTCCCGCAGTACCAGTTGCCGCCACCACCTCCTTCAAACACTCAGATGGTGGTGTACCATCCAGACCAGCCTTTGTCATCTCTTCCCCCTCCAGTCCACGAGCAGACGGAGCCGTTGATGAAAGTCAATGGGATTTGGTACTCCCAGTACCAACAGCAATCCGAGATCCGCCGTGATCACCCAGGCTTTGATGGTCCATGAGAGGCACTTAATCCAGCAGCAGCCTCCGACACAGTCAGGACAGGGCACCCAATAGCAACAGCCCAATACTCCCAGCAACAGCATGGTCCTCGACCCCAATATCAGGGTCAACAGTGGAGGCTGCAACAACTGCCTCATACTCACTTTTCATAGCTTCCCCCTCACTTATACCTACAACAACAACATAGCCAACCTCATTTCCAGCGAGGCAACCCATCCGATTCTCAGGCACACTCGTACGAGAACCCAACACTAGATGATCTCGCGCGTGTACAGTTCACAGAGACCACCACTCCTAGTGAGGTATTAGAAGATATTCATTATTTATTTGATGCTGATTTTGGGACATTTAGGAGCGGTAGGAAGCCAGTCGACGACATTTCATCTAGGCGTCATCTCGATGCCGAATCTAGAGCGTCAGATGGAGTTGAGAGCGGTGCTAATGCTGGCCATGTTGATGATGACGGTGGTGTTGAAGCCACAAAGGATGATGATTCCAACGACGGCGCTGATACCGTCGTATCTCCAGATGCTGTAGACGGTGGTGCTGATGCCATCAAGTTTCCAGATGTTTGGCCAGAGCACAGTGCTGATGCCGTTGGATCAGATGTTGGTGGTACTGATCCCACCAGGTGTCATTATACGAAGAGCTCAATTGTGTTGACTCCATCTTATGTACTTGAGGATGTGCTTAGAAAAACAAAAAATTGGAAAAATTTTGAAAATTTAAAATATGAATAAAGAAAAGGTTTCTGTATGTCCTACTGGTCCATCTGTTGTGATTGATGATACTTGCATGGATTCCAACCTTATGTATGCTCTGAAACCCATTCCTACTCCTGACCTTCATTCTTCTGAGGAGGGTTCTTCTATCCTCTTCCCTCAAGCACTTTGCTTAGGGAAGGATAAGAAAATAGAAAACTCCAAAAAGAGACAACATATAGAGTTTAACGGGCAGATGATAGATCGATTTTATATCCACCTGACTCTTCAGAAGGTACTTGAGCACATCTCTTCCAAAAGAATTTTGGAGAGAAGACCACCTGTATGAAGAATATGCGTAAACACAATGCGGAAATTCATGTGCTCACCCGTGCCACTTGCTTTGTCATCCAGAACCGATTGCCAGCCAAGAGACCAGATGCAGGAGCTCCATATGGCATATGCCATATGTATGAGCAGCGGTTCGATCGAACTCTATTAGACATTGGATCCTCGATCAACCTTCTTCTTGCTGCCTTACTTGACCGCTTCGAGTTTGACCCTCTTAGACAAGGCATGACCGTTCTCCAGTTTGCAGATAGATTTTTCAAGAGGTTGAAGGGGTTATTAAAGGACGTTGTCACAATTCAGGGCCTGAAATTCCTTGTAGACTTCGTTGTGTTGGATATGGAGATCCCTGAATGTCTGATCGATACCCCATCATTTTAGGATGATCTTTCTTGGCCACAACCAAGACTTTTTTCGATCATGATAGCGGGAAGGTATACTTTCACATTGAGGGCGAGAGTATACAAATAGAGGCGATTGGGGAGCTTAGAGTGAGAGATTCAGCATGCTCAGAACAAAGTTCCGAGAAGATGACAAATACAGAGCTTGACATCTACCATAAGTGTGATTTTGTGATCACATATGATGAATAAGTTTGGGCCAATATGATTTCACGAGCTCTTGTCACACCTTCAGAGTCTGTAGAGTCACATATGCCAACAGATGAGAGCTCAGAGAGCACACTTGTGGCACATGATACCTTAGAGCCTGATGATCGCGATCTGGTTAGCAAAGCAGAGTATATTTCTTGTGATTCTGATTCATATCCCTCATACTCAGGCACTGATTTCGATTGGCAAGACTTTGATGATTATTTACCGTGCCTGATGTCTACAGATCCCACAACTAAGGCAGAGATTGAGCCGGTTCAGTTGATTGATACACCAACATGACTGTCTTCGTCGATTTCAGAGATACAATGAGAGTTCTCCCATGCAGATCTAGTATCCTTCACTCAGATCTTTCAGAGACTTGATTTACCAGCTCCCACTTGCTTAAAACTGAAAAACTTACCGCATAACATGAAGTACATATTCGTTGTGAGTGAGCCAGAAATGTTTCCAGTCATAATCTCAATGGATTTGACCGATGACCAAGAATCTCGTTTGGTGGAGGTTCTTGAGAGAGACCGCTAGGCAATCGGTTGGTTAATCTTGAAGATGATCTGTAGGGGATAAGTCTGGCCTTGTGCTCCCACTACATATATCTTGAAGATGACACCTAGCCATTGTGTGAGTTCCAACGTAGGCTGAAGCTGAATCTTCGAGATGTAGTCATGAAGGAAATATCTAAGTGGTGGAGCATCGATCTTATCTGTGTCATCTCCTACTCCAAATGAGTTATTAAGCTACATGTGATAGCTAAGAAGACGTGTATCAACACAGTTGTGAGTTTGGAGAAGAGATCGCTACTCAGGTCCCTCATTCTTGGCGAGTCTATATGGACTACATATGATTGAATCAAGCCACCAAGAAGGATCACTTCCCACTGTCATTTATTGATCAGATTATTGAGAGGTTAGTTGAGAAGAGTCACTACTGTTTCCTTAACGGGTACTCGAGATGTAATCAAGTGGCCATAGTACCTAAAGACTAGGAGAAAACGACGTTCACCTGTCCATTTGGAACGTAGCTTTTAGACGGATGCCCTTTGGATTATGTAATGCCCCGGCTACATTCTAATGGTGCATGCTTTCTATTTTTTCGGATATGGTGGGTGATTGTTTAGATGTCTTCATGGATGATTTTTCGGTATACAACGATGGTTTTGATGCTTGTCTTTCTTGCCTAGACCGAGTGCTTCAGCGGTGCATCGAAGTCAACATTGTCTTATCTTGGGAGAAGAGTCATTTTATGATGACTCAAGAGACGATCCTTCATTATATCATCTCCAACAGGGGCGCGAAGGTCGATCTGATCAAGGTGGATATCATCAGGAAACTTAATCTGCCATCTAACTTGAAGCAGCTGCGGTCTTTTCTGATGCACATCGGTTTCTACTGACGGTTCATACATGATTTCAGTCGTATTGTCCGACCGCTCACTGATCTTCTCACGAAAAACACCGAGTTCATTGTACATGATAAGTGTCTTTCGTCATTTGAGACACTTAAGAAGTTAGTTGTGCAGACTTCTGATGTTTCCGATTTTGTCATAGGGACTGTGCTTGGACAGAGGAGGGATGGATTACCATTTGCCATACACAATGCTAGCAGGACTTTGGATGCCGCTCAACTGAATTACACTGGGACAGAAAAGGAGATGCTAGCTATAACACTCACTCTTGATAAGTTCAGATCATACATTCTCGAATATAAGAGTGATTATTTATACAGATCACACCACCTATCAAGATGCTAAGACGCTAAAGCCAAATTGACTAGATGGATACTTCTACTCTAGGAGTTTGATATTGAGATTAACGATAAACCTGGAGTCTAGAATGTGGTGGCGGATCACCTCTCCTGATTAGGGCATCTTGAGGATTCTGAGACCACACCTATCATGGAGACATTACCAGACAAGGCGATTCTTGCTATCACCTCGCTTCCATGGTATGTTGACATCGTGAACTATCTTGTTGCCAAGAAAGTTCCACAAGGTTGGACCAGGAAATGACTTGAGACCTTCATTGCAAAGGTCAAGTCGTACTATTGGAAGGACTCGATCTTGTGGGCTTATAGGACTTCCTTCAAGACCCCTTTGGGTACATCTCCATTTAGACTCGTTTATGGCTAGCCATGCCACTTACCTGTTGACATCAATCATAAGTCACTTTGAGCAGTTACTGAGATCTTTTTGGATCCAGAGAGTGTAGGAGATCATAGGAGAGCAGATTTGGCAGCTCTGGAGGAGTTGAGAGACACAAACTTCTCAAGTAGCCTACAATACAAGGACAAAGTGAAGATATGTCATGATTCTCATATCAACCATAGTCAGTTTTAGCCCAACCAGAGAGTATGTCAACCATATATCCATGATGTCTATATCATCCATTCATTCATTTTGTCTAACACCCCAGATCCATCTTATGACTTTGTTATACTTAGGGTGCACTTTATCCTAAGTATAGGGGGTATTAGACCTTTGATTATTCATTTTTCTATTACCTCTATTTTTGCTGCCTATACTCGGGGACATTTTACTCCAAGTATAGGGGAAGTAATATAAGTACTATCTATCCATCGATTTTCCCTTTGTACAATCTTCTATACTTAGGATTACTTGATCCCAAGTATAAGGGGGATCACCGGTTTCTATTCATTTTAGTCTTTCATTCTTTTGAGCCGTAGTATAGGATTCTTTTCACTTCTTTTTACTAAGTACGAGTTATATCTTCCTTCATCGCTTTTTGATCATTCTGAGGACATCGTTCGTGCTAAGTATTGGAGGGGATGTCGTATACATTGTATATATACTTTAGCCATAACTCTTACTGTGTGTGTGTTAATAATATGGCTATTGTTTATAAAATTGGAATAAAAATATTATAAAAAATGCTTGCAAACATTCTTTGTAAAAATTGTTTGTAAAAACTTTTGAAAAATTATTTTGTACAAATTTTATAAAAATGTTTGTAAAAATGTTTTGGTGGCAAAAGGCTTGTAAATTATTTTCTGTATCAAAATTATGTATACTGTACAAAATTTTTTAAAATTGTGTAAAAAAATGTTTGCAAAAATTATTTGTAAAATTGTTTGTAAATGTTTGTAAAAATAGTTCTGGAAGATACTTGAAAGTGCTTGCAAAATATTTTAAAAATCGTTTTGCAAAACTGTTTTGTCACATGGGAAATAATCTATGAGGTATAAAAATTACTTGTATATACATTAAAAACTATAATCTACCCCTAATTGCTTGTACATAAATACCCTCAATAAAATCGATTTAATATATTGTAAATAAAATCCATTTCTATATAAAATCTATAACATAAACCCTGTTGTAAATCTTTGTAAAAATCTTTTCTTTTGTTATTTTTCAAAAGACCTAAAAACTTGAAAAATTAAAATTCCACAAAAATTGCATAATTTGAAAAATCCTTACAAAAAGAGTTTTTGTAAATATTTTTATGTGCATTCTTCAAAATCATGGTTGGCACTTAAAATAGTCTGGAATAAAATTGAAGAATGGAACTTGGTTAAGACCTTAATCCGCTTAACTTCAGAGGAACTTTATAAGATTTGGGGTTAAGTCTTTTTTAGGTATATATAGCGACTTAATTCTTTGAGTCCACTAGGCTATGTTCATATGTCACCTTGACGGGTCTAAGTAGAACACTTAACAATGCACACATGACTCTCACAGATACTGGTTTGGCTTGGACGCACACCTTATACATAGCTCAACACAGATGAGGTGGTGAGGAGACAGAATCCTTTGACTTGGAGTAGCATACGGGTATAGTATAACTATCAGGAACCACTCGTCCTCGTCTAGGGAGGAAAGTGCACCTCATCTTGGTCTAGTAGCATTGAGGTCTAAAGACATGATGTTATTGGTTGCAATAATGCTTCAAAAGAGGGATTGTCTACTGGCTCAAGAAGAGAAACTCCTTATGTACATGCTACACCTTGTAGATATGTTGTACATATGTCATAAAAATACAAAAACTCCAAAAAAGGGGGCATGCTTGATTGAAAATAAAATGTCTGTCGGACTGTAAATACTGAATAAGCAAAGCTTATGTATTCCACCGTCTCATGGAAGCTTGTAACTGGAGACTTAGCTACACTGGTTAAAGCTCCAAGGGATATGTGGCTACACTATTCACGATCCATTCTCTTCTTTCCCCCTCTTCTTGAGCTAGTTGTACTTGAACTTAAAAGGGAATACACTGCTCCTCGAGGAAAGAGTTGCTAGATCGGGGGATTAGAGTTACATTGTTGAAGGAGGCTGTTTCTTTACCACTTTTAAGGTGGGGAGCTATATATCATTTACATAGTACAAGTGATTCATAGTCATTAGAGTTTGCGTATGTAGACTTGTTCTGACCTGGTTATTGAGGAGACCTGGCCATAGAACCGTGGAACTTGAAGGCTGAGTCTTAAACCCGTTTCCCAATAAGGTTCCGTCAAATTAATAATCCAAAGGTCTGATCAAGCTTCATAATCCAATTTTATGAAGATAACTTTAATAATCAATTTTGATGCATCCTTTTTCTTTTCCTTTTGTTTTCACTTCTTTTTCAAATACGTGTTTGCAAAGGGACTAGCAAAGGTAAAGTATCGGGGGATGATGAATTCATGATTTTCCTTCTTTATTCTTTTATTTTATCCAAATCTTTTAGCAAAAACATCTGTAAATATGTGTAAATCCAATATACTATCATTGTACATACGTTTATTAATGTTGTATAATTAGCATATATTTGTCTAAAATAAAAGAATAAAGAAGAAAAGAAAAAGAGAAGAAGGCTGTAGTTATGGCATAAGTACAGACTGAATTGAACCCCGAGAGAAGGTCAATTATTGACCTGATCGACAAGAAATAAAGTAGGGGGGAGATAGGGTCATTGTACATTCTTTACTATGTATTCCTTGTGCATATCTCACTCTATTTTATTCATCAATAAAAAACTCAAGATAAATTATTTTCTTAATAAAACTTGTAAATAAAATGTTTTTATTAATAATAAAAATAATTGCAAAATCAATTGATGTGCATAGTGTAAATAATACCACTCACAAGAAGCCTCTAAACAGAACTTAAAAGATCAATTTCGACTCCAAATGAGCTCAAATTCTCCCAAACCCACCTTTATCGTACTCTAAATTAAATTATCTTTAAAATGAGGATAGTTGCCTAATTTTTGCAGTTACTATGAAAAGTTAGCTTTTTGAGTGTATTGTAAAGCTATACTATACCTATACTCGTACATATTTATTTATGTACATAACTTGTATATATTATATTTTTAAATACATGTGAATATTTCAATAATATTACAAAATAAAAATAAAAATCATAAAACACAAAAATAAATTAAAAATAAAATCAAAAGTTCATTGTACAAATAGCCACACATGTATATATTGTACAAAAGACCTATTTATTTATCATCCTTATTTACCTTATAAAAATCAAATAAAAGTTCTTCTATATTCCTTTAATTATGTTGTAAATAAATAAAATCTAAAATAAAATGAATTTGTGCATAAATAAAAATAAAAATATAAAATATTTAGGCATACTATACCTGTACATAATACACTATACTATAAATTCTGTATATTTATGAATTCATAAAAATAATTAAAAATCACAAAAAATAGCTTAAGAATAACAATCATTTTTTTTATTTTATTCATTTTTATTTTAAATTCATTTATTATTATTTATTTAATATTCTTTGATTTATTAAATGGAATTTTCTGATTGGTTGACTTGGGTTTGTTGATCCGAGTGGACCCTTCCTCCCAGTTGGGTCATACCTGAAATCTCATCGTTGTAGCCATTTCTCCCATTTAACCAACCCGACTCCAACCTTCCTTGTAGATCTGCGATTCTCGCGGATCCCTAGATTGGTTCGGATCTCCCCAAGGCTTCGTGCATTCTTCCGATCTTTCTGGAACCCTAGGGCACCTTATAAAGATGCTCCTCCGCCTCCACTGATCCTCAACTCATCCTTTGCGCCACCATTGTCCCTTAGTCACCTTCAGGAGAGTGGCAAGATCCCAGAGGACCCCTTCAGAGCTTGAGTTGGTGCCTGGTTCATCGTAGCTCACAACGTGGTCGGAGACCTCCACCATGTGTAGCCTCCTTTGCCCGACGCAGCTTGATGGATGCCAGGACTTCACCCCCACCTTCGCCGCACCTCACCGTTCACCGTAGGCCATTCAAGTATCCATTATCGCCTTCCCATTTCGCTTTTCATCCTGATTTAGTTCATCAGCCACCCTCCACCATCTTGGCTTCGACCACTACGTCGGAGCTTCACTTCACGTATCTATCTGCACAGATCGACCCATCATCTCGTCGTCACCCTATGTACGCAATCTGATCCCCATATATCCCGCTCACCGGAGCAAGATTAGGATAGGTCTTCTGCCCCACTTTTGTCGGAGATCTATTTTAGCGCCCATCATCGCTTCTCTCTTTTGCAACAACAATAATCTCGAGCCGAAGCTTGGTCTTCGAGCTGCGCTTCACTTTGCAGGTTAAGGAGCGTGAACGAGGCCCATATTGACCCTTAGTGCTCTGGTGGAGCACCTCCAGGTGCTGCACCTCCGTTTCGATAATCCGACTGTTCGTCGCCCCATCCAAGCCGCCCAATCGACTCATAACACCTCCCGGAGTGTGCAGAACCTGATAGTCTCCCGATAAGAGTAGTGGATCATCTGACATCCTCGATTGAAGTTCGCCTAGCTGCCCACTCTTCCCAGTTCATTTAAGGGGTCTCTTCTTCATCGGAATGAGGGCCCCCCCCTCCATATCTGACCAGCATCGTACGATCACGCCAAAAGCAGATCGTTGGATAGCACTGCAACGTTAGATCCTCAGCGCACGTCCTAGACATTCACTGGGACGTCATATCCTTTTCAGCACAGATCGGAACCCTACACTGGCATCGAAACTCAAAACCGTCAGATCCAGCCCTGTGTCGCCTCCTGCCTGCGAGGGCATATTTCACTTTTACCCTTGCCTTTTATTTTATTTCCTTATAGTCTATTACATGGCCTCAAATTTCAGTGAAATTCAGTCGAATTTCTGTCGAATATCGATATCCAGTCGAAATCGAAATTTGACCGAAATGATCGAAATATGGGGGTCCTAGTACAAAAAATGACCGAAATGACCGAAATTTCGGTCGAAATTCCACCGAAATTCCATCGAAATTCTGTTTTGGTCGATACCGAAATGGTGACCGAAACCGACATTTAAGGCCTTGGTCTATTAATTGTAATAATTAGTTAAAAATATTTTGCAGTTGGACCCTTTGTTTTTCATATTCACACTGTAGTCCAGTTGAGTTGAAGTCACGCGCGCCCACACATGTTTTTGTAGGATATTTGCATGCTTTACCCTGAACTTTCCTTTGGTTAATGAATGGGTGAAGTTTTTATAAATTGCTTTTATGTCCTTGTGTGATCCGAGTCATGTGTAGCACGAGTGTTACCTAGATAATTTACACTGCGATCCTTGTAGTTTTATTGCTTGTTATTCATTAGGCCCCAGGACTTGAAATATTTACGTATAGGTCCCTATTGCACTATTTTTAATTGTTATCATTTATTAATCATAATAAATAGCATTTGGCCCTAAAAATTATACAAGAATGCTCTCTAGCTCTTGCTAACTTGATATTTGCGTGGTAATTTTTGTGTGCCAATTTTCTTCTATTTTCTATTATTAAAAATTTAAAAACAGTAGAAAAGTGCTTATTTGCCTTAGAAAATCTATATAAATTCGAAAAACCTTTTAAAAATTCCAAAAAATTAAAGTAGTTGTCTTTTGCCCTATTTTAGCCACTTTATAAATTTTACTTGAAAATATTTTATAAAAACTTAAAAATTTGCAAAACATTCAAAAACTTATAAAAATAATATAAAATTAAAAATTCCAAAAATTACATTATGTTCCTATTTGTAGATATTTCATCATAGTATTTAATAAAAATAACTTCCAGGAGTTTTGAGCATTTATTGTATTTTTAAATCAAAAAATACTCCTGGTTGTGCACTGTTTACTTGTTTTCTTGCTTTTTAATTTTTAGAAAATCACAAAAACATTTGAAAACCCCCTCAAAACTCTTAAAAACACTATATAATATATAAAATCTAAAAATATTTGCATTAGATTTTTCTGAGTGTCTTTGACCTATTTGAAATGTCCTAAAAGATTTCTTTGCTTGCATTTTTCTTCCTTGTCTTTATTTCCCCTTGTGAAAATAAAAAATTTGCAAAATTAAAAACCACTAAAAAGAGAATAAAATTCCTTTGATTTTCTAAATCACCTACTTAGCATTTAATTGCGCTCCTTGAGTTTGACCCTGGTCACTATACCATGTTAATAAAAGTAGCTCTACCATTTGTGTGAATTGCTTAATTTCTTAGTGGTTAAAATATAATTTCTCGATGATAGAATTTGGTTAATTTGGAGGCATGTCACTTGATTAATTGTTTCCATCTGAATTAGTCGAACTCTTGTCAACAATCCTTTCATGCACGGATCGAGCCTCGTGACCATGCTCCTTTTACTCTTGTCCATTGCGATATCTGGGGACCTTGTTCGGTCTGAACACTGAGTGGTCATAGATATTTTGCTGTTGGATGACTACAATCGGTCATCTTGGGTCTTCTTCTTAAAAGAACGTTCAGAAATTAATAACATTGTCAGGAATTTCTTTCACTATGTTAAAAATATCTTCTCCACTACTATTCAAATATTTTCTTCTGATAATGCATTGGAATTTACACAAAATGATTTGACATCTTTTTTGACTTCCCAGCGTGCCATCCATCAAACCTCTTACCCATATACCTCCCAACATAATGGGATAGTCGAAAGAAAACTAAGAAATCTCCATGATATTGCCCGCTCTCTTCTCACCCAAATGAACGTTTCCAAGACCTACTGGGGAGATGTTATACTCACTGTTATCCACCTTATAAACCGAGGCTCCTCTGCATCCCTAAATGGCTCCACTCCCTTTGGCTTCGTATAGTCAAATGCCTCACACTTCCCTTTGCCTTTGAGGGTTTTTGGATGCACAACATTTGTTCACAATTTTCATACTGCTGATAAATTATCTCAACGCGTGATTAAGTGTGTTTTTCTAGGTTATTCTCAATCTCAAAAGGGGTACATATACTATCGATCCTTCTGGACATAGTTATTACATATCTGATGATGTCTCCTTTTTCGAATAAACAAGTTTTTTTACTTAGGCCGTGACAAATATACCATTAGATCTTCCTCCTCCACCTATTGTGTGTAACAGAAAACACGTTTCTACTCTTGCTCCTGTTCCTCTACTTGTTCCTTTGTTACATGACGTCATCTTCAAGTGCTCCCACCTACACTATCCCGGATGATCCCCAGGAGCTTCCCATCGCTCTACACAGAACTAAGAGGCAATGTACACTTCATCTTATGTCTCATTTCATATCCACTGATAGCTTATCATGTTCTGACAAAAGATATGCAGATCCTCTTATGTCAATTTCGTTCCAAGAGATCATCATAGTGTACTACACGATTCTGGATGGCGAAACACAATGAATGAAGAAATAGATTCTTTCGATTCTAGAGGGACATGAGATCTTGTACAGTGTCCCCAGGGTACTAAACCTGTTTCCTGCAGATGGGTCTTCACTATAAAGCAGTCTCTAGATGGATCTATTGACAGATTGAAAGCAAGACTTGTGGCAAAAGGATTTACACAGACATGGAGTTGACTACTTCGAGACTTTTTCTGCTATTGCGAGGATGAGATCCATACTGACTATCCTCTCTGTAGCCGTGAACAAGAGCTAGCCTATTTTCAATTAGATATCAAGAATGTGTTTTTATATGATGATCTCTAGAGGAAGTATACATGATGCAATCTCCAGGTTACGAAGTCGAGGAGGAGTATATATGCCGATTTCACAAAGCAATATATGATCTGAAGCAAAGCCCAAGGGTATGGTTTGACATACTAAGAACAGAGATCGACACTTTGGGTTTCCAAAGAACTACATCTGACTACCTTGTTTTCATCAGAAAACGATCAACTGGTACTGTTATATTAGTTGTATATGTGGATGATATGGTTGTTACATGTGATGATGATAAAGGGGTGCTAGAGACGAATGCTTTTATGCAAACGTCTTTGTCACCAAGGATCTGGGGCAACTTTGCTATTTTCTGGACATAGAAGTTTTACGCACCGAGAAGGGACTCCACATGTCACAAAGAAAACACTGCTTAGATATGCTGATTGAGGCAGTGTTACTTGGGTGCAAACCCTCTGGCATTCCTGTAGAATCGACGAAACACTCTACTTCCTTTGATACTACCTTTGAAGACACTACTTGATACAAAAGCGTGGTTGGTAAACTTCTGTATCTTACTGTTACTAGGCCAGACATATCCTTTACTGTGAACAGAGCTATGCCAATACATGGAGAAACCTTGTTATAGTCTTTGGCACGATGTTCTTAAGATCCTTCGCTACCTGAAGGAATCCCTTGGACATGGCCTCTTCTATGAGGCAAATGGATACACTGATGTTGCTGCATATGCCGATGCTGATTATGCAAGCTCGCCTGAGGACCGTCGCTCTACTATAGGGTATGTTATGATGGTAGGAGGAAATCTTGTTAGTTGGAGGAGCAAGAAGCAGATGGTAGTCTCCCGATCCAGTCATGGAATGAAATTTCGCGAAATTTCGATTTCGACGGGCCCTGGCTTTCGAAACTACTCTATATATCGATTTCCAGGGTTTCGGTCGAAATATCGCGAGATATCGGCGATATTTCAGCTCGACTCGATATCTTGGCCGACATATGGAATCTTTGAATAAAAAATACACGGATATGTCGAAATTTCGGCCGAAACTTCCCCATTTCGCCTGACTTCGTGCAGAACCAGCTCATTCCTCTTCCAAGATCTTCTTTCTTCGAGGTAAGCCAAATTAGGTTAAATCTTCTTCAAATTCATAAATTTTTTAGGGGTTTCACTGTTAGGATGTTGATATAGCTTGCCATGGTGTTTAATTTGAGAGATTTCCCCAAAAATATGTATAAATTTGGAGAAGAAAATTGGGGCTTTTGTGTTTTTTTTGCACAATAGTTCTAGCTATGATCATTGTATCTCAGATCTGAAGTTAACACGAAGTAAAACATAGTTGGAGAACATTTTGTTGGATCTATGTTAGAGGAAATTGGGGCTTTTGATGTTTAATGTGGAACGATACTGAGTTGGGGCATTATATATTCGGATCATGAGTTTTGCAAGTAGAAATCATCATCAGGAATTTTTTTGGATTAATAAAATTTAAAAATATTGAAAATCCGAAAATCATTTGTTAAATATTTACGTTTTTGTTCATATTTTGTGTCACTTAGGTAGTCTTTCTTGAAAATGGTCCCTTAATTTGTAGATCTAAGATCCTAATGTATAGATCTAAGGTCCTTTTTCTGTAAATCGGAAAAGTTAGCGTTAGAAAAATTAAATATATAATAATTCCGAAATTAAAAACATAAAATAATTTGAATATTCATAAGCAGTTGCATTGTATGCCAACTTAATATTTGTTCTTGAATTTCCTCGCAGATTTTGACGTTCATCACCATGGCACATTCTGGTTCCGGTTCTTGATCTGACAGTTCTGATGATCAGAGGGGCGAATTCAGTGGGGACATTGGCTGGAGATATGCCTCCGCTCCTGATAGAAATAAGGCGAAGCCGCAATGCAATTTCTGTGGGAAGAAGTTGGGAGTAGGCGGGATCACAAGGATGAAGCAACATCTTGTTGGCAACAAAAAGAATGTTGCCAAGTTTACGCGTTGTCCCAAAGATGTGAGGGACAAGGTCAAGGCGAGCTTGGACGGAAAGAAGGAAAAGGAGACGGAGAGAGTAAGAAGGGAAGAACAAATGAAGGGGTTCATGTTCGAGAAAGAATTCACTGTCATTTCTGATTCAGACGACGATGATTTTGTGTACCTTGCCTACATTCAGACTGCAGCAGAGAGGAGGGCATACAGAAGGGCTACACAAGAATCATTGAGGAGCGAGTTCGAGAGGAGAGAACTCGGTGGTGCACGGGGCGGCTTCTATGGTGCAGGTGGGAGTGGGAGTGGTTCTGGAGGCGCACCAGTACCACCACCCACCAAGAAACACAAGGGGAAGGGAATTGAGCCCTTCTTGACGAGGAGCGGATCCATGCAATACAAGGCAAGCAAGGATCCGAGGCAGAAAACGGTGAAGGGAATGTACACCAATGCACGAGAAAGGGTGGGAAAAGTCATCAACAAGCTCTTCTTTGGGGAGAGCATTCCTGCCAACATTGCAGGCGGGCCATTCTTGCTGCATGCCATTGATGAGATCGCTGCAGCGGGAATGGGAGTGAAGGCTCCTACATCCTACGAGATCATGAACAAATATCTGGGGATGGAGAAAGAGGAGATGAATGAGTACATCGCCGAGTTGAGGAGGAGATGGCCAGAGTACGGGGTGACATTGATGTGCGATGGGTGGACGAGCTACACAAGGAAGCAGATCATCAACTTCTTGTCTACTGCGATGGGAAGACAATCTTCTTGAAATCTGTTGATGCATCTGAGCATGTGAAGGACCACAGGTTCCTTCTGAAGTTGATGAAGGACGTTATAAAGGAGGTTGGGAAAGAGCACATTGTGCAAATTGTGACGGATAACGGCAATAACTTCAAAAAGGCTGGTGAAACAATAATGAAGTCCAACAGCTACGGAATTTTTTGGACACCGTGTGCTGCACATTGCATTGATTTGATCCTTAAGGATTTCAACAAGAGGAAGCTCGTCTCAAGGGTGGTGGAGAAAGCACGAATGATCACCACATTCATCTACAACCACGACAAAGTGTTGGCACTGATGAGGCGGATGTGCAATGGGGAGTTGGTGAGGCCTGGCATCACACGCTTTGCAACCAATTTTATAGCGTTACAAAGCCTCAAGCAACATAAGACGGGTTTGAAAACCATGTGTTGCCAGGGTGAGTGGTTCGAGATACCTGAAGCTCGGACTGAAGGAGGATGGAAGGTGGAGATATTGATCAATGATATCTCCTTTTGGGATGACGTGACTCGGGTCACGAGTATCGTGGATCCAATTGTTTCTGCATTGCGGATTGTGGATGGCGACAAGAAGCCCATCATGGGAGTCATCTACGAGGCAATGCGCTCCATGAGAGAGAAGGTCAGAGAAGCGGTTGGAAAGGGATCGAAAGCATGGTTGGACATCATAGACGAGCGATGGTCCAAGATGCTCTCACATCCTCTTCACAAGGCCGGTATGTATTATGTACAAATGCATTTTTTTTCAATTTTTTAAGTTTCTATAGTTGGACATCATAAATGAGCTTCTTCGTGACTTTTGTGCAGCTTATTACTTCAATCCTAAGTACCAGTACAAGAATGGACTTGGTACAAATGCTGACCTTCTAGCAGCCGTACAGATTGTGGTGGAGAAGCTCGTCAAGGACGAGAAGTTACAGATCATGTGCATGAATGAGGTAATCCTCAATTTCTACCTAAATTTAGGGTCAGAAGAAATTTCGTAAAGATGTAGTATGACTCTACGACTTAAACCTATGTGTGCATTGTGTAGGTTAAGTATTTCCGAGATGCGTTGGGTTCCTTCGGTCGGATTACCGCGGTCAACGGACGGGGCAATACTCTTCCTGGTAGGGACGAAGGCAAATAAAACCATTACTTGTGTGTTCATTTATTCCTACTTTTGATTTCTCTCTTTTTCTTTTTTTGCAGCCGAATGGTGGTTGTTATACGAGATGGAAGCTTCCAACCTTCGAAGTGTGGCAGTGAAAGTGTTGTCTCAAACCGCATCTGCTGGCGGTTGTGAGAGGAACTGGAGTACGTTCAAATTGATCCATTCCAAGATACGTAACATGTTGGGAGAAAAGAAGCTCAATGACCTTGTCTTCGTGCATTACAACTTGAGTCTGAAATTGAAGCATGCAAGGGAGGGACATGGCAAAGATGACTACATGGACCCTATTTATCTTGCATACATTTTCAAGATGCACGATGACGATGCTGATGAGGACGTTCTCCAGAGGTGGATGGATTCTAATGGTACCTCAATTCTCGATCAGCCAGGTGGAAGACCAAATGAGAACATAAGCCAACAAATGGGAGCAGACATTGATGACTTTTTGGCAAGATCCGGGCAGATTACAGACCCTGTTGGAGGGTTGGAGGGAGAGATTGATGCGGCTGTTGATGAAATTCTCTCGAGTAGCTCCAAATCCAAGTCAAAGTCAAAGGATGACAGTGGAGATGATGATGATGACGATGTTGGTCGTGGTGGACCTGGTGATGGTGGGGAGTCAAACTCAGGTGGGTCAGGAGGGAGTGGTCGTGGACCACAAGATACCAGACTTGAGGAAGGCCTACAAGCAAGACGTGAATATATGGAGAGACAACGGATCACACACGGACAATTTGTTCCAAGTCCGAGTCCAGGGCCTACGGATTACGAGTACGGTCGAGGCCATCGTCAAACCGACAACTACATGGAAGATCTGACATCATCTGTAGGTTCTTTGAGCTTCATGGACATTGACAACCCATATCGTGGAGGAGCACCAGGTCATTTAGGCGGATATGGATCGTCGCACGATGATAGATCATTTGGCGTCTTCCCGGAATACTTTCAAGCTCCTCCTCCAGGACCTCCTCCTCCTCCTCCTCAGTATGCACCTCCATCATATTCATATGGTTACAGTGGGTATGGGAGATACAATAGCGAAGACAACTACCAAGGTAGCCAACCTGAGCAGAGCTAGGGCAGCTTCTTTGGGGGTGACAGCTACGGTTTCTTCCCTGAGTACACGCCAGTTCCTCCTCCTCCGCAGAGATCTTCTCCTGTTCCGTCGTCGTCGTCCTGAGGATCTCAGGTCAGTAGTTTGCAGCCTCGTCATGCCACTTGTGATACCGGATCCAATGCTGCTTATCCTCGTTTCGGGATACTCATAGGCATCGATGACCACCAATACAGGCAGTATGTGATGGATTACAAGGCCATGTACTCGTACATGACATGGGAGAACTACTGCGAGTTCATTGAATCTGCGATGCGTTATGAGAGACAACAAGGAAGGGGGGGGGCATTCAGATCCATCACAGAAGTCTTGGTTCTGAACAAACCATGTCACCAGGTACTATATTTTAATCTTTAATCTTTTATTGCATTGATCATAAATATGCATGTTCTTAATATTTTTCACTTGTTGTAACTTGTATTGTATTTGTAAGACTAGACTATTACTCTGTTTTATTATGTATTTACAATCATGGTTATTAAGACGGCAAGGCGACAAGGCGTTACACTCGGGCGCCTAGGCGCGCCTAGGCGTTTTCAAAGTGGCATCAAGAAATTTCAAAAATATTGCATTTGGATGCTAGATTATTAAGAAAGTATATCGCATTTCAAAAATACGACATGTATATCACATTTTCAAAATGCGCTATGTATATCGCTTTTTGTAAATGCGCAATGTATATCGCATTTTGAAAATGAGATATCTGTGTAGCGTGCATGAAAAATAGTCGCCTAGGCGTCAAGGCGTGCCTAGGCGCACCTAGGTGGTCGCCTAGGCGGCCCAAGGCGTCGCCTTTTTTTGATAAAAGCAAGGCGCATGTTCAAGGCGCACGGGCTGGGGCGCCTGGGCGCCTAGGCGGCCGCCTAGGCGCGCCTAGGCGTGCGCCTTAACATCTATGTTTACAATGTTACAACAATATCACCGATATGGCCGATATGACCGATATGTCTATATAAAGGGTATAGGTGACCAATATGTGTGAAATAATTGTGTATTTGTATGTTATTTATTGTTCTAATAAATTGGAATATCGAAATTTTCAATAAAATTGGGAAAAAAATTGGATTTTTGAGTCTTTTCCGACTTTTCCACCGAAATCGTCGAAATTTCCCGGAATTTTGGCGAAATTTCGGTATTACAGGTCACCGAAACGAGATCGAAATCGAGATTTCGAACCTTGGATCCAGTGCTGAGGCAGAATACATGGCAATGACATAGGCTACACGTGAAATTACTTGACTACTGACTTTCCTGCAAGAACTCAGTGTTGCTATCACCACTCCTGTTCCTCTATATTGCGATAACAAATCTGCTACTTACATTGCTACAAATCCTGTGTTCCATGAGAGAACAAAATACGAGATTGACTGTCATTTTGTCCGAGATGCTGCATGAGGAGGCAAGAACGCTATCCCTCACATTTCGACAGATCTTCAGCTTGCTGAGATATTTACAAAGGCCTTATCAAAGAAACACCTTTCCTGGATAGCTTTCAAGTTGGGCATGATCGATGGATATGCTCAAACTCGAGGGGGAGTGTTAGAGATTACAGTAGATTACGTTCTCTTATTTCATTGTAACCCACTGGAGTATTTATGTATTTTATTCTTCTAAGCTGTTTAGGGTTTAGTCCTATATAAGAACCCCTAGACCTCTTGAATAAACCATCTATCGCATTCTCTCATCATGTTTACACATAGCATAGAGAGATATGTAGCATCACATTAGAACCCATAGTACATATGCGAGGCTTCGAGTTTGACAAGTATGATAACTCAAAATAACTTCCAGAATTGGTGCAAACATTCTTTCTTAGAAGTCCCAGATTGTCGCTTGTGAGGATGTAAATCTCCCTATGTGACAAACACATGCCTCAAGATTTGTGGATCGTTATCTGGACCTGTATATGCAAATCTGAGCCATCTAGGGGCTTAATTCCACAAGGCTTGGCCTTGGAAGAGGCAATGCCGGTTTTTATGAGATCTTTGCCTCTTTTTGGGTATGAACCGTGCTCCAAGAGAGCTATCGTAGCATTGATTTTGCTACTTGTGGCTTGGTTCGGTGCTACTTGTCCTGGGAAATCCGTTAGTGTACCCTATTTTAGGGTTGACATGAATTACTGCATTTTATCATGGATTTAAAATTTTTTTAGCGTCCAATGTAAGCCACAAATTTGTCTCATGACCAAAATCATTGGCTTTTCTTCAAAAACAGGTGCTAATGTAGCTGGGGGAAGAGGATTTTACTTAAAGGGTGCAGGAGCTCTTCTAAATATGGCACTTATAAGCTTTGGCCTCTCTTTTTTGGCAAAACGAAATTATGAACCTATGCAGACTCCATTCTTCATGAGAAAGGACATAATGGCAAAATGCGCACAACTATCTCAGTTTGATGAAGAACTTTACAAGGTACTGTCTAGTAACTGCATTAGAATAATTTCTTCGGTGAATTTTAGCAGTGGCTTATATGTCTTTGTGACTGTTGAATAAAGGAAATGCCACCGTTCTGGTTGACCTATATCCAGGCAGATCAAGATTCAGGACAGTTCTGGATTGCTCCAGAACTGAAACTTGGTGTTTATATTATCAGTACTTATATCTACTCAGGAAATTCCTAGATCAGATGTAAAAATTTATGTAATTGTTGTTCAATATGTCTATATCCTACAGATTTTTTCTTGTTTCTTGTTGGGAAAAATAAATTGCGTGTGTTATTAGAGGGACCCCGGGGCTCTTTTATATAGGAGAAAAGCACTGGGTAAATATCATGAGAGCTAATAAGAAAAATAAACTAAGAAATAACACCAAAGGTATATAACTATTCAACACTCCCCCTTAAGCTGGAGCATATATGTCTATCATGCTCAGCTTGGAACAATATCTTGGGAAAGGGCCTCGAGTAAGCTTTGGCGAATATATCCGTAGTCTGATCTCCAGTAGGAACATGAGTGATGGATATGATACCCTTCTGGATCATGTCTCTGGTGTAGTGGCAATCCACCTCTATATGTTTTGTACGTTCATGGAATACATGATTATTTGCCATAAAGAGTGCTGCCTGATTGTCACATAGAAGCTGCATAGGAAGAGGTACATCAACTGCAAGATCAATCAAAACCGTCCTGACCCACATCATCTCTGTGTGCTTCCCTGAGCCATAGCCCTGTATTTGGACTCTGCACTAGATCTAGCAACCACTGTCTACTTCTTACTTTTCCATGACATGAGTGAGCTGACAACAAAAATAACGAAACCAAAAGTAGAATTTTTGTCCCTAGGACATCCTGTATAATCTGCATCTGCATATGCTGTCACATCAAGAGAGGTGACCCTCTACTGATAATAAGGCCAGTGCATGGTGAAGACTTCAAATATCTCAAAATCATATAGACAACATCCATATGAACCTTCCTGGGATGCTCCATGAGTTGGCTCACCTTGCTCACCGCAAAGGATATATCTGGCCTGGTGATGGTATCATATAGTAGCATCCCAACCAGTTACCTATATCTCCTCTTGTCTATCTCCTCAATGTCATCATCATATAATTTCATACTTGGATCCATAGGAGTAGTAGCAAGCTTGCACCGTGTCATACATGTCTCTAGTAGAAGATCAGTAACAAACTTCCTCTAGGTCATCACAAGACCACTATGGTTCTTGGCGAACTCTGATCCAAGGAAGTATCGAAAATTGTCAAGGTCCTTGGTTAAAAGCTGTTGACCTAGGAACTCCTTGACCTCTTGAATACCCTGCTCAGCATCACCTGTGACAACAATATCATCAACGTAGACGAGAATAGCAATAATACCTCTCTGCGTTCTCCGACAAAAAGTGAGTGATCCGTAGAGACCGGGCAAACCCCTGATGCTCTATTAACTCTGAAAGCTTCTGGTACCAAGCTCTCGGACTCTGTTTCAGGCCGTAAATCACCTTGTGGAGCCTACACACCTTATGAGACTCCCCCTCAGCAACAAACCCTGATGGTTGCTGCATATAAACCTCCTCCTATAAATCTCCATATAGAAACACATTCTTCACATCCAGTTGGTAAAGAGGCCAGTCCCGTGAAACAATAACAGATAAAAGAATGCGTAACGTTGAGTGTCTGACCACTGGAAAGAATGTATCCTTATAATCCACCCCATAAGTCTGGGTGAATCCACGTGCTACAAGCCTTACATTGTAGCGATTCACACTGCCGTCTACTCGCTCCTTCACCTTAAAGATCCATTTGCATCCTACATCAGATGCACATGGAGGGGCAGAAACAACACTCCAGGTGTCACGAGACTGCAAAGCGGCCATCTCCTCCTCCATGACAAGTCACCAACTGCTACCCTGTATAGCCTCCTTATATGTTCGTGGGATAATAATGGCTGAATGGCCTGTAAGAAACCTCCTGTATTCCTCTGAGAGATGGTCCAAGGAAACATGCACCGCTAGAGGATATGTAGCACAATTATGATGTGGCTTCCTTAAGGCAATAGGTACATCGCGGTCATCAACCTCTCTATTCTCTGGTATCAGTTCCTCCTGTATAGTATCTTGTGGATCAAGCATAGCACCAGTGCCATCAATAGAAACAATGTGTTCACTACATACCTGGGGTGTGTGGGATGACGGGGAAGGTGTATGAGCAGAGAGACGAGTAGCGGACACGCGAATGTAAAATCAAGGTAGGAATTGAGTCTGGGTAGTCGGAGGTGGAGGTAAAGGTGAGTAAGACTAAACTTGAGTGGTTCTCGGTGAGGATAACGAAGGTGGTGGATTGAAGATATCCTCACTAGAGTCAACACTAGACAACCTCTTACCTGTAGAAGAAAAATACATAATAGACTCAAAAAATGTGACATCAGAACTCACATAATATTTTCTCCCAACATGATCAAAACATCTATACACTTTTTGAGTACGAGAATAACCAACGAGCACACATTTGACAGCTCTAGGAGAGAGCTTGTTACGACCAGGAGTAAAATTGTGGACAAAAGCAACTGATCCAAAACCTCTGGGGGTAAGAGAGAATAAATCCTTTTTGGGAAATGCAATTAAGAAAGGAACTTTTTCTCCAAGGATAGTAGATATCATGCGGTTAACCAAGTAACATGCATTGAGAACCACATCACCCCATAACGAATGAGGAGCTCGACTTTGAATCAAAATAGTTCTCGTGACATCCAAAAGATGATGGTGTTTGCGTTCAACTACACCATTCTGCTGCGAAGTGTAAGCACACGAAGTCTGATGAACAACACCAATAAATATAAGAAAATCAGACAATTGTAAAGTAGAGAACTCCAAAGCATTGTCAGTGCGAATAAATTTCATATTAGAAGAAAAAATGTTCTTAATCTTAATAAGAAAAGATTTTTTAATAAGACCAGCTTCAGACTTATTGTTCATCAGAAATACCCAAGATAATATAGAGAAATCATCCACAACAATCATATAAAATCGATGTCCCTAGTGATCAGGAATACGACTAGGACCCCGGATATCAAAGTGAACCAATTCAAACAACTGACCACTGTGACTGCTCTGACGACTTGAAAAAGAGGAACGATGGTGCTTCCTAAGCTGACACGCCTCACACTCCAAGGTAGTACGAGTAGAGATCTGCGGGAGGACATGACACAACTTCTGTAGAGGAAGGTGTCCAAAGCGAAGATGTCACATAAATGGAGAAATAAATCCTGAAAGGATAGTAGTAGCAAGGTTGGAAAAAACGAAAAGCGGAACGAGGCGGTTACCCTAGAATCGAGGCGAGACGTAGCCTCGAGGCGGTCGAGGCGTAAGCCTCAGTTTTTCCACCCAAATTATGTAATTTAATAAAGAATCTTGTAATAATATCAGTAAGACAATATTGTCTAATAAAATTCCAATGTTCCAAAGCAATTAAAGAATATTTGTAGTAACTTTTCGATACGAAGAGTAATAAACATGGCTGATAGATTACTTGGGCTAATGTAAAAGTCTAAAAGTTCAAGACAAAATATTACAATGCTCAGAAAACATAATATAAGTTCGAATATTCTACTTCTAGTCCATGTCCAATAGTTCTAAAATGTAAAGAAATTCTAAAAGATGTAGCTTCAGAAAATTCTAATCGTGGTTCCGAGCCTCCAAGCCCAACTGCAACATCTGCATAAAGATCATCATCTGAAGAACTGCTACTTGTTGGATCATCCAATGAGTCATCCATATACTTCAAATTTGCTTCATCTTCCCCTTCATCACTAACTTCATCATCACCGTCATGAAACTCCTCATCATCGACGTCCACTACCGCTTTACCTAAATTAGATAACAATAATGTTACTTAACTTACTTTTATTATGTTTAACATAAACAAAGATATTCGAGAATCAAAATAATAGGAAGCCATTACCTTTGTCCTTCCTCCTCTTCCGACGTGAATTGTCTTGTTGATCAGCTTCATCCTCGGCTTCTACAACCTCATCTTCAATGGGGGTATTTGCATCAAGTTCTTGATACGCCTCAAAGTCACAACTTTGGAGCTCTGACACCCATTCATCACTAGAATCCACGTCATCCAAGCATAGTGGATCCTCCATTGTTTTTCTCCTTATCTCCCTCTGCTTCAACTTTAGGTTAAACATCACATAGACCAAATCATTCAATTTGGCTTGTGTGAGTCGATTCCTTCTCTTTGTGTGGATCTAGTGGTGGATTTCCAATATAAATCATTAGATTAATCATAAATCTTGATATAATATAATTGTAAATATTATCGAAATATTACCTGATTAAAAGAACTCCAGTTCCGCTCGCAACCCGATGCACGACAAGTCAAACTCAAAACTCGGATGGCAAATTTTTGCAATTCGGGACATTCATCCCCAAATTGAGACCACCAGTCTGCTGAAAATGTTATATTTCATGAACAAAATTAATGTTAGATATTTTATCAATTGAAAGAAATAAATAACAAAATCAGATACATACTAACCAGGATTCCTCTTCTTTCGTGTACTTATTGCACTTTCCCATCCAAAGAAGCCTCTTGCATGCTTAAAAGCATCAATCTGTAGATCGATTTTCTCCCTTACAGATTGATCCTCTATTATCCTCGCTATGCAATCAAACAAATCCTTTTTTATCTCAAAATGTTTGGAGAAGGAAGGTTCGTATTGGCATTGAGGATTCAGAAAATAGGCTGCCGCATGCAAATTGGTATGGAGTTGGCGATCCCATCTGTCGTCCACAATATCCCACAATGTTCTGTACTTTGTTTCATCATTGCCCAATGCTTTCGCAATTTCTTCCTTAGCTCTATCCATGGCCTCATACATGAAACCCATTGGTGGATATTTTTCGGAATCCACCATGCGCAAAACCATAACCAACGGCTTCGTCGTTCGTATCACATAGGCAACACCGGGCCAAAAAGTTTTGTTTCTCAAAATTGTTTGACTTACGCTTTTCCCTTGAGGCTTGGAAGCATAAGGACTCTTCTTCCATTTACTAGAAGTAAAAAAAGACTTCAGAGGATCCTTCATGCTCATCAATTTTTGTAACGTGAGAAAAGCCATAGCAAAACGTGTGATAGCTGGTCGCACCAAATCTCCTCCTATTTGCTTCCTTACCATGGCTAAAACCCATCCATGCGCATAGATGTAGTTAATGATCCTTTTTGCTTTCTTGAACACTGAAGCGGGTAGAGGCAATTTCAAGATATCCTCTAACATCAAGTCTATGCAGTGGGCTGCACATGGAGTCCAGTAAAGATGCTTCCTTTTCTCCATCAACAGTTGTCCAGCCGCCTTGTAATTCGACGCATTATCTGTGATAACCTGCAAAACATTGCATTCGCCGACCTCCTCCACAATCTCATCCAATAGTTGAAAAAGCAAGGTTGCATTCTTTACTTTATCGGACGTATCGACAGACTTCAAGAACCAAGTACCTTTCGGATTGTTCACCAAGAAGTTTATTAAAGAACGACCTTTTACGTCTGTCCAACCATCCGACATTATGCTACAACCAGTTTCCGCCCAAGAAGCCCTTGCCTCACCCATAACATCCCAAATGCTCTTCACTTCTTCTTTCAAAATCCAACTCTTTAGTTCGTAAGCCGATGGAGGCTTCAATCCCCTTCCAAAGGAGCCGACAGCATGAAGCATGGCCGAAAAGGAAGGGCTACTTGCACAATTGAATGGCAACCCATTCTCGAAGAAGAATCTGCCAATGGTACGGCACACACGATTTCTCTCCTCTTTCTTCCATGTCTCGTTCAATGTAGTTTGATGACCATTCATCCCAATTGTAGTCGTTGGACTTGGACTTCCCAATGGTGATGATCCGACAAGAAAGACGTCCATAGGACCTCTTGCCCTCTTCATGTTGCTAGATCCAGATGGACTGATTGCTTGATTTTCACCACCACCAAAGGGATTTTGCACCTCAAAACTACCAGCTCTACACAATTCTTCCATCTCCATCATTGCTCTTTTACTTTTCTCTTCGTTGGAAGATAATATGGCCTTCATTTCATTCAACACCTCATCAGGAACTTGCGCGCAACCTTTCACATTTTTTCCGGTCTTCGCGAGATGATGCTTGAGTCTAGCGACTCCACCAGTAATTCTCTTGCCACAAAAATTGCATTGAACATACACATATCCTTTAGCTTTTTGACTCTCCTCCATCTCAAGTTGAACACAATATTTCCATGCAGGATCATTCCGGTTTCCTTCAGAAGTCTTGGGGCCTTTCCTTGACTTCGGCATCTCTATGATACATTGATAATATGATTTCAAGCAACAAAAATAAACAACAATCATATGATTTAACAACAATCATATGATTTAACAAAATATATGAAATGTCAATGCATCAAAAAGGCTAGTAGCCTTATAGGCTAGTACTAAAAATAACCAACCAAATTATTTTAGAAATAACATACCTAACTGGATTTTAGGGTTGACCGTAGGCGCGCGAGGGGCCGAGGGGTTCCCAGCACACACGCAGGAGGCGCGGAATAGGGCGAAAATCCCCGTAGACGGTGAGGGAACCGGCGATGGCGAGGCCTTCGACAAGACGGCGAGGGAACTGGCGTCCTGGTCGGGCGAAGGAAGGGCTTTGGGGGTTTCTGTTTTGCGAGAAAGGGCTTCGGGGGCTTCGGGGGTTCTGTTTTGCGAGAAATGAGTTATAAGTGAGTCACGTGCGAAGCACATGACCCACTAAAACCCCACAACGCCTCGCAGGTGCGCCTCGCCCCACGCCTCGCCTCTGAACGCCTCGCCTCGCCTCGCCCCGAGTGTCGAGGCGATCGCCTCGCAGATGCAGCCCGAGGCGCTCGCCTCTGAACGGTTTCTCACCGCCTCGCCTCGAGGCGTATGCCTCGTGCGCCTCGAGGCACGTTTTTTTGAACCATGAGTAGTAGCCCTCGCACAAGGAGGTTGGACAAGTTTGTAAAGACCTCTCTGCTCACGACCACATCCAATCACCCTGCCTGTGAGTATGTTCTGAAACACAAGAGAAGAAGGATCAAATATGGCACAAAAATGTAAATCTTTTGTAATATGACTAATATACAAAAAAATTATCTGAAATGCTGAAGCATGTAAGACATTCTGCAGACGTATCGAGGGAGGTAGAACAATCTCCCCCTATCCAATAATGGGTAGATGAACCCCATTGGCAATCACCACTGATCTACCCAGAGGGATAAACCTGTACGAAGTAAACTATGCTCGATCGCCACACATATGATGAGATGCTCCATAGTCCATGATCCAGTCAGATAAATTTGAACTGCTACTATTGATAAGGGCATAAGCAATACCTGACGAGCTGGAAGAGGCTCTAACAATATGTGCGACATCTAAAGACCCTGCGGGCAAAGTAGTAGTAGTCGTAGTCATCATCTGTCGCATCCTGGAAACAATATCATCAAAGCGTACATCATGAGCCGGAGCAGAAGGTAAAAGTAGGCTCAGTCTGCTCAGCAACTCGGGCAGAGGTAGGATACTCATATCTGATAGCATGTCTCCTCAGAATGACCGGGACGGTGGCAATGTGAATATGGACCTCGCCGACATCCTTCTCCTCGACCATGTGGTCCTCGGCCACAGAATTGTGAAGTACCTCCTCTGCCACGCGTGGCTATCATAGTAGGAGTTTGAACCACAGTAGTAGAGGACGTAGTAATTCTGTTCAACCCCTTGTAAACCTCCTCCATTGGAGATATCGTCTCTCCAGTAAGTAGGTGAGCACGTGTAACATCGTACTCAGAGTCAAGGGATGACGGAAATACTCCTGTCATAGTTGCATTCCGATATGCCTGCTGTTGCTCAGTGCTAGTAGTAATAGACATGAAGCTATGCAGACGCTCAAACATGCCTCTAAGATGCGAGAAGTGTGCATGAAGAGGTCGATCATTCTGCTTGGTCGAAAAAATATCAAACTGCAACTGTAGAATTTTACTCTCATTCTTCGCCTCCCCATACGTGGCTGCTAAGAAATCCCACATAGCCTTTTCTGTGGGTTGATTGACAATATTATTGGCAATCTCCATGGTGAGCGTCCCGGAGAGACAAATGCGAGTATAGGCATCATCTTGCTTCCAAGAAGCATTAGCCCCAATCTTGTCCTCTGGCTCTGGATCCGTCAGAATATGCTCCTTGTTATGGCACTGCATCGGGATGCAAAACTGTATGAACCACAACTCGTAGTTGGTCCCATCTATCTCCATGATGGGACCCGGGCCCTTGAAGGCACCAGACGAAAAAACATCCCCCTTGTTCTCTGACATGGTAGAAAGAACGTCGAAATCCGGAACAAAACTGAGGAGTAGACCGTTCTGAATGAGTCTACACAATCACATATAGAGGATTGGTTGTATATGTAGATTTATACAACCATCCTCATTTCTTGTTGTTGGAGGCTAGAGTCGGAAGTTGTGAGTTATATGATGAAAATCACGGGAAACCCTAGCAAAATCTGACTTCAGGTAGAATGTGCACAAGGCGCGTGGGGGCACAATGCGCTTGGGCGCAGATGCGCAGGTGCACAAGTACACACGCGCACACATGGACAGTTGCGCAGATGCACACGGGCGCAGATTCACAATGCGCACAGGGGCACAATGCGTGTTATGCGTAGACTCACAGTGCGCGGATGCAAAGGGGAGCGGTAGTGCAGTGCGCGATGCGCGCGGGCGCAGGTGTGCAGCAGTGGTTGGGCAACAGGGGAGGTTTGGTGCGCGTGGGGTTGCGTGTGATGGTGTCTGACGGCATGGAGAAGAAGAAAATTGCTGGTGGCATGCACGCAGGGGAGGGGGCGTGTAGGGTTAGGGTGGGATGCATGATCCCCGGTCTAGGACCGTTGCTCTAATACCATGTTGGGAAAAATGACTTGCGTGTTTTATTAGAGGAACCCAGGGCTCTCTTATATAGGAGAAAAGCACTAGGTAAATATCATGAGAGGTACATAAGAAAAATAAACTAAGAAATAACACCAAAGATCTATAATTATTTCAACATTTTTATTAAGCCTGAGATTCCTGGACCCGGATTATTGATTACTGATTTAAATGAGTGTGTACATTAAAACTCGAGTTGAGGCTTAGAGGTGGGACTAACGTATGGCCAACATGGCTATTAAGAACAAGTATGAAACTAGAGGACCAAAATAGAAAGCAGTCCGCCCAAGTCCTCAAGTGTCGTAAACCACAAAATTCTCAGAACCGTTCTCTTTGTTGTAAACCTTTTCTTCTTGGCTTTTGGGACATGCTCTCCAATCTTTTCAAACTAAACTCTTTTCCTTGTAGGAGTGTTTTGGTCCTAATTCACAATACACAGTCTCCTTTGGATTTCTGCAGTCTCATCTTTGAACCATGATTCAGACATAATCCCTTCATATCCATCTTTGGGCTCCATTACATGATTTTTTTTGAATCCTCCGATCCTCCCCTATCCGATTTGAGTTTCAGCTATCTATCAGAACTTATAAATTACTCAGTAAGTTGAGCAGCTTATATCATTTTCTCTTTAAATTTTTGATGGAATCCGTATTAAGAATATTCATCATTTTATGGAAGATATTAATATGGCTTCTTCTCCATATATTTTTCCCCATTCAACACCATCTAGATTGTATCATATATTAGTGAAGCAAAATTGAGCACACAGGTGTCTTGGCATGATGTATGTGCCTCATGAGGATGCACTAGGAGGTAAACAACCTCAGGGGGCTAATAATGCTCTACCTGGAAAATGGTTTCAGTTGTGGGCTAAGAAACATACCTCAGTTGATCTGCCATGGAAGAAACTTAGTCAGAAGCAGGAATTCGGTGGTGGGAAGATCAACATTGTGTTTTGTGACATTTGGAGATGTTCTGTCTTGTAGACATGCTCAGGGATGACATGGATACACTTTTCTATGGAAGTGCGTGATCAAGCAGATGTCAGTTGGCGTTATTTCTCATGTTGATTTAATTTATATGAGAAAAAAGGAAAAATCTCTTGCTGACTTTCTACATTAGGTATAAGCAGGTCAAATACGGAAACTTGTCATATGACATGACCTTCTATCCTTGTCTGTATTACTAGGAATGTCGGTTGTAGATTTTGTGGTGTTGTTGCTACATCATTTGGAGGGGGTGGTGTTTATTTCTTGAGCGTCTTGAGAAACGGTTTGGATTTTTTTTTTGTATTTTCAGTTAAGAACACACTTGAGGCAAAGGCATTCTAGGATGTTGTTGTCCAATATTTCTTGAATGACAAACTTCTTTTGGAAGGTGAGAACCCCCTTGAAGATTCTATCTTTTGTGGCTTCTGCAAAGGCAGATATGGAATGAAAGCCTACACTGGGTTATTCATGCAGTTGTGAAGTGCTCTTGTTGGTAAGAAGGTTATAAATAAATGTCAATTGTTTAGATTGTTGTCATGAGGGAAAGTTCAATGGTCTGGATTGATGTCCTGACTCGTGATAGAATTGGACGTTTCTTTTCTTGTGGTGTGAATTGGTAAGAATTTTTCTAGGTAAAGCTTCTGCTTGTAAAGATTCTTACTGGTATTGCAAACTGGTAATTGGAGTCCAGGTATAATGTCCACAGGTCAGAAACACCATTTGATGACTGTTCCATGTGTACAGTTGGTTGTGAGGAAAAAAAATGAGGAGACTTTGTGTGGACAGGGCCCTGGTTTATACTTCTATCCTTATTGGCCCCTTTGATTGTGAGGATAGATACTGTGAACATGACCCGCTTGATTTTATGTAGTTGGATAAATGCAGTTTGGAGTATTACCGCGTTCAAGTAGTCTTCTTTTTTGATTAAACAGCTAGTGCTAGATCAAGCATGCGATCCTTCATGTAAAGATTTCAGATTATTTGTTATTTGAGTCAGTATTCTACTTGCATTTGTAGGTTACAGGTGAGGGTGATG
Organism: Ottelia alismoides; assembly: GCA_037367405.1. Lineage (NCBI taxonomy): Eukaryota > Viridiplantae > Streptophyta > Magnoliopsida > Alismatales > Hydrocharitaceae > Ottelia > Ottelia alismoides. The sequence continues at coordinate 100,207 of JAZKJV010006289.1, forward strand.
ACAAGTATCTGATAGCTACTTCTGAGCAGCCGTTATGTGCTTATCACCTGGGTGATTGGATTCAACCATCTGATCTACCTTTAAGGTGTTATTAACATTCTATTGGAGACTTGTAGTACGAAGTACCAACTATTAAAATCAGCATTTAGGCTGCTGCAGCTATATTTACCGTACATGGGCTAAATAAATTCATTATGCAGATATGCCGGATACTCGACATGTTTTCGGAAAGAAGCCGGTTCGCATGGACGGGATACATTGGGTATATTCAGGGTCCATCAGTTTGAGAAGGTGGAACAGTTTTGTATCACAAGCCCAAATGGTAATGATTCATGGGAGATGCATGAAGAGATGATAAGGAATTCTGAAGATTTTTATAAGGAGGTGAATTCAATTTCTCTCTGTTTCCCCTATGCTGTGGTACCCTAATTTCCACCTGATACGATGGGAATTGATTTTGCAGCTAAATATTCCCTATCAAATTGTATCCATTGTGTCCGGGGCTTTGAATGATGCAGCTGCAAAGAAGTATGATTTAGAAGGATGGTTCCCTGCATCCAAAACATATCGAGAATTAGTATCTTGTTCCAACTGCACTGATTACCAATCAAGAAGGCTTGACATTCGATATGGGCAGAAAAAGGTAAGGCTCCTGACTTTCGATTTCGTACTTACTAATATCTATTTTTTACTTTATTCTATTTAACATCGTTGCAAGGAGTTAAACAGCTAGCATTTGGTACTCTCTCACCACCTCTATCATGTTAATTGGGACAGAACGATGAACAAGCCAAACAGTATGTTCATATGCTGAATTCGACGCTGACTGCAACGGAGAGGACAATCTGCTGCATCCTTGAAAACAACCAGAAAGAAGACGGCATTGAAATCCCTCCAGCCCTCCAGCCTTACATGGGTGGAACCACTTTCCTTCCTTTCAAGAGCAGGCCGTCTGCTGCTGATGCGAAAGCCAAGAAGCCCAAAGCCAAGGTCTTATTCCCGTGCTGTTCTCTCTCTCTACTTCGTCCCAGATACTTCGGCCCTGCTATTATTTCAATATCTATGTCTTCTGTCTCACTTGTCCCGGGCTTTCTGTCCTGTCTATAGGCATATTATTCAAAGTTCCTGTCTTGAACATGTTGCAAAAGATTTAGGCTCCACCCTGTATGAGTATTACTTAATGGCACGCATCTTACCCTCTTCCTGGACTCTCAAAGAATCCCCCTTTCTAGACTAAGCATCCAATTTCCATTCTAGATATTGCGCCAAAGTCATATATTTTTAGCATATACCACTGCAAGAGCATTCTAGATATTTTACTGATACACGAGCATTCTAGATATTTTTAGCATATATCCACTTAATGGTCTAGTGGTAGTACAAGATATCTACCACACAAAAGACCAGGGTTCAAATCCCACTCTTGCAGGGGTTGCGTTAGGTAGTCGACGGCCAGCGTAAAAAATAGTCGAATATTTCAACATGGATTTGAGCAAGAATCCATGTAGCCGACCCTACTTATAGTGGGAGAAGGCTTAGTACATTTTATACCACTGCAGGACCATGTATGCAAGCACTAATTGGTTGGTTAGTAAGGTACTTCTGTATCATATCCACAGAATTCACCTTCTACACATCCTGACTTCTGTTTTTTTGTTAAAAATGCAACCTATGGAAGGCCAGATTGTGCATCAGTAAAAGCTCATGTATCAGTAAAAGCTCTTTTTTCTAATAGTGCTAAAATTGGGTAAATATGCTTTAATCAGATTGTCCCTCCAGCCTATCCTAGTTGTTCAAGATATTTTTATTTTTTGTGCCTGTTAAACTTAGCATTGACATGCTTGTATAAGTTGTTAAAGGGTGTATTACTCATCTTTTCTAGAATTTACTCCTAGGAAAAATAAATATTCCCCTGGAGTTGTGGTGGGGTTCATTGCTCTGCAACATCATACAAACTCCGTCAACAAGATCCGAATACTATATTGATCTGGGTGTAATAAATGAATTATATTTATATTTACTGGAAAATCATTGGGTATCCAGGCTTAGTGAGAATAAACTATTTTTTATATAATTGCAAAGAAGGGTCATTGACATTTATTTTCCATGTAAAAAATGAGGGGTGTGCATGTGGTGTACGCCGCCACAACTTTAGTGTGTAATTGTTTGGTCATATCCGAAGCTGTGAAAAGCTGAGCTGCGGGAGGCTCATTTAAATGGTGACACACTTCAAAAGGAGGCGGTGAGGCAGTGAGGGTGCACAGCATAGGGTTTTTAGTGGATGATCCAAATGAAGGTCCTCACTTGTAAGGTGCAGGGTCTATTGAAAGCCAGGAAGATGACCATCACAGGTTGCTCTTTTGGATAAGTGGTAGCTCGATGAGGTGATTTTGCAAGAAACATTGATTTAAAGTTGGGATTTGCTTATGTGGAGGCATCTGACTGGGAAACACACCCATGGAGTTCGCAGTACCTAGACCTCAAGGAAGGTCAGGTAGGATCTTTCTCGGTTGGAGAGGGATTTTTTTGATTTTGTGGTAATGCACGATGGTCATAGAACTTCAGCAATTGTGCATAGGAGGGTAGGTGACTTTCGATCATGGTCTCAACTTTCAGCGAAATTCGGTCCAATTTCTGTCGAATATTGATATCCTGTCGAAATCATAATTCGACCGAAATGACCGAAATATGGGGGCTCTAGTACAAAAAATGACCTGAATGACCGAAATTTCGTTCAAAATTCAATCGAAATTCCGTTTCGGTCGATCACCGAAATGGTGACCGAAACCGGCATTTCCAATATCTATCAGCCGGGAATCAACATTAACATTGATATGTTCGAAATGACCGATATGTACGATATATGGGGTATAAATGATTGATATGTTTGATATAAGTGTGTATCTGTAGGTTATTTGTTGTTTTAATAGCTTGGATGATCTTAATTTCTGAAAGAAATTTTCAGTAAAAATCCTATTTTTGAGCCATTTCCAACATCTCCACCAATATCATCGATATATCAGCGATATATCCTTTTCCGGACGGATCGATAGGATATCGATATAGCCTTCTATGATACCGGGTGGAAGTGTACCTTTTCTTGGTGCTTGGACAAGTTCCTTCTTATTTGAAGATAACATAATATTTGCAGTTGTCTTCCATGACGGGCCTGCCTAAACCCCCATCCGACTATATATTTTCTTGGTTTGGGAGTTGAGGGAGGGACTATGCCTTTTTTCACACTTCAATACATGATATTGAACTGTGTTGTATTTTGTAATGCATTTATTTTGCAATTTACTAACATATTTATCTTATTTTCACTATCTGTTGTATTTTGTAAATCAACATGAACAGAAAACTGATGGAGGATATTTTCATGTTCTTTTCATGTTCTGTATTTGAACATATTTTGTACGATAGATCAACATGAGCCAAAAAAAATCAATACATGATATTGAACTATGAATATTAGTACGTTAACCTAGATATCATCTTATAAGTTGTATATTAGACCATGATTCCTCGTAAATCTGTTATGATTTGTCTAAAATTTTCTTGCTACTTAAGAAAGATGAACCTTAGAGGGTCAACTTTAGACGTATTGCTCTTTCGAAATGTTGGGAAAATAGAGAGAGTTGTTTATTCTTTGGACCCTAGGCTCTCTTATATAGGGAGAGACCTCTGGGCAAATTACATATAGTGGATAGAAGAATAGAAAAATATATAAACGGTACATAAATATGAAATATATTTCTACACTCCCCCTGAAGATGGAGCATAGAAATCTATCATGTTCAGCTTGGAAGAACACTTCTGGAAGAACCCTCTAAGTAGGGCTTTAGTGAAAATGTCTATCGTTTGGTCCTCTGAGTCTGAGCTGACATGAGATGTAGCAATGAAGCCCTTCTTGATCATGTCACGCATATAATGGTAATCAACCTCAATGTGCTTTGTTCTCTTGTGGAATTCAAGGCTGCCTGATTGTCGCATTCCAACGACATGGGAAGAGGTACATATATATGTAGATCAGTTAGGACTGCCCGAACCCACATCATCTCTGTACATGCTTGTGCCATAGCTCTATACGCAGATTCAACACTAGATCTAGCAACACCAATTTGCTTCTTACTTTTCCATGAGACCAGTGCGTCTCCAATAAATATAGCAAATCCAGACATAGACTTCCTGTCCTTGGGGCATCCTGCATAGTTTGCATTTGCACATGCTGAAATAGTAATAGAGCTACCCTTTTTGAATAGCAGCCCTGCACCTGGGGATGAATTAAGATACCTTAGTATCATTTGTATTGCATCCATATGAACCTGACGAGGTTGTTCCATGAGTTGGCTCACCTGACTGTCTGCAAACGAAATATCGGGTCTCGTAATGGTAACATAAAGAAGCTTTCCAACCAGCTCCCTGTATATTCTCCTGTTAACCTTATCAGTATCATCATCATAGAGCTTCATGCTTGAATCCATGGGTGTAGTTGCAGGTCTACATTCAAGCATACCCATGTCACTTAATAAGTCAGTGACATATTTTCTCTGAGTCATCACAAGCCCTTGTTGATTTTTGGTAAACTCCAATGCTTGAAAATATATAAGAGCTCCAAGATCCTTGGTAACAAATTCACGATCGAGAAATTCCTTCCCCCTCTTTATTCCCTACATATCATCTCCTGTAATAAGTATATCATCAACATATACCATAATAGCAGTCATACCTCTGGATGTTCTCTGTATAAAAAGAGAGTGATCTGCATTCGAATGTTTGAACCCTTGTTCTTAAACAAGTCTGAGAGCTTCTAGAACCAAGCTCTAGGGCTCTGCTTAAGGCCATAGATCGCCTTTTGAAGTCTACACACCTGTGAACACTCCTCCTCAACAACGAATCCCAGCGGCTGTTGCATGCAGACTTCCTCGTGAAGATCACCATACAGAAATGTATTCTTGACATCTAACTGAAACCGGGGCCAATCTCAAACTACGACAACAGAGAGAAGAATCCGTAAGGTGGAATGATGAGCAACTGGTGAGAATGTGCCTAGATAATCCGCCCCGTATGTCTGAGTAAACCTTTGTGCAACCAGGCGTGCCTTGCACCTGTCGATGCTACCATCTGCATTTTGTTTCAGTGTAAAAACCCATTTACAGCTTACTATAGACACTCCAGTGGGAGCTGGAACAAGGCTCCAAGTACCTCTCAATTGAAGGGCAATCATCTCTTCCTCCATAGCTAATCAACATCGACCGTCCTTTAAAGCCTCCTGATAATTCTGTGGAATGGCCACGGCTGATAATGCAACTGCAAATTTCCTGATATCGCCAGTCAAGCCATCAAAGGAGACCATAGATGCTATAGGATATGATGCACAGCTACGCTTATGCTTTCGAAGCGTAATAGATAAGTCCAAATCAACAACCTCCACATCTGTCTCCTGTAAAAAAACCTGCTCATGTAATCATTAGGCCCATCATTAGAAACCGTGTTTTTAGAACATATCTCGTGCGTGGTAGATGATGAGCGGTGACCATGAGCAGAAGCAGGCTGATGGGTATGGTGATGTAGCAATGGTGGAACTTGGACCGTAGTAGTTGGTGGAGGTGGCAGCGACAGTGGTGGTGGCAGCGACAGTGGTGGTGGCGGCAGTGGTGGTGAAGGAGGTGATGCTGGTGGAGGTGATGATGGTGGTGGTGGCATGTATATGCCATCATCAGAGTCTGAGGAAGTCAACCGATCACCTGAAGGAGAAAAGTACATCACGGACTTGAGAGTCCACTGAGTGTATCGCCCTATTTTCTAGACTTCAAAAAAACAGTGACATCTGCACTAACATAATACTTCCTGCGCATTGGATCATAACATATGTGCCCTTTTTGTGTCCTGGAGTACCTGACAAAGACACACTTGATATCTTTAGGAGAGAGATTGTCAATACCTGGGGACAACTGGTGGACGAAGGCGACCAAATCAAACACACGAGGAGTAAGTAAGAACAATTCCTTTTCAGGAAAGATAAGAGAGAAAGGAATTTTCTCACCCAAGACTGATGAGGGCATGCGATTAATAAGATAACATACCATTAGAACATCACCCCAAAAAAAATACAGAGCACGACTCTGAATGAGAAGAGTCCTTGTAACATCTAGCAAATGATGATGCTCTCTCTGCAACACCATTTTGTCAGGAAGTATAGGCACATGATGTTTGCTGTATAATACCTTGGGTTGAAAAATAATTGGAAAGAGCATTAGTACAAAATTTCAAGGCATTATCACTTCTCACAATTTTCACAGAAGTAGAAAACACATTTTGTACTTCGGTTAGGGAACTTTTGATAACATCTCCGACTTTAGATTTATTCTTTAATAAAAAGACCCATGATAGATGGGAGAAATCATCAACTGCAACCGGATAAAACATGTATCCCTGATGATCAGGAACACGACTGGGACCCCAAATATCAACTCAAAATAGAGCTACTGCTCCGACTCTGATGACTGGGGAAGGCAGATCAATGATGCTTTTCCAACTGACATGCCCCTGAAAGGACGTGTGAGGCAAGATCTGAGGCAGAACGCCATCGCTGGAGAAGTCTAACTGGCATTAGTAGATGGAACAGTGATCCGACTGAGCCCGTGGAAGGCTTCCTCCATGGGAGGAATAGTTGCATTTGCCAAAATATGAGAACGAGCTGCATCATATTCAGGATCAATGGATACCAGGAATACACCGACCATGGTAGCATTCCTATACGTCTTCTGCTGCTCAGGAGTAGATGTGAGAAGCATGAAGCTATAGAGCTTCTCTAACATCCCACGCAAGGATGTATATAGCGAATGGAGAGGCCGTCCATCTTGCTTGATAGTAAAGATATCATGTTGGAGTTGTAGAATCTATCTCATTCTTTGCCTGTGAATAAGTGGCAGCAAGAATATCCCACTTCGCCTTGGCTTTAGGTTGATGAAGTATATCATTGGCGATCTCTATGGCCAATGTCCCTGAAAGCTGAACCTTGGCATATGCATCATCTGCCTCCCATGAGGCGTTAACCCCAGTCTTCTCAACCGTCTCTTCCTCGATAAGAATGTGTTTTTACCTGTAGACTTTATCATACTCACGAACTGCATAGCCCACAGTTCATAGTTTGACTCAATCATCTTTACCATAGGCGCACAATCTCTGAAGGTGCCTGTGGAGGGGTTAAAGAAGACTAGGGTTGAAGACTAGATAAGTGTTCGTCTACACTGACATGGAAAGATTGGATTGCATGTGTAGACTCATGCAACCAATCTCATCCAAATAAAGTACTCGTCGGTGGTGCTCCTAGAAGAGGGCGACGACACTCCTCTTGGAGAGTAGGTGCAGGGCCGATGGCAGGGCTGTAGGGCCGATCGGCGGGACCCAGCTAGCGAGACCCGAGCTGTCGCGCCTAGCGGCGGGACCCCGAGCTGTAGGGGCCAACGACAGGACCCAGGTTGCAGGGACCAACGGCGGGACCCGGGCTTGTAGGGACCAACGACAGGACCTGGGCTGCAGGGACCAACGACGGGTCCCGGGCTGCAGGGACTAGCGACGGGACCCAAGCGGCGGAACCCGGGTTGCAGGTCCTGACGACGGGACCCGGGCGGCGAGCGTCAGACTGCAGGGCAGCGGAATCCGCGTGGGAGGAAAGGGAACGACGACGGGCTGCAGGGCAGGAGGGGGCCCGCGAGAGTGAGGGGGGCGGAAGGGGGGGAGGTTAGAGTTTCGAAGCTCCGATCTAGGACCGTTGCTCTGATACTATTTTGGGAAAATAGAAAGAGTTGTTTATTCCTTGGGTTCTAAGATCTCTTATATAGAGAGGACTATGGGAAAATTACATAAAATGGACAGAAGAACAGAAAATATATAAACGATACATAAATATTAAATATATCTCTGTAGAATACATTATACCTGGTCATGGATGGCTTACAAGTTGCCATCTATCTTGGGTGACTTGATTATTCATTATTGAAGGATTTTGGTGTTTGGTTGAATAAAGATGGACACTATGGAGATGGTTGCTGATTAAAAGAGGTGATATGTATTAATGATGTCCATGGAGATGGTTGCTGATTAGAAGAGGTGATATGTATTAGGACTAGTAAAATATGAAGAGGTGATATGTATTAATGATGTCCATGGAGATGGTTGCTGATTAGAAGAGGTGATATGTATTAGGACTAGTAAAATATGGGGTTTCTAGGTCTATGCTAGTGTGGATTGTGGTTTTCGTTGGAGAGCACTCCATAAAAAGGAGTTTGTAGATATTTGGATTGCTTGTACCAAGGGATGTGTCACTGTTGCCATTCGCTTTGTTCTTGTCAATGGGTACATGAATGTGAGACTTTCAATAACGGAGGGGTGCAAGGTAGACTTGTCCACTGGTGCCTCCTCTTTTCATTTTGGTAGTTGTCGCTTTGGTTTCAACGTAGATCAAATTGTACAAGTTGTGTGTTTTAGTGGATTCATAACGTATGATCTGTCTGTCTTGATCTTGTACTATACTAACATATTTTCAAGTTTTCATTGTGAAAAATCCCTGTTTATACCTTTCAGATAATGTTATACAAGTATGTGATTAGGTATCGGTATCGTCCAACAAGGCTCTTTTTTCATTGTACTTAGATTTGCCTTTAGCGGAGGGTTTGTTCAATTAGAAGAATCATGGATCTATGCTGGAGAAAATGGAATGAAGGTTGGCCAGGTAGAAGGTAAAGCGCTTAATCGATGTTATAGTAGTTCATAGATTGCATGCTGGGTTATCATTAGAGGTTGGAGGATTTGGTGAGGAAATTTTTCTTGTCTAGAATTAGGTAAGATAATAATGTGATTGCATTGGTAGGTTACTGTTGGGAAAATAGAAAGAGCTGTTTATTCCGTGAACCTTAGGCTCTCTTATATATGAGAGTAGACTATGGTTAAATTACAAATGTCATTCACAAGTACAGGAAATTAGGAAACTGTATGGAAACAAGAAATAACAAAGTTGAAGAAGCATATCTCTACACTCCCCCTTAAGATGGAGCATGGATGTCAATCATGCTCAGCTAGGATGAACACTTTTGAAAAGGTCTTCTGAGTAAGGCCTTGATGAAGATATCTGTGAGATGTAGAAATAAAACCCTTCTGAATCATATCTCGTATATAGTGACAATCAACCTCGATGTGCTTGGTGTGCTAATGAAATGCTGGATTATTTGCAACAAATATAGCCGCGTGATTGTCACATTCAAGTGCCATAGGAATGGGAACTTCTATACATAGATCTGCAATGATAGCTCGAATCCACATCATTTCTGTACTAGCTTGGGCCATAGCCCTATATTCAGACTCAACACTAGATCTGGCTATAACAGTTTGCTTCTTGCTCGTCCATGAGACAAGTGAATCTCCAACATATACAACAATCCCAGTAGTGGATTTCCTATCCTTCGGACACCCTGCATAATCTGCATCTACACATGCTGAGATGGTAATCTCCTTGCCTTTTCTAAATAGTAGACCTGCACCTGGAGATGATTTAAGATACCTTAGTATTATATGTATAGCATTTATATGAACCTGACGGGGTTGCTCCATGAATTGGCTCACCTGACTAACAACAAAAGAAATATCTGATCTGGTAATGGTAACATAAAGAAGCTTTCCTACCATCTCTCTGTATCTCCTTCTATCTACGTCATCAATCTCATCATCATATAGTTTCATGCTTGGATCCATGGGTGTGGTAGCAGGTCGACACCGAAGCATTCCTGCGTCGCTTAGCAAATAAGTAACATATTACCTTTGGGTCATCACTAGCCCTTGTTGATTTCTGGCAAACTCCAGTCCCAGAAAGTATCTAAGGACTCTAAGATCCTTTGTGACAAATTCATGACCCAGAAGTTCTTTCGCCCTTTTAATTCCTTGTTCATCGTCTCCTGTAATAAGAATATCATCAACACACACCATAATAGCAACCATACCTTTGGATGTCTTCTGTATAAAAGGGGATTGATCTGCATTCGAGCGTTTGTACCCTTGTTTCTCAAACAAGTTTGAAAGCTTCTGGAACCAAGCTCTATGACTCTACTTAAGGTAATATATCGCCTTATGAAGTCTACACACCTGTGCATACTCCCCCTCAACAGCAAATCCTGGTGGCTGTTGCATGTAGACTTCCTCCTGAAGATCACCATACAAAAATGCATTCTTGACACCTAACTAAAACACCGGCCAATCTCGGATAACAACAGAGAGAAGAATTCATAAGGTGGAATGACGAGCAACTGGTGAGAATGTTCGAGATAATCCACCCTGTACGACTGTGTAAGCCCCCGCGCAACCAGGCGTGCCTTGTATCTGTCAATGGTACCATCTGCATTCTGCGTAACTGTAAACACCCATTTACAGTTAATTGTAAAGACTCCAGTGGGAGCTGGGAAAAGGCTCCACGTGCCTCTCGACTGAAGAGCATGCATCTCTTCTTCCATGGCCAAACGCCATCTACCTTCCTACAAAGCATCTTCATAATTTCGTGGAATATCCACTGCTGATAAGGCAACCACAAATTTCCTGAAATCGCCTGTTAAGCGATCAAAGGATACCATGGATGCTATAGGATATGATGTACAGCTACGCTTCGGTTTCTGAAGTGCAATAGACAGTTCCAAATCTGCAGCCTCTACCTCTGTCTCCTATAAAGAATCTTGCGCTGGTAGACCATTAGACGCATCATTAGAAATAGTATTATCAAAACATACCTCATGCGTGCTAGATGATGAGCGGTGACCATGAGCAGAAGCAGGTCGGTGGGTGTAATGGTGAGGCAAAGGTGGAACATGGACCGTTATAGTAGGTTGAGTTAGCATAGGAAGTGATGATAATGGTGGTGAAGGAGGTGGTGGCAGTGGATTGGTATGTAATGGTGGTGGTGGTGGCATGCATATATTATCATCGGTATCAGAAGGCGTTAACCGATCACATATAAGAGAAAAGTACATCACGAACTCAAAAAAAGTGACATCGACACTAACGAAATACTTCCTGCGCATTGGATCATAACACCTGTATCCTTTCAGCGTTCTAGAGTACCCAACAAAGACATACTTGACAGCTCGAGGAGAGTTCTTGTCATACTCGTTCTTGTCATACTCGGAGACACTTGGTGGACAACGCGACTGAGCCAAATACTCGAGGAGTGAGGGAGAACAATTCCTTCTCATGAAGTGCAAGAGAGAAGGGAATTTTCTCACTCAAGACTGACGAGGGCATGCGATTAATAAGATAACAAGCCGTTAGAATAATATCTACATCACGGACTCAAAAAAGGTGACATAGAGACTAACGTAATACTTCCGGCGCATTGGATCATAACATTTGTATCCTTTCTGCGTTCTAGAGTAACCAACAAAGACACACTTCACAGCTCTAGGAGAGTTCTTGTCAATACCCGGAGACACTTGGTGGACGAACGTGACTGAGCCAAATACTTGAGGAGTGAGGGAGAACAATTCCTTCTCTGAAGTGCAAGAGAGAAGGGAATTTTCTCACTCAAGACTGATGAGGGCATGCGATTAATAAGATAACAAGCCGTTAGAATAATATCTACAACACAAACTCGAAAAAGGTGACATCGACACTAACGTAATACTTCCGGCGCATTGGATCATAACACTTGTATCCTTTCTGCATTCTAGAGTACCCAACAAAGACACTTCACAGCTCTAGGAGAGTTCTTGTCAATACCTGGAGACACTTGGTGGACGAACGCGACTGAGCCAAATACTCGAGGAGTGAGGGAGAACAATTCCTTCTCATGAAGTGCAAGAGAAAGGAATTTTCTCACTCAAGACTGACGAGGGCATGCGATTAATAAGATAACAAGCCATTAGAATAACGTCGTCTCAAAAGGAATGAGGAGCATGACTCTGAATGAGAAGTGTCCTTGTAACATTAAGCAAGTGGTGATGCTTCCTTTCTGCAATATCATTTTGTTGTGAAGTGTAGGCACATGATGTTTGATGAATAATTCCCTTGGTTGAAAAATGACTGGAGAGATAACGAGTCCAGAATTCCAAGGCATTATCAGAGTTAACAATTTTTACCGAGGCAGAAAAGACATTTTGTACAAGAAATTTTTGATAACATCTCCAGCTTCAGATTTATTCTTTAACAAAAAGACCCAATACGGATGAGAGAAATCATCAACGACTAGATAAAACCTGTGTCCTTGGTGATCAGGTACACGACTGGGACCCCAAATATCTATATGAAACAACTCAAAAATGAAGCTATTGCTCCGACTCTGACGAATGGGAAAGGTAGAGCGGTGATGCTTTCCAAACTGACATGCCTCACATTGAAAGGACGCGTGAGACGTGATCTGAGGTAGAACATGACACAGTTTCTGAAGTGGGAGATGACCAAAACGCATGTGCCACATAAATGGAGAGACAGGTCCCGCAGATAGAGATGAGATTCCAACATAGGGAGTTCGAAATATACGGTACATACCACCCTGCTCACGACCACACCCAATCACCTTGCCCGTATGGATGTCCTGAAAAACAAGAGAAGATGGGTAAAAAATGGCTCGATAATGTAAATCCTTTGTAATCTGACTGATGGACAACAAATTCATAGAGAAATCAGGTGCATGTAACACATTCTGCAGATGCATAGAGGGTGTCAAACTAATCTTCCCCTGTCCAGTAATCGAGGAATGAGTCCCATCTGCAATGATCACAGTTCGTCCTGGAGGAACCTGACTGTATGCGGTGGGTTGACCCTTGTCGCCACACAAATGATGTGTGGCGTCAGAGTCCATCATCCATTCTATAGCATCAGGTCTACCGCTGCTAGTCAGTGCATAAGTACTACCTGCGGTACTGGAGGAGGCTGAAGAAGCTACATCTGGATGACTCCCAGGGGCCGATGAAGATGTCACAGGACCAGAAGAAGATATGGTGCCCCTCAATCGTGCTACAAGACCCTCAAAACATTGATCCAGAGAAGATGCGACATGAGGCTCAATCTGCTCAGCTACCCGAGCAGAGGCAGGGAATCCATGCTTGGAGTAGCATGTATCCTTTGTATGTCCGAGACGGTGGCAAAAGGTGCATGGCTAACGAACTCGATCTCCTCTGCCGTGAGGTCCTCGTCCACGAAATTGAGAAGGGCCTCCTCGACTTTGGGAGGCTGCCATTGCAGAAGATGTTTGAGACGCGATAGACGATGGAATAGTGATCTGACTAAGTCTGCGAAAGGCTTCCTCCATAGGAGGAATCGTGGAGTCGACCAATATTTGGGAACGGGCTGCCTCATATTCAGGATCTAGCACTGCCAGGAACACACCAACGATGGTGGCATTCTTGTAGGTCTTCTGCTGCTCAAGGGTCGATGTGAGAGGCATGAAGCTACAGAGCTTCTCGAACATTCCACGCAAAGATGTATATAGTGAGTGGAGAGGCCGTCCATTCTGCTTGGTTGTGAAGATATCATGCTGAAGTTGTAGAATCTTCGTCTCGTTCTTTGCTTGTGAATAGGTAGCCGCAGGAATATCCCACATTGCTTTGGCAGCGGGCTGATGGATAATATCATTAACAATCTCAATTGTTGTTCCTGATAGTCAGACCTTGGCGTATGCATCATCCACCTCCCATGAGGCATTAACCCCAGTCTTCTCAGCATGCTCTTCCTCGGTAAGAATGTGTTTCTTACTGGTAGACTTCATCATACTCATGAATGCATAGCCCACAGTTCATAGTTTGACCCATCCATCTTCACAATGGGCGCATGACCTCTGAAGGCGCCTGTGGAGGGAATACCGACCTTACTTTCTGACATGATGATAGTAGAAGACTAGGATTGTAGACTGGATAGACTGTTGTCTACACTGACGTTCACGGGTTCGGTTGCATGTGTAGACTCAAGCAACCAAACCCATCAAGAAGAAGACTTGACGATAGGCTAGGCAACAGTGAGGCCTAGATGCCTAGGTTAGAGAAACCTAGGCGGCGGTGGCCTAGGCGTGATGCCCGAGGCCTAGAATCCTAGGCGGCGGTAGTCTAGGTGCGGCGGTGATGCTCAAGGCCTGAGGCGCGGGGAAGCCTGAGGCGTGGGGAGGGAGGCGAGGCTTGGTGCGTGGTGGCAGGGCGCGAGGCGTGAAGGAGGCCCGAGGAGCCACGAGCGAGAAGAGCTTGCGGTGGGGGTTAGGGTTAGGGTTAGGGTTTTTTTTGGCACAGGAACTCCTGTCTAAGACCACTGCTCTGATACCATGTTGGGAAAATAGAAAGAGATGTTTATTCCGTGAACCCTAGGCTCTCTTATATAGGAGAGTAGCCTATGGGTAAATTACAAAAGACATTCACAAGTACTAGAAATTAGGAAACCGTACGGAAATAGGAAATGACAAAGGTAAAGAAGTATATCTCTACAAGTTACAATTTAGTCACTAGGCTATTGGAGCAGGGGGTGCAGGGAGTCCCCATGTTCAGGAAGATGAATAGGACACTTCTCATGAAGTGTGATCGAATTATGGGGTCATTGGAAGGACTTATCATGCAAGATTCTCATGTTCAACATTTTGATACATGACATAATATCTCTTTTTTGTAGGGGGTGTTTGCTTTGTGCTTTCAAATTCGATCTCATTTTTGTGTCACACGTTAAATGATGGTATGTCTTTCATGTTCTAGGAAGATGATTGATAAGAGGGTGCTCTTTGATTGGTTTCCATAGTGGTTTGTTCCATTGAAGAATAGGGAGGGATGCTATTATAGTTGCATATTCATTTGATTATGGGGGGAGGAGACTGGTGTGTAATCACCTCCTTTCTCTTCAGTCTCGGATTACCAGTTTTTGGAGAGTATGGGTCTGATGGGCGAGTTGTGCTCTATGGGTTGTCTTCCTCCCTTGATAGAGTCCATTAAGATTTAAGAGATAGAGACTTCTTAATTAGTAATGCATATAAACTCTTACTATGCTGCAAGCTTCGAGAGATGGTTCTCTTACTCATGGCCTTAAATGTCAAATTTTCCCATTTTAAGTCCATTTCTTTTTCTTTGATTATGGATGAGTTGACAAGTCACATTCAGGATGGGACACCTTGGTGTATGTTATTCGCTAATGATATGGAGTAAGTGAGAAGCTTGAGATCTGGAGGCATGTATTGGAGACTAAAGGATTTCGTATAAGTAGAGCTAATACTGAATATATGGAGTGTACGTTTGATGGAAGAATGGTGAAGGAATCGGAGTTAAGATTAGTGATTATTAACATTCTGAAGAGAGATTCTTTTAGATACTTGGGATCTATTTTGCAACATGATGGAAAAATTGATAGAGATATTACAAATAGAATAAATGTAGGTTGACTAAAGTGGAGGGGAGCCTCTACTGTTCTCCGTGATAAGAAAATTCCTTTGAAAATCAAAGGAAAGTTTTACAAAATAGCTGTGAGACCTGCTATGATCTATAGATATGAATGTTGACCTGTGAACCATAGACGTGTGCAGAGAATGGCAATGGCAATAGCAGAAATGAAAATGCTAAGATGGATGTGTGGACACACGTAAAGATCGGATCTGGGATGATGCCATTAGAAGAAAAGTTGGTGTAGCTCTGATTGAGGATAAGATGTGAGAAAATCACTTAAAATGGTTTAGCCATTTGCAAAGGAGGTTAGCTGATGCACCGGTAAGGAGATGCGAGTTTTGGAATGTTGAGCCGGTTAAAAGAGGGCGAGGATGGCCCAAGAAATGTTGGAATGAGACTATACGAAGGGATCTTGATTTTTTGGATCTAAGCCTGAGAATGGCCCAAGATAGATTTGAATGGAGGCAAAGAATCCATGTAGCTGACCCTACTTAATGTGGGAAAATGCTTTTTTGTTGTTGTTTGCCAGCCTGGGAAACAAGATATCGTCGGCGTGTTGCTAATTTTCTCCCAAGTCGGCAAAGCGGGGAAATACCCGTGAATTTTTTTTTTTGGAAATTAAGGTTTCTGATATGTTTTAACCAATAAATAAGATATGAATACGCACTTATTTTCTAAGTAAAATGTTTAAATAGAAGTTTTGTCGTCGAATTGTCATCATAATCACTGTACAAGCGCAATACTGACTAAGACATGTAATAAGAAGTTTAATAGTGTAGAACACATAAATAAGTTGAAATAACAAATAAGACACTCACAAATTTAAAACTCATAATAATTTGTACATATGCACATTATATTCTGTATTAACTACATGCCATGAATTATTGTTGAGAATCTCGAATCACCGAAATAGTAACTCGTGTTCAAACTTCAATCAAATACATTGTAGATTTTATCGTGCAACCTCGAATATTGACGGGTGAAACCTGCTGTCTATATCGGGTCTCGTTATATATAATATATGTTATGATGGAAGACAACTCGGACGATATAGGTGAAATGGGACTCAAATTGACTAGATTTCCCTTCATAATTGAAGGAATCAGCAATGAATCGCTTACCAGACTTGGTTCACTTTTCCCATGTGCTCGAAACTGAAATTTCGCTGAAATATGGGGGAAATTCCTAGCCATGCTCTTACTTGGGACTCTATTGATCTTGAATTATAAGGCTCCTCTGGGCTTTATATTTTCCATGGTTAATGTGGAGGTCCACTGGTTAATGGAGATGAGAGCACGGCTGTTCTCTACCAGTGGCTTGACTTGCTTGTGTTGTTAGGTGAAGTTAAAGGATGTGAACAATCTCCCTTTCTCCTGACACTCTAGCCAAGAGGTCTGGAGAAGGGTCCATGGTGCATGCATCGTGCTAGGAGTTTTCAAGGTTACCGCAAGTCCAATCTATCAAACCAAGAGATAAAATGAGACCTTTTGCTTTTTCATAGATTTCTAGCTTGCCGCGATTTCTGCGTTTTATGGAGATCATCTCTAGATGGATGGGTATTTTCTCACTGAATCTCTCTTTTTATTCTTGGCTTTTTCACATGGATGTCCACCCGTCATTTCACTAAAGAATAATATTTTCTTTTCTGAGCAGATAAACTGACCTTTGTTGACAGTGATGGGTCAAATGGAAACCAATTGGTTGCATTTCAATTTATCATGGGTTTTCCTCTACGTCTTTTCTAGTGTTGATTTCCTTCCAATTTCCATGGTTTTAGTGCTAGCATCTCTTTTTTTTGAGAAAAAAAGTTATACATGCAGTTCTAATTTGCAATACAGTTTTATAATCTGAACTTGACTAGGAAGTCATCTCAGATGATGCTTGGAGGTGTTTTGTGTGGGATTTTAACGCCATTGTCATGGCAACAACTAAAATCAAATAGTTCTGGTTCTTCATACAAGCGATTTGTTAGTTCACAAGGAAAAATACTTTTACAGGAAGTTGTCATTTGCAATGTGGTTTTTTATAACCTGAACATGAGTAGGAAGTCATCTCAGTTGAAGTTGGGATCTGCTTTGTGAGGGTTTTGACACTATTGTCGTGGCAACCACTAAAATCACAGAATTCTGGTTCTTCCTCATGCAACTGATTTGTTGGTTCACAGCCTTTTGTTTTTGTGAAGAGCAGGCTCAACAAGCCCGGGCGAGTGCTCCACAATTAATTCCTTTCCAACTAAGGGACATTGCAAATATTGCCACCACTATGTTCATTTTCTACGGCTTGTTTGGTGTGGGAAATAGGGATCGCATATCTTGGACTGTTTTAAGAGTGCAGCAATCATAACTTGAGGTTGTGATAAATGCACGATCCATCTACCTGGATTATGTTTAGCTCATTCATATGTTGAAAATTGCGGCAGCAGCAGTAGCTTATGTTTAGAATCGGAATGATACCGTTGTCTTGTCAGATTTTTCTGAAGTTGCTCGGAAATTCAGAACGACTTATAGCTGGAGGTAGTTGCAGTCTCTCGTGGTGGTGTAGAGGATGTCAAGTGGACGATGGTTGCTGCGGTCTCTTGCATGGGGTAAAGGCTGCTTAGTGGACAATGAGCTGAGACAGATACCAAGGGATGGCCTTATGCAGTTCTAGGTATGGGCACAGTATGAGAGATTTGCCTGGGAGAAGGGGATAATGTGAAGAGATGGCATGCAAGCTGGTACCCGGAGATGAATGCGGTGTACCTATCACATTTCTAGTGGATGGTGTCTTCTAGATCCACTGGGCGTGAAGGGATTGGTATGAATGCTGCATCCTAGACGTGGGGCTTGGGGGGGTGATAATCCACAATTTCGGGGGTGCCTTTGTTTTGCCTTTTACTAATTATATATTATTATTTCTTTATCTCATGATCATGCATACATCTTTTGGTTAACTACTTTTATGGGTTTATCCTTTGTGGAGCATGGGTTTTAGTTAGTGACATTTAATCGGAACTGTGCTAATTTTACAGGGGAATGGAGTCCCACAAGGCGTTGGCAATGGCGGGAAAGCTTGAGGCCATATTCCACGCAAAGTAATTTAACACAGTTCCTTGCTGCAATCAATTATCAGTAGAATTGGACCCAATATTCTTTAGTAACAAGCGACACGACTTCCCTTTTTTGGCATTTTGGCTCTTCGAGGGATATGGATTTCTGCTTCTTGTATTGGTAGGAGGGTCATGTCGAAATCGATTCACAGCTGAAATTATCATATTTTTATTTTATACAAAGGGATGCTTTCGTACTCTTATCTGGGTGTCTTATTATTCAGTGTTGTGAGGTGCATGTGTCGTTGAGCATCACCTGACACTTCCAGTATGTGCAAAATTTAACTGTAAAATTTTAATTAATATTTGCGAGTGATTTTGTTGACTTTATCAAGGACTGGTCCGCTTCGGGCCTCTTTTGTTCTCAAATAACAGAAAGCGTATCTTTTTTTATTGAGAAAGTAAAGCTAAGATGAATTGATGGTTTCTCGATTATGGTTTATATGTTTGACTTTTATTGTTCCCTGTTAAAATCTCATATTTCGCAACTTTTATTTGTCTTGGTTTTGACAGGTAAGACATTATTGCCATTTTCTGTTGAAGTAGGTGTACTGGATATAATGTAGCATGTGGAGCTTTTCTTACAAAAAAAAGGGGTCCACGCAAATGATCTGGTATTTGAGATGTGGACCTACCACCCCGAAGGATCACCATTTAAACCTCGCAGACCACCCTTTCTTCAGAAAAAGGTTTAAAGAAGAGAAACACTCAATTTGGTGGTGAACAGATTTTTTACCACCTGAAGGATCATGATGAAGTCATGCAGAGTTATAGAAAATGGGAAGGGAACACCTTGCAGAAAATTTGGGGTTGAGGAGCTCCATCCAGGCCCTTGTCTGGCAAGGTGGAGGGGCTTGGGGTGAAAGAATATGAGTCATAATGGTGCGGAGGCATTGCGGTGGATACGTATAGGCGTAGTGGTGGGACCGCATGGTGGTGGTAGGTGCCCAGGGTAAGATTGAAGGAGTGGAAAATGACAATAGTTTTCATTAGGTTTAACAGCGATAAGGTTTGAAGTCAACCACAATGGTTATGGTGCTTGGTGTAAATATGCGGGATACATGCCATAAAGAGAGATTGTGTTGTTTAACAAGGACACACATGCATATATGACTATTTTCGATGGGTTATTCAATTTGCATGAACTTATCTCATTGGTCATTCACATGTTTAACTTCAGACTTTGTCATCCTAGGTACTTCCAGACATAGATATGAAGTATAGAAGTTGCAATACTGTAGGCTGAGTTAGCAAGTGGCTCTATTAGTGGCTAAGGTAAGAGCTAACCCATTTAGGAAGTCATTAATGAAGGTGTTAGCCCTTAACGAAGGATGAGCCGTTGCTTACGGATAAGTTAACCCCTCCCTTGTCTACTCCATCTCCAGCGATCGCTCTATTTTACTATGTACATTAGTTTTTGTTTCAAATTCAATTACTTTCAGCACCCGTTAATGAACTTTAATGCCCTTCAAACAGAAACTATGAAAGAGGTATTTTGAGAAATTTTTAATTGCATCAAGAGTGGATAATCAAATATGAGGCCGACTAGAAGCGGAAGTTAGAACTGCTACAAAGAGGCAGATTTCTGCAACAGCGATTGTTGCACAACACCGTGTAAAAGTAATTCGTTTATTCTGTGAATATGAACTAACCATCCTCATTCGTACAATTAATTTGTCTATGTATGAACATTTTTGTTGATTTTCAGGAATGTACCCGTATCATATCGGTGCAAGTATTGATGCTACTTATTGATTTGATGGTTTCATTGTTTCAGAAGTCTCATAACTACAAATCATTTGCGAAGAAACAAAGAACGAATCAAGTTTAAGATTTGTATGAAAGACATGTAAGCATGTGGTTTCTCTGAACAAGTAGCATAGTTAAATTTACTAAATCATTGGACCCTAGCAATCAAGGGCTTGACATCAGAAAATCGTTTCGGTGCATATTCGGAGAGATTTTTTCCCCATTGATAAATGCTTAAATAGACTGTTTTGCGGAAGATTAAACACCTTTAATATATGTTGTGAGCCATGTTACACGCACATGAATGCTTATTTATTCTATATACACGATATTTCCTTTAGATGCATGGTACCGCAAAAAAATGGTAATTGAATACTCATGTTAATGATTTATGATGCTATAAGCAGGGGCGGAACTAGGTATTTCATCAAGGAGAGGTCGAGTATACAACTATTATGTATGTTCAAAAATGAAAAAAACTATGTATTTTCAAATGATATTTTTAAATAGAACTGATATTTTTTAAAATGAACCTCTTTCAATCTTGATGAACGTAGAATTTAAATCAATTATTAATGCTATAATTTCAAATAAATTGATATTTTTTCAGTGGCTATTTTTAAAGTTGGATAAATATAATAATTTAAGCCTCTCTAAATCTATCCTAAAAAGGTTAAATTATCAATTGAAATTTGAAAGAAAAAACTTATGGTTAAAAGGTAACAATAAAATTTATTTTATTTACAAGGAGTACTAAAAATAGTGGGAAAGATAAATAAACTCGAATACAATTTTATATCAAATTATTTTGATAATTTTGGTGATTGGATAAAACATATAAAATAAAGTAAAATTGACGGAAATAAGATTCGAACCCTTGTCTTAAAAATAAAAACTATGCCATTCTACCACTTAACCATTTAATGATTCTAAAATTTCTAACAACATTAATTATAATACAACCGAAAGGGCCGTATTAAATACTTAATACATTGTACAAAATGACGTATAATAATCATGGGGGGGGGGCATGACCCCCCAATAATATATACCAGTTCCGCCCCTGGCTATAAGAGGTAGAAATGGGTGTTTACAATGTTATCTCATGATATTGAATTTATAGGTATATGGAATGGTTACGTTCATATGAACAAATAGAGGCAAATCTATTCTATACCTGATAAGTGGCAATACACAATGGGGATTGGTTTAATTCTAGCAACTATACACATAGCTCCTACCCCATATACCTATGAGGGAGCATAACACATGAATCTACATATGGGATTGGGGGCTCGTGTTCGCCAACACATTACTTGGTTGCCATGTTACCTTAGAGTAAACTGGTTATTTAGGATGTACCTGCACATGCTTATCTCCAGCTCTACCCTTACATTCTTGGGTAGGAACTAGTTGTATGGATCTAACATTTTTTATTATAGTATTTTTAACTACACTCAAATAAAAAACTAACATAAAAATGTATTATAATCATAACAATAATTAAATATAATCCATAAACAATATGACATGACATCATATATACCATTCCAACCCTCCTATCAATCTAAACAACTAGTCATAGAAGGATTATCTATCAGGCTAGCCCTACTCTAGCCCAACAACATGCTGGCGATGCGCATGATTTAAGATAGGATTTTATTTTACCATGCAATGTTTAATGATGCTGAATTTATAGGCTATATATTACTTAGTGATTCGTGTAACTAAAGATATAAATTTATATCGCAATGTACACACATATAATTCACAATAGCTTGAAATTTATCCTTGACATTTTTAAAGGTTCCATAGCCTTTACGAACATTCTTGGATTATTTTCTGCTGAACAAACTTATCCTCAAGCTTAAATTGTATCATTTTACATGTGAAGTAAAGCCATGGTCGTAAATGAGTTGCGCGACTAGTGCACGGAGAAACATCGTCCCTGACTTAATTTGTAGGACAAGAAACACCTAATTTATACTTTACATTAGTACAACATCTACGAGTGATAAGAAGTTCTTAGTAGCCAATCAATGAATTTTAGTAATTATTAATGAGGTGTAATTAGGTTTTTGTTATCTCCAAGAAGATACAATTGTACAACCCTTCTTCCTAGTAGACCACCATGGTCTGGCTGATAAGAAAAAGTGATTAAGAAAGACGATAAGTGTAACTTTAGATTATCCTTCTTTATATTGTACAATTGGATTATTGACACTTGTGAACTTGTGGTTAAATAGTTAACCTAGTTACTCTAATACAATAAACACTTAATGAGTTTTTTATGTGCTTGTTTATCATGTTGATTATACATCAATAATTGAAGCAAGATCTGGATAAAATCACATCAATGTAACATGTAACTATCTTATTGATTAACTCTCGTAAAATCACTCGTTTAATTACTCGATCCTTGCCCAAATCACCTTGAAATGTGAATTGTTTGGGACTGCATGTAGGGATGAAAACGGATACGTATATGTGTGGATATCCGCTTATCATATTCGAAAAATCATCAAATAAGGATATCTGTATCCGTCTTATGATCGAATCTGAATTCGGATACAAACCTGAAATTTTAAAAATACTCGGATATAAAAACGGATATGATTTTAGTCAAAAATATCAGATTCAGATTCGAATATCCGATCTCTCTTTTAGGGCTTATTCTTACTTTCCAAGATTCTCATATCACATACACGTGTACGAGAGTTTCCTATTGCATTCCATTCAAACCATTTATTGCTAATTCAAACATTTTCAATTCAAAAATACAGGAGACGTTTCCTATTCCATTCACAGCATTTATTAGTAATTAATTCTAATAACAATTACAATATTCCAACTTCCAAAAAAAATAATTTTCAAGCGTTGGTTAAAATTTCTCCTCCATCCGAGAAGTTCATGGGCCACGGCTACATGCTACAGCCTGCAATAAAAAAACTTGCAACTCCAAATCTGTAAGTCTCATAGGCCCTTCCTCATCCATCACTCAACTCGACTTCTTCAATCGAGGCGGCCGGGCCTTCCCTTTCAACCATAGACATCCTTGGTGACACAACCTTCTTCCTCGACGTGTAGATAGCAACGCGATTCGCGAACCGTGAACAGTTCAAAGAACCGCATTCAGCATTCTGCAATCTGCACCTCAGATCTACATATATCCTTCGTAAGTGCGGCTTTGTTAGATTTTATGAGATTTTGTTCGTAAAATAAACATGATTGACGTGGACGGAAAACTGTATCTCGATAAGCCAAATGTAAAATTTCTTCTTTTATTTCGTGTTCACATTGTATTATCTTTTAATAATGGATAAAATGTTTTGTTAAAAACGTAAATAAATAATTGCATGTTTTAATGGAAAGATTTTGTGGAAGTAGGTCACCTACATCATGTGATGCGTCCTGCTATTAATAAATATATAAGCTATAGAGCCGCTCGATATGTCGTGCATATTGACATATAGGAGCGTTTTAATCTTATATTTGGATTATAACAATTTGTTTTGATGGTTATTTTTTGTAAATAATTTTAAAGATGATTTGAGTAGCATATCTCTAGTACTAGAGCTTCAATCGATGCATGACAAATTGAAGTTGTAAAATCGGCTGGAAAAAGTGAAAAATTTTCATTCTTCTCGATGGAAAAGGGAAGGAGAAGTAGAAACTGTCTAGCATTACATCATAAAAATATTCAAGTGGAAAGAAATTAAACATTGATTTCAATCTTTTATTAAGTGACTCAGAAATGTTGATTTCAATCTTAAATATTTAATATTTTTTTACGAAGGTATAGTTGCATAAATGGAGTTCCATATCTTCATTAATTTGACAAAAATCCTATTAATACATGTAGATGGACTAGAATATATTTTATCATAAAATGTAAAATAATAGAAAAAACATTGTATGCAGTGCAATGTTAGCATGGAATTCATAATTGGCAGTTCCATTCTATCAAAGAATTATAGTATAAGTCAATCCCATCTAATGTCCCATATATATCAAAATTGATTGGAATTTATCCTCGAATACCTTACCTAGCATCCTAATGTAGAAAAATTGGAAGATATATAAATATGCTAATTCTTGTGCCCTTTGGCCCAAAATGCCATAATACAACCAAGAAGGAATAATGTTGCAATGTATGTTGTTATTATTAAAATGTTAAATTTATCATAATAATAATTATTGTTCTC
Organism: Ottelia alismoides; assembly: GCA_037367405.1. Classification (NCBI taxonomy): domain Eukaryota; kingdom Viridiplantae; phylum Streptophyta; class Magnoliopsida; order Alismatales; family Hydrocharitaceae; genus Ottelia; species Ottelia alismoides. The sequence goes on from JAZKJV010006289.1 coordinate 124,641, forward strand.
AAATTATCTTTGTTTCAAAGAATTCACAATGAATATTAAGCTCATGGCTTATTGTCATATACGAAACCATTATCCAATGTTTATTCCGTTAAAATATGTATCGTTGTCACTAATTTTACAATGATAATACCTAATTTTCTCAATGTATTAAGAAAAAAGAGGGTTGCTTCTATATATGACAGAACATAATTAAAGGTAGAAATTACCGAAAATGATGTTTTATATTGTTAAACATGCTTTGGAACATCTAAATTACTTTTTTTATTTTAAAATACTTTTTTTTATGTTAAGTAGGAATGTCTCAAGGGTTATTTGGATGTAAATATAATGACAATAATTCTGAATACCAAATCTGACTCCAGTTGCCAATTCTACTAATGAAGTATCTGAAAGCAATGAAATCGATAAAGCTAAAGAAAAAGATAGAAAAGGGAAAAAAGAAAACATCTAAAATATGTACAAAAGGTTATTTCAAGAAAGAACTTGTCCTTAAGAAAGTCAACGGGACAGAAGTGCAAGTACTTAGGGTAGTTTGTCAATTCTGTAAAGAGCCTCATGCTTGTGAGTCATCACAAGGGACAACACGATTATGAAATAATTATAATCTATGCCCTAAAAGGAAAAATGTAGACATTCGTCAATAACTTTTACAAGTTTCACAAAAGGATCCAGCTTCTGAAATTTCTATTTACTAGTTTGATGATGAGTTGAGTCAAAGGAAGTTTGCTGAAATGTTCGTCTTACACGCTTATCCCATTGCAATGGTAGATCATATTTGTTTTAGGGATTTTATAAAATCCACAAATCTATCTTTCTAAATTAACTCTAGAATTACCGTGAGAAATTTTGTATTTCTGTTTATGAGGATGAGAAGAAGAAACTGCTTAATGTATTTGAATCACTCCCTTGTAGAGTGAGCCTTACGATGGACAAATGGACATTATGTCAGAATAAAGCTTACTTGTGCATCACAATACATTATTTGGATGATGAGCGGAAATTACAAAAGAGAATCATAAATTTTATGCATGCTGAAGGAAGTGGTACCGAAGATAAGTTGTGTGAACAATTCACAAAGAAAGTTCTTGAATGGAATTTATTTTGTAAGTTGTTTTCATTAACTGTTGATAGTGACACTGCTAATGATGTGGCCATTAAAATCATGAAATTAAATCTTCATAAAAACCTTGTCATGGGTGGTGAACTCTTTCATGTAAGATGTGCTGCACATATAATAAATCTAGTTGTACAAGATGGCCTAAAGGAAATTGAGAATGTCATTGATAGAATTAGATAAACTATGAAGTTCATAAAATAATTCTCCTCAACATCAAGAGAAATTTGAAGAAGCAGTTATGAAGGTGATCTCTTCTTGTGGGAAACATTTGTCACTTGATGTAAGTACCCGTTGGAATTCCACATACTTAATGCTCAAATCTGCTTTAGAACATCAAGATGCTTTGGCTATATACCATATATTTATTCCAAAGTATAATAAATACCCTTTGGATGAAGGGTGGAATCAAGTAAAGAACATTTCAAATTGTTTAAAGATCTTTTACGATGTGGCAGAGCTTTTTTCTGGGTCAAAGTATCCCACTTCAAATCATTTTTTTGCTGAATTTTGTGAAATCTACATTCATCTTTTGGATTGGTCAGTAGATGTTGATGAAACTATTAGTCGAATGGCTATTAGAATGAAGATGAAGTATGAAAAATATTGGCAAAAAAATAACTACATATTGGCGATAGCATGTTTTTAGATCCAAACTATAAAATGAAGTACATAGAGTTTTATTTTGGACAATTATATGGTGAGAGTGCTTCCCATGAGATGGAAAAAGTTTCATCCATATTAAAGAAGTTGTTAGCAAAGTATTCTTGTACTTGCTCGTCCACCACATTGCCTTCTTATACTGCACCAATGCAAAAAAATAGTGGAAACGATGAATCGGATCAAGGAGATTGAATGAGAAGAAAATTTGCCCATTTTTTGAAGCAAAGTTCAAAAAATCAACCAAAAAAATTAAACTGGATCGTTATATTGATGACGGAGTAATTGATCCCAATACATACTCAACAACTTTTGATATTCTTCAATGGTGGAGAACTAATAAAGTTGCATATCCAGTTTTGTCAAGGATGACAAGGGATATTTTATGTGTTCCTATATCTACAGTTGCATCTGAGTCTGCATCTAGTGGAGGAGGAAGAATGATTGATTTATATCGTAGAAGGTTAGCACCAGATACTGTGGAAGCACTTATGTGTACTCAAGATTGGTTGAAGACGGCAAGAGGAGGTAAGTTAAATTTTGAATTATCGCCAAGTTATTAAATTCTAATAGAATATTCATATATTATATTTTGAAATTAATGCAGGTTCTACATCCACGTTAATGGATGATATCGCATCTTCATTTGACTTAAATGAAGTTCTTGGTGGATCAATTCTAGATGACATTGGAGCATCCACTCAGTATGAAGAGATAACACTTTTTGATTAGTTAGATCAGGTAAACTAATAAATTGTAATATATTTCAATATTTTATTTTAAGCATTAATTATAAATTATAAATATGCACTGGTCGAGACTGATGACTGACGCGGATTTCATATTACTCTCCTTATTTTCTTGAAAATTAATAGTTTTGCTTGTCACCTTTTATTTGGCATATTTTATTTGAAAACTTTTGAAATGACTATCATCCTTTTTTATATGTGTGGTATTTATTTTAAGCATGTCAAATGCATTATTTTTCAGTTGTTAGTATAAAAACATATATTAATGGAATAGAGTCTATTGATTGAGTCTTTAATCATGTTTGTATTGGGTCTTTATTTATCCATATTCGTATTCACTCTATATTCAATCCATATTCGTATTCGCTCTTTATCCGAACCATATCTGGATTCGATGAATATTCGATCTGAATTCGTATCCAAATGTTAACCGGATATGATTTTCAAAATTCATATCCGATAGGTATCCATATCCAGATTCGTATTCGGTATAGATAAAATGAATATGGATATGAAAATAGCTATATCCGAACCATATCCGATCCGATTTCATCCCTAACTGCATGTCACTGTAGATATAGGTGGGAGAAAATGAGTGAAAGAAAATTTGACCTTAAACATCATGTAGAGCACATGATAAAGAAATTGAATCCAAAATAAAAACATGTACTCATTGTATGAGCGATAAATAATCATAGAAAATAGTTTATCGCAAATCACAATGCAAACTCACATGGATATGGAAGCCATTTTCACAATATTTCACAAATTACATTATCTTTGATTTGTCTAGTATCTAAGATAAGGGACTTCTTGAATTAAGTCTGAGTTGTCAAAGACGCACATGTAGGGACAAGGATAAGTCATGCAGTTCTTGCGGATCTGAGAGATGATTGTCTCCTTCCCCCTTCTCACGCAGATGGTCTCCTTCAAATAGACTCCCTCCAATGATTTCTTCTTCTTCCTCATAAGTGCGGATAACAAAGAAGACATGCCTTCATTCGATTGGCCATGCCAACATGTAGATGGAGAGGCATGAGGGGATGACCATAGAGATGGAGAGAGAAGTATTGTGTGGATGACCATGTAGAGGATGAGGAGAGCAATTGGGGGTATCCTCTTAGATCATGTTTGGTAACTGGGTTGGGTTGGAGTAACCTCATGTGAATAGTAAGTGTTTCGATGGTTAGAAGGGTTGAGAGTAGGGATGCAAATGGATGTGGTAATATTCGTATTTGTATTCATTTTTAAGAGGACATGGTTCTTGTTTTTTTAAAACAGACGAATACGAATATTCTAAAAGATTTTTTTGGGGATACGAATCTGAATACGAATCTTGAGTTAACGAATGCGAGTACGAATACAAAAAAACGAACCCGATTACGAATACGGATATTTGTATTATATATTTAATATTTTAAACTAACATTAGGGTTAACATCCCCCAACCCCCCATACCCCTGACGTTGCCAACCACCGTGCAACTTCTGCCTCCCCCATGCCCCCTCCGCCTCTGCACCCTCCACCTCCTCCGCCACCCTCGCCTCCCTCGACGCCCTCCGCCTCCCCTGTGTCCTACACCTCCCCCTGCCACCCGACTCCCCCCGTGACCCTCCGCCTCCCCCACGCCCTCCGCCCATGTGCCCTCCACCTCTCCCTGTCGCCCTGCCTCCCCCTACGACCCTCCGCCTCCTCGCATCCTTTGCCCCCTGCTCCCTCCGCCTACCTTGCCGACCTTAGCCTCTCCCTGACCTCCCCCTGTCACCACGCCTCCCCGTACGCCCTCCTCCTATGCGCCCTCCACCTCCATCTGCCACCACGCCTCCCCCTGCGACCCTTCGCCTCCTCATGCCCTCTGCCCCCTGCACCCTCCACCTCCCCCTGTCGACCTCCTCCTCTCCCTGACCTCCGCCCCTACCCAACCTCCCTTGCAGCCACAACCAACCTCCCTCGTCCTTCCTTGTAGCCGCAACCGCCCTCCCTCACCTCCCTCGCAACCACAGGCAGACGTTTCTCACCATCCCTCACAGTTATATCCGATCTGGTATAACATCTTAATCTTCCAATGTTCATTTCATTCTACCATTTTATTATATAATTGCACAAGATGATCTCATATATTCTGGTATAAAATGTAGATATCATGTATCATATGCTGCTTGCTTGAAACATGGAATGTGATTAAACAAAAAATGAAAGTTATGCAGAAGTGATCACCAAATAATCTAGGTACATTTTTATTTGTAACTTAATATTCATGTTAAATTTAACATTCATTTGTACATTCGTATTCGTTCGCAAAAGATTCGTTTCGTATTCGTATTTTGTGGATATGGATCTTGATTTTTTATATTCATAAAATAATACGGATATGGTTATGGTATGACTTGAATTCGCATTCGTATTCCTTCATTTGTATCCGTATTGGAGGGGGTTGGAGCGATAAATGTGACGTGATGTCACATTGATTATGTGTTGTATTAATTTTTTAATGATTATAATATGTTTTTTATGCTATATTTTTTATTTAAATATGGTTAAAAAATACAATAATAAAGAAATTATAGGATTATTACAAGTAATCCCAACCCAAGAATGGGTGGAGCTGCGGGTATGCTAGTGTACGCCAGAGTACCCTGGCAACCAAACATACCCTTCGGGTTTTCTCTTCTCTTGCAAAGAGTGGAATCGGTTGAGAAAATAGATCAAACCCTCTTTTACAGGAGGGTATAGTAGATGTCGACAATGGGAAGAGAGGAGAGAGGTTCTCTTTTCTCTTTTTCCTATTAGGAGTTGGTGGAGAATTGATTTCTATCAATTATCTTTTTATAAAAAAGACATCATCATCTCTTGCAGACAATATTATATATTCTCTCCTTTAATATTAATAATACGACACGATAGATATCTGATTATGTATACATCATGATATGTATCATGATTTGGATAGTTGATGCGTAAGGGCATCCAATCATAACCTTCTCATCTTCAACACTTTGAGGTACCATCCCTTTAAATAAGTTAATACCATGTCTTAAGGGAAGTAAACCTTTCTTGGAGTTATCTACATGGAATCTTTCGAAGATCTTCATGTTGTAATCTTGTTGCGACAATCCCAATATCCTCTTTTATCTATTTCTGAATGATTTCAAATCCAAGATATAGGAGTCATTCTTGAGTTGATGTTTCTTATCTGAAAGAAACATGATAGTTTGGATCTTAACACTGATCATCATACCTATATCTTTACCATTAATTAGGATGATATCTAGATAAAGCATGATGAACACAATGTCACTTCTACTAAGATTCTTGTATGCAAATGGTTCATTAGGATTTTAACAAAATCACAACTCCTTACGGCAGGGATGAAGCCAGGATTATTAGTTCAGGGGACCAAATATACTAGAAAGATATTTTAAAACATATATAGACATTTTTTTTTTGCTTAAGATACCAAATTTATTTTGAACTCATATTATACTATCTTCAAAAATACTAAAGAATTAGTTTCAAGCATGTTATAAAATTTCCAAAAATATGAAAAGAAAGACTTGAATAATAAAATTATCAACAAACTTACTACATTTAAATATAACATTGATACCAATAGTTTGTCATACACAAATTATAAACTTAAGTAGTCGCTCCTCTTCTTTGTAATTTAAAATTGACCCTGAAAGAAAAAATCAACTATGTTATAATTTATCATAATAAAAAATAAAAGAGTCCGAACATACATTTCTGTTAAGCTATTTAAAGCGCATTCGTCTTGACTTTGAATCATACTCATCTATAATTGATTCTATTGAAATATTTTCTGCAACTTCTTTCTCAATGTATACCAATAGATAATTTTTGAGAAAATCATCTTCCATCTTGTTACGAAGCCTATTTATTATCTTCATTGCTGAAAATGCTCTTTCAGATGTGCATTGGAGTTTAGAAGAGTCAAAACAAGATGGATCAATCGATCAACCAGATAATATATACTTGACTTACCTGTTTGAGCTAATTTTTGGCAAAGGTCAACAAGATCAGAAGAACTTTTAAGAAATTGATGAACATCAAAATCTGATTTATAATGCAATAATTATTTTTCTAATAACAACCTCTCTTGTTCCGAGAAATCCTCTGGATAAAACTCCGCTACTAATTTACAAATACCAACACTGTTGAATGATCTATAATTATCCTGTGGATCTAAAGCCACACTGAGTGTAAGAAGTTTGGTGGCATTTATATTGAAGTGACTATTGAGAATCTATTGTAGCTGTAAATAAATCCACTCGATAATGAGAAGAAGTGTAACTTTAGTTACTTGACCACGAGACCTAGTTCGGCTTGTAGAATAAAAGGAATTCTGATCTTGAATTTCAATACTTCTTCTTTGAGAAAATGCAACAATTTTAAAAAACAATGCATCCCATCCATCTTCTATGTTTTTTAGTGGATAAAACAAGCTATAAAGCATTTAAAATATCTACATTTTTCTGTTGTAGAACTTGACATAAATCTTCCGTTATTCCAAAAATTGCTTCCATAATATGAATGATAAGAATAAATTCAAAGAACGTTACATCTTCATATGCTTCGTCTACTTCTGCACGTTGTTGATAATTATCACCTCCATCAATGATGATTAAGAGTACCTTGCAAATTGCACTGTACTTTTTGACAAAACTGCAAATAGATTTATAATGAGAGCTCCGTCGAGTTTCACGTGGACGTTGTAGTGTACCCATCTAATTATATCCCGTACCTGATTGACCTTCATTAGTAGATAATAAATAAGCAATATCATCCGCATGGGCAGCTTGAAATTCATCATGTTGCTTAGATGATGCGTTGACAATGTTGATAATTCCACTTAACTTGTTTAAAAATTTATGAATGGGAATCGCCTCCCTCGAAGCACTTACAAGAGCTAGTTGAAGTCGATGGGCCAAACAATGGATATAATAAGAATATTGATTTTTATTCAAGATCAAGGCTTGTAGTCTGTTCCATTCGCCACACATATTACTAGCTCCATCATATCCTTGACCTCTAATTTTCTTATAATCAAGATTATTTTGGAAAAGAACTTCAAATAATCTACTTTTTAAGGTTATTTCTCTTGTATCTGGTACACACACCAAGTCAAAAAATCTTTCATGTATATAACCACTTCTATCAACAAATCTAAGAACAATAGCCATTTGTTCTCTTTTTCCTTCACCTCTAGCTTCATCAATTATAACACAAAAGGGAGCATCTCCATTCTCATCACGAATATAACTTCTTACTTTATCACCAATAATTTGTAGAATATTTCTCTGAGCATCTGACGGTGTATATTTAGCATTTCCTGATGCATTTTCTAAAACAACCTTTTCCACTTCTTCATTATAAGATGCCACAAATTTCACTAACTCGATGAAATTTCCATGATTGGAAGAACTTGGTCGTTTATCATTTCCTTTGAAAGGACATGTTTGGAATGATAGCCAACGAAAAACATTAATTGTAGTCTTTAGACATAATCGATTTTCTTAAATTTACTCGACATATTGTTTGTGGATGACTTGTTCAATATATTGTGCTTTATTCATGAAGTTTCTCATACTTTCTTTTGCCAAATTATGTGTAGAACTTTTGCTTCCCATGTGACTTAAAAAAAACAATCTTTTCCGTTATTAACTTTCTTCCAATTTCGAAATCCGTCAACAACAAAATATTTATGCCATGCTTTAAATTAGGTTTACCCGAAAAAAGATAGCAAGGAAAGCAAAATGCAGCATCTTTACAAGGTGAATACTCCAACCAGGAATGTTGTCCAAACCAAGATGCCTGAAATCGTCGACGATGTTTCTCGTTGCTATTATATGGATAGTTTACCATAATATGTTGGTACGGTCCAAAATTTAAATAAGTGTGTACTATGTCCTCTCTTTTATCATTAGGATACTCCCATATCATTTGACGTAGCCCCAGATCTCGTTCTAATGAATCATCAACTAAATTGTGTATCTCAACTCATATGAAATTTTAGCAGGAGGAGGCCCACTCTTCCGAATTTTGAGAAGGAAGTAAAATTTCTCTACTTTTGCTTTCATCCGTCATCTTTGTAAAATAACCAGTGATTGATCTCTTTGACATTGTTGATCTAAAAGTATGAAATTAATGTCACAATCGCAAATATAAACAAAACTAATTAAATTATCCCTAAGTATTAAATTAAATTGGACTATTACCTTAGTTATCATTCTATATACAGAAGCAGATGCACTCTTTGGATGGGTAATTCAATATGTTAAATAAACTATTTACGATTATCCAACTATTTATGAATCTAACTTAAATTATTTTTACTATTTGGTTTTGCATTCAAATTATATATAGGTAATTAGGGATGCATACAAATTGGGATGTATTCATATCCGATCCACCACCTTATTCTCTTTAGACATTTTAACATCTGTACCCATTATAAAATTGATACAAATATGAGTATTACTTTGATAACCGTAATTCTAATATAACTCATATACGACCATTATTCATTTTACAAACGTATCTATTTTTTTAAAGGATATTGTAATATAGTTTTAATATCCATTATAAGGATATGATAACATATATATGTGAGTGTATGTATGTATGTATTAGTATCCATCAGTTTGCATCTGTATATGTAATGTTTGGTATATACAAGTTTACCACTAGAAGACATTTATACAAGTGTATATGTATCATTATAACTTTAATCCACTCTAGTTGATTTTGTAAAATACATGTGTTTAGAAATGATAATATAATTTCTTCTTACAAATTATTACATATTTTATTTTGATCAGTGATAAGTGGTTACAACTAGATATATTTTATTATAAAGAAAATTAAGTACCCGTTGTAATGTGCGTGTTTAACTTGAACGAACCAACATGATATCCTTATTTTATCAATTATAAATTTAGTATCAAAGTTCATAAGTAATATTTTTTATTAATATTTTTGACAATACTATTTTGGAAATTATGAAGAATAATTATGCTCATAAATTGTTAGCATTATTATAACAATAGATTAACAACTAAAAGTTTTGAATCCATCACTTCTTTTACGATTTAAAAAAACTCCAACATCTACCCTAAAATCCATGCCAAATGATGGGTGTGGAAACTAATTATACACATCCGTAAGAGGTAATACGACTACCATCATAATAAACAACATGCTGATGTGATAAAGCTTTTCATATATATGATTAATAATTTAAGTGCCAATGACATCTATCATTAAATCAATCGACAAAGAATAATAAAAAAACAGATTCGATGATATTGATACCTGCATGCACTTCTTGCGAACAATGTTGAATCAAATCAATACACTTGAAGGCCAAGACGGCGTCCAACTGCTACGTTGGAGTTACGATGTCGGAAATTGATGAAATCTATTGCGTTAACAATGTAGAATCGAGAAAGTGAAATCAGAAAGGGGGAGGGAATGTCAGACTGCATGCACTATGGATTTATATTATAATTAATTTTTTAATTTATAGAATTTGAAAATTAACTAATCAAGATGAAACAGAGGCATCTTCCAAAAAATTAAAGAATGAGGGATACAAAAATTATTTCTCCTAATTCTGGGAGGAAGGCAGCAGGGGAAAGAGCTATTTTCCCTAATATTAAGGGGATGGCACGGGAGATATTTTCCCCATAAAAATAGGGAGATAAGGGGCAATCCATCGTGCCTTTTAGATTTAGCAAAGAAAGCTGCGTTGGGAGGGCCAACCCATTGTGACATTTAAATTTAGCAAATGGAGGTGCGTAGGAACTAAGACGCCCCTAGGATCTGGGTACTCGGCAAACCAATCCACACACATAATTCCACATTCGAATATTTGACATTCACAAAAGCAGGAGAAAAAAAAGCAACATGCAAAGGAAATAATTTTTTTCTTCTTCTCATTGCATTCAACCTGTTCACAAGCCCGTGTATTTCCATTCACCAATTCCATTATAATCTATCATCCATTTCCATGTCCACAAAAAGTTACATGTAAGCATAAATATAGATGTCTACAATTACACATTACATGCCATGTCTCTCAAAAAGAAACTACAAGTAAAGAAGACCGTAAAAACTACTACCAATTGTGATACAAGAAGTGTAGCGAAGCTGCACTAAAGGTAATGTCTCCAAACTGCTCACTGCTGAGGACCTACGAATCCACACGTAGGTACGTTATGAGCAAAGTTGCCTAATACGAATTAGATAAAACTATACAACAACAAGCAGGTTATAATTTAAATGTGTGCAAAAGAGAAAGAAACTAGGTAACTATATCTCACAAGAACCACATTTTTGTTATGATTATTAGATATGGATATAAGTAACCAAACTTCGTGGATAGTCTGTGGTCTTGGTCTGGATGAGACTTCACACTATGACTCTAAGGCAAAAAGAATACCTTAGGGTTGGGGTGCCTCCGTAGGCACGCGGTGGGGTACAATGCATCCTACCTGAGTTCCCAACACGTCCACTTAACTTCACTTCACTATTGTACTTCGGATTCACAAAATAGACTCCAACCCGCGAATCTTCACGACTAGCCCAATCCTCCTTATGCACAGGAGATTCACATCCCATCCCCAACTTCATTAACCACATTTCCTGGAACTCCCCTCTTAGCGTTCCCACTCGGAATACTGACCAATGTGGCCTACATTGGCCTGTACACGAGTGTTAACTCTAAGTGACAAGCGAACCACTAGCCAACCAACCATGACTACTTGGCCCGCGCTCGAACACCGGGCTAAAGCACACAAGTGCTGAGGCCAATGCCGTCAGACTAGCACCTCGGTGTGCCAAGCAACATGTCCTCCAACCATCACATCTACAATAACAGTTGGGATCGCGGTCATCTAGACTTCTACTCGGGGCCCCCAAGGATGCATGCCCCTTCCTTGGTGGCAACTACTCCACTACCTGAACATCATAAGCAACAACAAAAGTTCAATTTGAGACGTTTTGTATCCTCGTTTCTGATAAATCAAAATGATAGTGTATGCATATACATATAATTATGTATCGCTTAGGGGATGGATTTCGATGAGATTGAATTGCCCATATAATTTGATTTCTAAGATACAACGGAGTATAAACAATATATGGTTCGAACAAGAAATGATCATTTCAACTACATTTCACTCTATAAATAGTGCACAGATATACCAAAAGCCGAACTAAGGTTTTAAAAGTGATTAGGCATCAAAATATAGTGGTAAGAACAATATGTAATAAGAGGCCAGATATGGATAAGGTTCTCATGATTCTGGTGGGATTCTGGTGGTGGAGGAATAATAAATACGGTGTGTGCATGTTTGTTCATGGCATATATTAGATAAGCAATCAGTCTATTTTGATGCGCACATGTAAAGATCACACGTGAATGGAACAAACCAAAACGATGAGAAAGAAGATGAAAGAGAACCAACACTTATGATGCAAAACAATATCAAAATTTCCAGATTTAGATACCAATTACCCCAGTAAAAACAGAAACGGATGTCGAGATCAAGATTAAACCCAACACCAAAAAATTAACGAATCACCACCAATCCAGCTTCACCAATCTCAGATTTGTTTGATTATTTTGGTACCATTCAGTCTACAACTAAGGATATGATGGTTTGCTTACTGTGATTATTCTTTTGCTTGAGAACTTCTTCCAGCAATTTGTAAGCGACATTTTACTAGAATACTTTTAGTTTAGATGAACTGTATAAAGAGCTCAGCCAAAGGGACCCCAAAGCACATGATTCATAAAAAGATAACCAAGTTTTTACTTAGTTGTAGAGTTGCATATTTTAATAACAACCCAAAACCCAACACTCAGAACTCATATTCCATTAGCAAGATCAACATTCCACGACAGCATATGCGTGATCTCCAAAATTATGAAACATGACTAAGCAATGATGTAGCTATTCAACTCTGAGCCTCGTAATTGGATTACGAGGATAACTTGGATTGGCACTTGAAACTGCAACTAATTCCTTGGTGTTGACATGCCCGTACAACAATATGAGTGTGATGGCATTGCACATGACAAATTCCCTTGAGCCCCATTACCAAATTCGTAACATACTGAAATGAAAATTGTACTTTGACAGCAAGAAAACTGAAAACGATAATCAATTGAAATCGAGTCTTATTTTAATGGAAATGGTATCTCTTCATGGAAGTCAAGGCTAGGTATAGCAGGAATCATCAGTGCACAGGAAAAAAATGCAAAAGGACCTACAATGGAGAAAAGAATTTTCCTCAACAAGGACAAGCCATACTGAATGCCAACCAGGACACAAGGGAAGAGAAGGACCTATTTGCCTTTTTGGGCGAGATGTAGTAGGTCAACCCAGTATTAGATGCAACAATGATATAGCCCTTGTATATTCATTATTGCATAACATAATGCCAAGGTGATAGTAAGCTAATGCAAATTTGCATTTGCTACGCACATGCCCCCCCTTCTAATTCATTAATTTGGCATTTCTTAATAAAACAGTCCAATATCCACTACACGTCACCATGAGGAAGTATTTCGGATTTGACTTGAAGATCAAATGGAAGGGGAAATCTATATATTTCATCGTTGAAATTAAGAGATGATCCCCTCTCTGAGTCGCTACCACAAGACACTGCACAATGCAACATCGCCAATCACCTACGAATCGCATTACTAACTATCTCTAAGGATCTAGAGACATTCAATCATGTAGGTTCAAGATGTGTGTGAATCCGCAGCAAGAGCAAGGAGAATCGTACCTCAAGAACTCGATTCCTCGGCAACTCCGCCCGTAGAGAAACAACGCAAACGGTGCTCCGATGATGACGCATAATGGCACATGTTAAGAAATAGAAAGCGGAAGCAAAACATGGACAAATATAAGAACAATAAGAACACAACGGGATTTAACGTGGAACTCTACTCCGTGAGGAGCGGGATGAAACCACGGAGAAGCCCTCTAAGGGGCGTGTTTTTCTATTGCTTTTCTCAATGGATACATGAGGTCTGGGGCTCCTTGTATAGCCTTTTCACAGCCTCCAAGTCCCACCATTAGACGATGTGGGACTAAACACATGGATGGGGTAAATGGATCTTCTCCAGGTAGTAAAGAATCCATGTCTTTTGTTGAATCTTTTTCACGGCTCGATAGATAATTTGATAAGCCAATGATTTTTCCCATGTTTCAGAATATGGTTCACCAACATGCTAACAAATCGATTACAATAAATCAGATTGGATTTTGCAGGTTTTTCTTCTGCAGTACCTCGACATGACATGAGCGTGAAAGAGGTTCAAGAATCAATTTTCTTTTTTATAAGGGTTAAAAGTGAATCACTTATTTTGGTTTTTTGGCCCCATATTGTAGGGTGGATCCCAAAAGATATGAAAGATCTCCCTCCAAGCCATACATACGACTTTCATCAAATACGACTTTCCCAAGAATTCTATATGTATATATGAGATCGAGTATGGAATTCTGTTTACCCGGAATTCCAAGGGATCGAATACAAAATGATACTATGAATCATATAACTATAATGAAATATACAATCAACCGACATTTATCGAATTTGAAAAAGAGTCAGAAGAAATGGTTTGATCCTCTTATTTCTCGAACCAAGAGATCCATGAATTAGAATCCTGATGCATATAGGACAAATGGTCCAATGGGAGCAAGAATTTTCAGGAGCATTTGCTCATGAGGAATTTGAAGTAGAGATTTTCTTGGAATCTTTTTTAGGATATATGCCACAATATTTACTGCATGTCCCTGAAAGTATGAGATAATTGTGCTTTAGTCATCATTGATTTTATGATTCCCAATATGGTTTGTTGTGTCTCTTTGCAACTCTGTTGAATTGATGAGTATCTGGAGGAGTGAGATTGGAAAGAATTCATGTGTAGGGTAAAGGTTTCAAACTTGTGATGTAGTAGGAAAAACTATACCACAGATGATCATAATATGTCATATAATATTGACATCCTTTACGTGTTGAGGTATTGAATGGACCACATGCATATGTATGTATGAGGTCTAGTGTACCTTCACATCTTACACCTTTCTTGGAGAAGGGTGTTCTGGATATGCTACTTGAACACATTAATCCAAGTGGGTAAGTCTTGGTCTTTCTAAAAGTTCACATTTTACTTGTCTATTAATCATATCAATAGACATATATCCAAGTCTTGATATCATATCATGGTTAATTGATTTCCACCCTCTATTGATCTTGAGTGTCTTGATTTTCACTATTAGAAGCATTGATGATACATTCATCAATATCTAATTAAAGGAGTCTAATATATGTTAGAGGATTTTCTGAAATGAATTTGTCATAGTCCTTTATGGTAGGTTTTTCTTAGAATGAAGATCCATGTCTAAGAAGTCAAGAAATAGATAGAGAATTTTTTTTAGCATCCGGATAATAGAAACATACTCTAAGATAAATTACTCTCTTGCGTGAATGTGGTAGTCTTTGTATTCTAATGGCGATATCTACAATAATTCCATCATATCCCATGCACCCCTTTAGATTAAGTATTCTAATTTTCTAAAACATGTGCAATAAACTATAAGTGTTAGTAGAGGTACCAGATGCAACCATCCAATTACATTCTCGTTGAATGAGAGAGTTTGTTTCAATGATGAATTATAAATGTATGATATATCAATGAACTACCTATGTCTTTCTGTAAGGGTTATAGGTAGTTTGGATAGTCATACTTAAAGTATTTTGGTTGTTGCAGTATTTGTGGAAATCCATACATATATATAATTGCTAGACATGTGATTGAACACTAGATGTTTGTTTTAATAATTATATATTGTAGTACGACCGCTTATCTATCAATCATAATCGATTTAGAGAATCTATGTGAAGAGAACTCCATTTTATTTATCATGAATAAGTCCATGATCGAACACAAGGACATAAGAAATTAATCGATTTTATCTAGTATTAAATATTTAATCAAGTAATTAACCAATGAATCTTGGTCAAGAGATTGCAAACAATGTAATGCATGCCCCTTTTTTAGATTTTTAAATGCAAATATGATAGTTGACAAAATGATGGGAATGCAAACAGAACGATACACACAAAAAAGACAAACAACTTGATGTAACAAGATATGCTCCCGATCAGTTACTTGAACAACTTGAATACCGAAGATTAATTAATCCAATTTAATGTCTAATTAATGCTCTTTAAATGATTCAAAGCATCAATGCTTAATTAATCGAGCACTACATGGTATCAATTAAGGAATACCACCCTTAGCAATTCTAATCACGGATCAATAATTTTAAATATATCTTAACTAGATTATAATTATCCAAGTTAAATCAAGGCAATTATTAAGCAAGGAATGGATAAAGATTAATTTTAAAATGATTTTAATAGGATAGAAAATAACACAAATTCTCTATTTTAATGCGTGTAATTGAAATCAACATATATAAATGAGTATACCGCCTTAAAACTTGTGAAATTATCTTTCCAACAACACAAAAACAACTAAAATTGGATTTACGGTTCACACGTTATTCAATGGAAAATGTAGGGGCATAAATGTAAAGAAAAAAATTAAAAATTCATAAATACTCACATTTAGGTCCTCAAAAGGGTACTTGTGCAATAATAATAAGCCACATGGGCTAAATATGTAAAATGCATGCACAAGGACTTATATTAAAATCACTCGTCGAGGGTCTTCCGCAAATTATCCCTAAACATGTGACTCAAGCACGTGACTGGTGGTTCGGATGCAAGCTCGGTTCTCTTGGTGGCTCGAGATGTATGACACGATGCGACTCTCCAGGTAAAGGCTCAGGCTCTTTAAGGCAAAGGCTTGATCCACTGCTTCGTGTAATACGATGTGGTGTCTCTTGGGCAATTCAATGAAAGCCAATGGAACGGATCCAACAACTTCTACTAGATGCTGCCGGATCCCCTCCTCCACGAACAGAGGCGTTCAGGTGGAGCTTAGATGAAGTCCTTCTTCCCCATCCACGCTTTTCTGCAACTGATGAAGACCTAGGACCCTTCTTCAGGTCGTAACGATGAAGTTCCTTAATCGAGGAAGCTTCTGAGATGGATGTATTGGCTGGAAGATGGAAGCTCGTCGGAAACGGAGCTTTTCAAAGGAGCTCTGACGTTCCTTTGACTATTGAAGACATTGTTGCACCTACAATGTTAAGACCTTTTCCAACAATGATGGGGATGCTTTTGAGGCTTGAATGGCATGGAACGAGGGACTGAGTGAAGGTGAAAGGACTGAGCCCTATATGGGTCCTTCTACTTTGCGAGAATAAGGATCAAGGTTGAAACACACATGGAGAATCGGAGAGGGGGGAAAGATGTACTACGCGAAGATTAGGTTGTGATGATCAAAGTCGAGGATGATTTATCACCAATCAGAATTAAATGGAGAAATCAGAGATAAATGGTATGAAGACATACCTGGAAGGATAGAAAAGATGACTCAAGGGTGGAGGAATGCCTGTGATAGGAGCTTTGAATCCCCTGGGTCATCGCTCAAACCACTGACTCACGATGAGCTCAAGAAGGTCACCAATGGTGTTGAAACAAGACATGAATTGCTTAAACCACCGACTCACGATTAGCTCAAGAAGGTCACCAATGGTGTTGAAACAAGACATGAATTGCCTTGGATCCTATCGACGATAGACTCTCCACCGTCACGCTCTAACTCCTACTCTCTCTGTCACTCAAGTAGAGTTTAAAGTTAGGAGGAATTACACAAAGTGGCGGATAGAGCCAAAATTGGCCAATGGTTGGGTATTTGAAGAGGAAGTTCAATGGAGGTTGTGATCCTAGGCAATGGTTTCAACCACCGTCACTTGGTGTAGGAGTTAGGATCAGGAGGAGTTTGAAGGTTGGCATGAGAGATGGAGGTTAGGGATAGACAATGGTAGTGGAATCAAGGAGGGAGGTCATCGAAGGGAGTTAGGAGAAAATGGAAAAGTTGGATGGTTGCTGGAGCCGTGCCCTTTGGAGAACATGGGAAGTGAGGTTGAAGATGATTCACCTTCATCTGATCAAAAGATCAAGCATATGATTTTTGGGCATAAGTAGGCAATCGAGATGAGCTTGATGAAATGCGATCAGAGGGTCCAGAGAAAAATGGCAAAATATAATGTGTGCCATCTGATCAAAATGAATAGACAGTTGGAAAAAGTATGCGCTGGGTTATTAAGGGTCAGGTACATGTAATTCTTTGATTGGGCCATGTTTCTCAATCAAAAAATTCCAATTACCCAAAAAGTAAAATTAATAATAAAATAAAAGAAGCTGAATTAGGAAAAACATCCAACATAAAAGTTGTAGATCTTTTTGAGATCTACAACTTTCATGAGAACTCTAAGTAAGAATACATCATGTATACATACTAATATTTTGTAAGTATTTTTTAAAGTATTAAAAATTCTTATTTTCTTTTATTTTATTAATTTTTTGTATGTTTAGTTTAGGCTCAATATTTTAATTAAATATACACTATATTAAACTAATTTTTATTTGGTTTTTAATAATAAAGAAACACATAAAATAAATGGCACAATAGTGTATTAATTTACATAATAATTATGGTTAATTAATTATAGAAGGTTAATTGCTAAATTAAGTTAATTGTTAATTATTGTTAATGAAATACTTAAGCTAGAGGATAAGAAACACAAATAATGATGATAAGTCTGGGATTTATCAACGTGCAGAAGTTATAATAACATGGTCAACTCTTTGACCTTTCTTCCTTTGCATCAGACCCAAGCAATTATTGTACTCCTCTTTGGTCTTACACAACCATTGCATAGATAAAGAGTCTCTTCAATTGCTGCTTGAGCCTCTTGTCCTCACACCGTGGCCAATTGAGGTGAAGATCCTTGAGCTCTAACCTCTAGAAGCGATAGACACCCCACTTCTGGGTATACCTCTATCATTATTCTTTCATTCTCCCTCCTCCTCCTCCTCCTCCCATTCCTTCTTTTACACTCTCTTTTCTGCTTTGATACTTAATACAATTCCCACCCCCATCACCCACAAATCTTCTTTTCTTTTATTTTTCTTCCAATGAAGACACAAACCTCTCCGACCATCGTCCACCTACCTTTTCCTACTACTTATTTGCTATCCTTCATACCTCACCACCTCTGGAAAAATCATGGTAGGAGCTCATGGGTTCCTTCCCCCATCGCACGTTAGCGACCCTACTTTGTCTACACCTCGTTCTTGATTAACCACCGACCAAGCCAAGCGAGCATAAGCCTTAATCTCTTTGCAGGATATGTGGAGATACAACATAGTAGAGGTCAAACCAAGTAATCTCCATTGAGCTAACAACTTTAATCTAGCAGCAATAGTTCCACCTTAATCGATCAAGGGGATTGAAAGTACCATGACATCGCATGCCTTGAGGTGGAGTTCCATCGATGCTATACCATCGGACTCAGAGATCTCTCTTATTGCATCACCATTCCTCTATTGATCAACCATTAGATACCATCATCCGCTCTCCCCATGTTCAACTATGGAATAGAGAAGAATATGGGGGTCACAAGTATCCTATGATTAGGAACCCTCCTCACCCTCCCCCATAGCCCTGTTTGCACTCTTTGGACTTTTCAAACTTATATATATTGCTGAGATTTCCTCAAATTCCATCGTGAAAGGTGAAGGTTGGTCGAAGTAGCATACCATGATGCTTAGACTCCATCGCTGCATACCAAGCCAACTACCTTAGATGATGTGTGGATTGATTTGATAATCAATTATATCTTGTTATTTAGTTACATATAGTAGTGCTTTATAAGAGTTTCTACCAAACCTCTTTTACTAGCCTTTGGCCATTCGATCAAGTTTGACTCCTCATCCAACCAAAGGAGATTCCCACCGCAACTACCTGATCCATGTTCATCAAGCCATAGTGTAATGGCACATGATCCGCCTCTAGCCCTTCGATCAAGTCCCCATTGAGCCACAATGTTGTTGAATTAGGATCATATGTGACATCAATACATGGTTGGTCTTTTGCATTGCACCCCTCCAACTTTCAAGGAATAATAATGTCTAACACCTTTAGGCAATTTGCAAGGAAGCTCAACCTATTGTTGAATATTATAGACAAGTCCATTCTGGGTATTAGTAAAGTTCTTTTTCATTTATTTTATCTACAGTAAGACCTTGGTGTGTTTTATTAATATCTTACAAATCGTGTCACAAAAACGATGTGTTTTATGTCATTTTAAAGGCTTTTTCACAGTCTTTCTAGTGATTATTGTGGCACTTGATCTAAATCAAATTGAATTATTTATGTTTTTTTAAAAGACATATGTTATGTGTTTGAAAGTTCAATTTAAACCATGATAGTCTTTGAAAATTATGGAAACTAATCATTTTGTAGATAATTAAACAAGGAAACTTTTCACATAAATTTAATTGAAATTCATTATATTAGTGCCATATATAAATTATTTTGCAATTTATTTGTTTGGTTTTTATAGGGGTATTATTTCAGTGTTCTTATTAAATCAAAATACCTTTAGATGCTTGTTTGTATGCTCTACATTATATGCTTTTATGAAATTTACTGATGTGGTTTGCATTTCTTAAAAAAAATAAAAGCTTTAAATTAAGGACTTTTACATTTGCATTTTCAGTTTATTCGTTATAATTATAGAAATTCCAAAAAATAGCTTGCATTCATATTGCACATCAGTTCACACTTTTAATTTTCAAAATATTACATTTTCAAAATTTAAATTGAAAAAGACCAAAAAATTGCATTCTAAATATTTAATTTATCTTGCACTAAAAATCTCATAAAAATATGCCTCGAGGACCTTAGGAAATTCCCATCCAAGAAATTTCAGTTTTAGGATTATAGGGCTAAAAATCATAGAGAAACCTAACTTTGAATTAATCTCTATTTGTTTCATAAGTTATTTTAAATATCCTTTTTAATAACAATTCTGTATCGTATTTGAAAAACCTTAAAACACCTCAAAATCATAGATAATGCATATATATACACATATATACATTTTAGTATATTTTTATTACATTTGAAAATAATAAAACATTTCTTTTTTATCATCTTTATCTATATATGAGATTTTCTATTTTGATTTTTTTCAAAATTAAAAGCCATTTAAAAATTTAAAATCATATAACAATTTACAAAATTATATAGAAAAAATAAATCAAAATACTAACGTCAAAAATCGCCAAAACATAGCATATGTGTTGGCATTCATATTTACATTACTGCACTACATCTACATATTCATTTCATTTGCATTCATATACATTGCACCACACACTTAGGTATGCTATCCAATAATTGGATTCACTGACTTGACATGAGGTTGATCGAGATTTTAACATCAAAGTTCATTACGTATAACTCCATGTGCTGATTGATTCTCCTCAAAAGCTTCACTAACTGAGGCAAAGCTATGTCCAAAGAAACCAAAAGGGGAGAAAATTTAGCATAAATTTCCTACCTTTTTCACTTCATAAAAAACTTATCTTGATTATATTTAGATTAATTTTTTTTTCAAAGGATAATAGAATAAATGCAGGCTGGCTAAAATGAAGAAGAGCCTTTGTAGTCCTCAGTGATAAGAAAAGTCCTTTAAAAAATAAAGGAAAGTTTTACAAAACAGCTATGAGACCTGCTATGCTCTATGGATCTGAGTGTTGGCCTGTGAACCATAAACATATGCAGTCGTAGAAATGAAAATGCTATGGTGGATGTGTGGACACACACACACACACACGTAAAGATCGAATTCGGAATGATGCAACCAGAAAGAAAGTTGGTGTAGCTCCGATCGAGGATAAGATACGAGAAAATCGCTTAAGATGGTTTGGTCATTTGCAAAGAAGATCAGTTGATGTACCGGTTAGGAGATGTGAGTGTTGGGATGTTGAGCCAGCTAAGAGAGGACAGGGACACCCTAAGAAGTGTTGGAAAGAGACTATACGAAGGGATCTTAGTTTTGTGGATATAAGCCCATGATTGATCCTCGATATATCTGAATGGAAGTGAAGAATCCATGTAGCCGACCCTACTTAATTGTGGGAAAAGGCTTTGTTGTTGTTGTTGTTATTGCTGCATGTTATTTAATATCTCAATTTTCTTGTATTTTTTACATTTTTTATTATAGAGAGTGCACACATGTGGACCTACTAGAGGTCGAAGCCTTTCTTGCCAATAAACTCCTTGATCTTTATATTGTGCAAGGTCATCTCCTCCTTGCTTCATACAAACCTGGTGGCTTTGATATCAGTTTGTTGGATGTATAAGAAGTAGGAGCA
This sequence comes from Ottelia alismoides, assembly GCA_037367405.1. NCBI lineage: Eukaryota > Viridiplantae > Streptophyta > Magnoliopsida > Alismatales > Hydrocharitaceae > Ottelia > Ottelia alismoides. The sequence goes on from JAZKJV010006289.1 coordinate 146,565, forward strand.
CATCAAACATGCAGATAAGCAGTAAGAAACAACCGTACAACACAAGATTTACAAGATTCAACTGTAATAAGGATGCATTCGTGGAGGCGGCCGTAGACCTCTCAATATGGTGGAAAACTGTAGTACATAGGATGATGCATAACCATGAACCTAAATGAGTTGATCCAATAACCTCCGTATAGATCGACCCCCTGATCTCGATATAATTAGGATTCGAAATCAAATAGAAACATGATCCAAAACTCAATACAAATAGGACATGCATCTATTCAAGGCATCTCAATATTGATGCAATGGAGCAGCTATCAATTCGAGTAGGCAACAATGATCATTCATCTCCTGACGGTCGAGTGAGATGCTGCTTCTGCATTGCATTGTTGTAGCTTTGAGCCTTCTCACTGCTCTTGACTTTCTCCCTTCTCCATCAACATGCACACACGTTTGCATTTCGTATGTCTATCCAAGACAATGCATACCACATGTTCGAAATGGATCAATGAACCATAGCGTTGACGACATATTAATAACTCGAAGTTTGAGATTTATTTCTGAATTTTCTTATCTTTGTTTAACACAAATATTAAAGCTCCTCAAGTCCATGACAAATAATGACTTCACAGATTACGCTTGAAGGTCTCCTAAAATCAGTTTTTATCGAATAAGCGATGGCCGATAGATGAAGAATATGATCTATCTTCATGGAACGAGAATACCAGATGATCTTCTGAAGGATTTCCACAGCAATCATATGCTCAAATTGAATTCTATTACATGAGAATTCTTTTTCACCAGCTCTGACCACATACCAATTACCGATATGAAAAGGAGATCGTACGTAATACTCGCTTATGCAATTACTTATGGTTTGATTCAAAACGAATTCAGTGTAATCTATTAACATCTCTTAATAATGCTATTACAGATGAGGAGTACATTCTGCCTGGATAAAAATGGCAGACATAGGATAAGGAGTAGTGATTCCTGTATAACAACTTGTTGAGTTCCCTCGCCTTCCTCTGCACTTAGCATGGATCAACGAATGTGCATGGCAATTGGCTATGAAGTAATTGGCCATTATGATGCCATACACATTACCAACGGGTGAGCAATTGGCCATGAAGTAAATGACCATTATGATGCCATGCAAATGACCAACGGATGAGCAATTGGTCATGAAATAAAGCCATGCAAATGACCAACGGATGAGCAATTGGCCATTGGAGTAATTGGCCATTATGATGCCATGCAAATAGCCAACGGACATGCACTAGTAATTGGCTATTTAATTCATGGAAACGGACATGCATTCCGGGCCTATAAAATGGTCCTACGTGCATTCTGTGAAGCACATCCAAGTCGAGCAATAGACAGCGAGGTGTGCGTGAGAAGAGAGTGGGTTGTGTTCCCCTTCCCTTGTTCTTCTCCCTCGTGTATTGTTCTGGTGTTGTGGTTGCTTGGTAGGGTGTTTTGCGCAACAGCCGAGGGCTCTTCACTTCAGCGTCGAGAACTCATAAAGGTGTTGCTTTCATCCTTGTACCTATTCTTTAGTTGTAAAGAAAAGAGCTGATCCAAGAAAGGGATCATCTCCTTTGGTGCATTTGTTCTTCTTCGATGTATTATCTATCTTTACTGTCATTCACAATTATCAACCTCCTACGCATCGATCCGGCACATCGATTGGATATCAAAGTTTTTTCGCAGAGCCTTGATATCCAATCCTCAACAATCTGGTATCAGAGCCATGTTCGACTACGGCGTGGTGGTTGATATAAGGAGAAGATGGATTCAAGCTCAAGCAACCAATTGATGACAACGGCCATGGTAAAGTTGAACTCCACCAACTACTCCATCTGGAAGCCAAGGATGGAAGATCTCTTATTTGTAAGAGATCTGTACGACCCCATCGAAGGAGATGAGAAGAAGCCAGAGGGCAAATCGGATGAAGAATGGGCCAAGCTTAATCGCAAGGCCGTAGCGTTTATTTGCCAATGGGTGGAGGACTCCGTTTTCCACCATGTCTCCACGGAGACAAATGCAAGAAACTTGTGGACGAAGCTTACCGCCTTGTACGAGCCAAGGACGGCTCAGAACAAGGCATTTCTCATCCGAAAATTGGTGAATCTGAAGTACCAACAGGGTTCCTCCGTCAGTGAGCATCTGAGTCGGTTTCAAGATTGTGTAAACCGACTCTCCAGTTTGAAGATGGATATCGATGATGAGATGCAGGCGCTTCTCCTCTTGAGCTCACTGCCTGACTCATGGGAAACGCTGGTGGTTTCCCTAAGCAATTCCACGTCAAGTGGAACGCTCTCCCTCAACACCGTGAAGGATAGCATGATGAACGAGGAGCTGAGAAGGAAGGAACACGGCGAGGATCATTCACAAGCCTTGGTGAATGAACGAAAGGGTCGCAACAAGAATCGTGGTGATGGTCCTCAAATGAGGGCCAAGTCTCGAGGACGCTCGAAGTCAAGACCCCGCAAAGATATCACATGCTTCAACTGCGGGAAGAAAGGGCACATCAAGAGGTTCTGCAAAGAACCTAGAAGAGAAGATGCACGGGAAATCGGTGAGGCTAGCTCTTCAGCCATGGCTAGCCAAGAAGAAGCCATTATCATGTGGGATGTTGGATCAACCAATATCTCTCTTCAAGAATCCACATGGGTGGTGGATTCTGGTGCTTCCTTCCATATCACACCTAGGAAGGAGCTTTTCTCTTCGTACACGCCTGGTGACTTTGGCGTGGTAAGGATGGGCAATGATCAAAGTTGTCCTATTGCGGGTCGCGGGACAGTGGTTCTGGAGATGTCAGACAATACCAAACTCAATCTGAACGATGTGAGGCATGTCCCTGGAGTGCGCATGAACCTGTTGTCCACTGTCACACTTGATGATGAAGGGTATACCAACAAATTCAGCGGAGGTGAATGGAGACTCTCCAAGGGCTCTCTGATAGTTGCCAGAGGAAAGAAGGAAGCCTCATTGTACGCGACTCATGGTCGGTCATGTGGGAGCACCTATGCGACCAAAGGAGATGAGACAACCCTTTGGCATCGGAGGCTGGGACACATGAGCGAGAAAAGTATGCAAATTCTCTCCAAGAAAAATGTCATTCCATCCACTGGAGTCCTTTCAAAGGTTTGCAGCCACTGTATGGCTGGTAAACAAAGACGTACATCATTTCAGATGAGAACGTCAAGGAGAAGACACCCACTTGATCTTGTGCACACAGACGTGTGCTCCATCGGTGTAAAAACGCTTGGAGGTGCTTTGTACTTTGTAACCTTCATCGACGACCACTCGAGGAAGGTGTGGGCCTTTGCCTTGAAGACGAAGGACCAAGTACTAGACGTATTCAAAACATGGCACCTTGCTGTGGAGAGAGAGATCGGGAGGAGACTGAAAGTCATCCGATCTGATAACGGTGGAGAATATCGAGGGCCGTTCGAGGGCTACTGCAGAAGCCATGGCATCCGCATGGAGAAGACGGTGCCAAAGACCCCACAACAGAATGGAGTTGCGGAGAGGATGAACCGCAGCTTATTGGAGAGAGTGCGAACCATGCTCTCTCAATCGAATCTTCCAAAGAGCTTCTGGGGAGAAGCACTATACACGGCCGTATATGTGATCAATCGCTCTCCATCTCACCCCTTGGATGGAGACTATCCAGAACATGCTTGGAGAGGTAAACATGTCTCATTTGATCATCTAAAAGTTTTTGGGTGCGTTGCATATGTTCATGTACCCAGTGATGAACGCACCAAGCTTGACTCGAAGACAAGGGTATGCATCTTCGTAGGATACGGTCAGGATGAATATGGGTATAGGCTGTGGGATCCTACTCAAAAGAAAATTGTGAGAAGTCGTGATGTCAAGTTTGTAGAGGACCAAACAATTCATGACATCCTTAAGCCACAACCACAGCCTGTCGTGACTCATGATGATGAGTCCTCCCTATTTGAAGAAGCCCTCCATGACGACGCTAGGGAGGAAAATGATGACATAGAAGATGGCGTTGAAGGGGGGATGCCACCCCTCGAAGAACCGGTGGTAGATCCGGTTGAAGAAGTAGAACAACAGCCTCAGTTGAGAAGTTCAACAAGGGTTAGTAGGCCATCCAAGAGATACTCACCCGATCAGTATCTCCTGCTCACAGATGATGGTGAGCCCGAGTCTTTCGAAGAAGCAAATGGACATAGTGATAGAGAGCACTGGTTGAAAGCAATGCAGGAGGAGATGGAAGCCCTCAAAAAGAACGAAGTGTTCGACCTTGTGCCCCTGACTGAAGGATCCAGAGCCTTGAAGAACAGGTGGATCTTCAGACTCAAATGCGAAGCTGATGGCTCAAAAAGGTTCAAAGCACGTCTTGTGGTCAAAGGTTTCGAATAGAGGAAATGTATCGATTTTGATGAAATTTTTTCCCCTGTGGTAAAAATGACTTCCATCAGGATGGTGTTGGCTCTAGTTGCATCTCTAGATCTTGAACTAGAGCAGATAGATGTGAAGACCGCTTTCCTCCATGGTGATGTCGAGGAAGAATTGTATATGGAGCAGCCAGAGGGATTCCAATCCAAGAAGGAGACTCATCTTATTTGCAGATTAAAGAAGTCTTTATATGGATTGAAGCAGGCGCCCAGAAATTGGTACATGAGGTTTGATAGCTTCATGTCAAACCAAGGCTTCACAAGGAATACTGCTGACACATGCGTGTACGTGCGAGGTAATGGGCATGAGAAACTTATTCTTCTTCTATATGTTGATGATATGCTTATAGTTGGCAAGGATAAGACCAAGATCAACAAGTTGAAAAAAGATCTAAGCAAGTCCTTTGCCATGAAGGACTTAGGCGCAGCCAGGCAAATCCTTGGTATAAGGATAACCCGTGATAGGGTGAATCACAGGTTATGGATCTCTCAACAAAAGTACGTGGAAAAGGTACTTGAGAGATACAATATGAATGAGTGCAAACCAGTTGGCACCCCACATGCTGCTCATTTCAGATTAACTAAGGATTTCGCACCCAAGACTGAGGAAGAGCATCAAGGTATGGCCCATATACCTTATGCATCTGCTGCAGGATCACTGATGTATGCTATGATATGCACACGGCCAGACATTGCACATGCCGTGGGAGTTGTAAGCAGGTACATGTCGAATCCAGGAAGGAAGCATTGGGAAGCCTTGAAATGGATTCTTAGGTATCTCAAAGGCACGTCCAACCAATGCCTTTGTTACGGAGGAAGTAAAGCTTACATGGAGGCATACACAGATTCAGATTGGGCAGGTGATGTTGATGGTAGAAGGTCAACATCAGGATACTTGATCACTCTCGCAGGAGGAGCTGTGGCTTGGCAATCCAAGCTACAAAAGAGTGTGGCGTTGTCCACTACAGAGGCCGAATACATGGCCGTGACAGAAGCTGGAAAAGAGCTTCTGTGGTGCAAAAAGTTGCTGCATGGTTTGGGATTCATACAGGATAAATACATACTATTATGTGATAGTTTGAGTGCTATTTATCTTAGCAAGAATCCCACGTTTCACTCTAGGTCAAAGCACATTGAGATGCAGCACCACTGGATACGTGATGCATTGGAGAGAAAAGATTTGCAGCTGGACAAGGTGGACACAAATGACAATGGTGCAGATATGTTCACCAAAGCGCTACCGCAGTTGAAGTTTCAAGAATGCAAGAAGATTGCTGGAATGAAGGCTCGTGAAGGGGGGAATTTGTTGAGTTCCCTCGCCTTCCTCTGCACTTAGCATGGATCGACGAATGTGCATGGCAATTGGCTATGAAGTAATTGGCCATTATGATGCCATGCACATTACCAACGGGTGAGCAATTGGCCATGAAGTAATTGGCCATTATGATGCCATGCAAATGACCAACGGATGAGCAATTGGTCATGAAATAATGCCATGCAAATGACCAACGGATGAGCAATTGGCCATTGGAGTAATTGGCCATTATGATGCCATGCAAATAGCCAACGGACATGCACTAGTAATTGGCTATTTAATTCATGGAAACGGACATGCATTCCAGGCCTATAAAATGGTCCTACGTGCATTCTGTGAAGCACATCCAAGTCGAGCAATAGACAACGAGGTGTGCGCGAGAAGAGAGTGGGTTGTGTTCCCCTTCCCTTGTTCTTCTCCCTCGTGTATTGTTCTGGTGTTGTGGTTGCTTGGTAGGGTGTTTTGCGCAACAACCGAGGGCTCTTCACTTCAGCATCGAGAACTCACAAAGGTGTTGCTTTCATCCTTGTACCTTATTCTTTAGTTGTAAAGAAAAGTGCTGATCCAAGAAAGGGATCATCTCCTTTGGTGCATTTGTTCTTCTTCGCTGTATTATCTATCTTTACTGTCATTCACAATTATCAACCTCCTACGCATCGATCCGGCACATCGATTGGATATCAAAGTTTTTTCGCAGAGCCTTGATATCCAATCCTCAACACAACTTTGATATGTAGTATATACTTGCATTCAACTCAGTAAAGAAGAATATGATACATAAATCAAGATGACAATCATGTTTGCAAGCAAGATGATTGGGTTTACGTGAATCATACTACATGATCTACATATATAAGAAAAAACGAATTCACTAATATCAAAAGCTCATATTTATCCAATATAAATTGGCTGTTGAAAATAAATTAATTTTTTTCGTATATAATTTATTCTGCAATAACTTTCCTGCGTTGAATAGAAGGAATATGGAGCATGTTTATATGGTCGTCTACTTGTTTATGTTTCGGTCTCTCATATACAAAATATGAATACAAAGTTAAAATTTAAATTGTCTCCAAGCTTATTTTCCCCACCTTATACGTGCATTATTTGCTTTCAAATGCTATTGAAACTTCAATCTCTGCACTGTATCACAGAAAATCATCATGACTGATGTATAAACAGTACAAATTTCATGAAAATGGTGGCAGAAATAATGGGGGTGGCTAAACACCAGATCAGTTAATAAGCAGCTTGACATATTTGTCAAGTATGTATTTTTCCATAGGTCGCGTGTGGAGAATTTGGATGGAGTTTTGAGATTGCAAGATCTTTTGGAAACTGTATACTGATCAAAATTGTATATCCATACCCACGTTTAATTGTAGAAGAAGTAAAATGTATCCCTGAGAACAATGTAATACACTAGCTATCTCGAATATATGTCAAAGGACGAACGATGCGTATGAGACTAGAACAGATGGTTAGCTGCTCAAGTTGGACGAGGACTGAAATAATCAAACTATGAACTAATCCATCACAAAACATTAAAAATCCATCACAAAACCAATATAAAACAAGTATAAGATCACAAAACAAGTTTAAGATCAGACCAATGAAGGATCTGATCGGGCGAACAACCTCGAGATCGTTGAAAAACTATTGAGATATCCGTAGCCACTGCACGTTGCTGCGCTCCTCTGCCATCCAGGTCGTCGTGCGCTCCCGTATCCATCCGTGCACTGCCTCCTTGAATGTAAATGACCTCGACACACCGCCCCCTCGCTCTAGGCACCGCCATCGCCTGCCGTCACTGCCATTGTCGAGATCAGAGAGAAAGGCAGGGGGGGGGGGAGACACTACCGCCACCAACAAGAGATAGAAAGCCCATTGGAAATAGAATATGGGTTGTCATATTCTTTTTTAGAATGTGATAAAATGACTAAAATATTTTTTTCATCATTAAATTAATGCAATCAATATGCCATTGATTTCACCATGTGATTTAAAATAGATGAATGAGTTTGATGGCTCATCATGGGGTGGTGAGTCCCGATCTCATTTGAAGTTATTCTTATATGTAATTTAAAAAGTTTGCCTCATTTAATGTTATCACTTGAAAGAACAAACTTGGACTTCTTGAGAAATTCGCAGTATTTTGATAACCCGAAACCCATTGCCATAGATGAAATCAAATTCCATCATCTAAAATCTGCCCAGGGAAAGCGAAAACAACCAATTAAATTAAGTTTTTTTTGTAGGTTTCCCCACATTTTTTATGGGGTTTGTCCCTCTTTTCCCACCTATTGAGGTCAAAGAGGGAGAGATAAGGAAGGACCTCCATTTGTTTCCATAGCTGAATGGTACTAATCGATTCTTCTCCAAAGTTAACGGAGATAATGGTGACGATTCTTGATGTGGTCGATAATATTTCAATCAGAGAGGTTGAAATTTTTGCAATATAACTGATTCAATTCCATGTCTGTTTAGTTGTTGGTTGGCATTGACTTATTCGCAACATTGGTGGTGCGTCTCGGATCTAATCGGTCCTCACTCTAACTTAAATCTAGATTCCGTAGCTTTTTGTCTGATTCTTGCTTGAATTTTGATGCTTGGCTCTTGCTTCAACTCAAGCCCAAATGCTCAACTCTTGTGTGCATTTTCGCTTATTTGTTCGATTGTCTGGTTTTTATGTTTTATGAGCGGCACGAGATGCGGACGATTTTATCTCCCATCATTTATGATGGATAGACTATATTTTATCATTTGATCTGGATTATGGACTTCTTAGTTATAGTTATTCATCTTATTTTTTCTATATATTTTCATCACTTGGTTCATACACTAAAACCCTTCTTCTCCGCATTTTGTACATAATAGAGTCCCCAACAGCTCCAAAAAAATGATAGTTATAAAAATATCATACTTTTTTGGCTCACATATTATATTATGCGTTAAACCAAAAGAACAAAAAATTTGAAAAGAAACAGAAACAAAAAAAAACGTAGCTATTACACACAATGGTCTTGAGTAGACCTGACTGAAATATTGATCATTGAGCTACTGCATTCACAGCCTCCTTGAGTTCGATCATGGATTACCCGACTGCATACGCTTTTGGTGGACTTCTGACATGTCGATTTTTGACGAACTAATAGAGGTTGTGGAGCACCCATTAGTTGTGCAAGATTAGAATCAATTCGGTCACTTGATAGGGTTGGCTTCAAATTTTCATGACAACAACGTCAACTAATTCCCTTCGGATTGAGTTTATATTTTGATTTTCAGTTGAGGTGCAATAGCTGATTGAGAAATCTTTTTCCAGGACTAAGAGTCTTAATGCAGATGGGGTTCTCAGCCTCCGAACCATTACCTTGACTACCTCGATTAGGGATGTTTGAATAGTCCCGGTGAATTACCTTTAGTGGTCAACAACCGTACTCGGTCGTTTCGCGGCCGTTGGTTGGGGGAAGACCGGATCCGGCGGAACCACTTCGCGTGAACGTGGGGGAAGATGGGGTGGATGGCTCGAGGGGCTCGCTCTCTATAAATAGAACTCCCGACGGGAGGAGAAGCCATCCAGCAACACCTCGAGTGTGGGAGCCCCTTCTTCCATCCTACCATCTCTCTCCCTGTCTCGTTCAAGATCAAGATCGACGATGGCATGCCTCGCCTCTTAAGGGACATATGTTGGTCCTAATTGCTTAAAAACATGAAGAACCATTAACAACCATGACTACTTGGGGTGATCAAATCTTGGCCGTAGAGCCCCTATCAATGTAAAAATTGTGGTCTAACATTCAAAACTTGCTTGAAACCATGAAAGAGCCCTAGCGATGCAAACAGTTACGGATATATCCGTATCCAATTCGTTACCTCATCCGTTTTATATAGATTTTGACATCCGTATCCGTATCCATTTTAAAATGGATACGGATATGGATATCGTTTTGATATTAGCAAACATCCATATCCGTATCAGTATATCTGCTTTCGTATATAAATATAATCATAGATTTATTTTTCACCCTATATAACATAATTCTATATATTCTTTTACCATGTTTGCATAATTTTATGATACAAACACATTTAGTAAATTTATATTACGTGTTTTCCATCTAATTCATATATATTTAAGTTGATTCTATAAAGTACTTCTAACATTACTTGTATGCGATCAATATCCATTTTACATTCATATCCGTTTTTTAAAATATAGTAACATAATTTTAATATCGATCAATATATGTATTCATATAATATTAAAACGAATAAAGATACAATAATACCTATATCCAAATAATACCTATATCCAAATGTATCCCATCAATTTGGAGGATCACCTTATACACATGTAACTGGACAAGTCACAACAAGCACCCTCAGCAATTCTGGATCTTTAGAGACGTCTCTCAGCTTTTATATGCAACTTAATTCTGGGATATTTCAATAAATACCCATGCGTTTTCATGTTATTATCTTACCTAATCCTTGCAAATTTTGAGCCCAAACTTTGCACGGGTACTCTTTAGATCACACCGAACATATAGTGCAAGTTCGGTTAATATTGGAACCGATTTGAATTTACTGTAAAATTTTGAATGAAAATTGTACATTTTGAGTGTTTAAATGCTATAAATTCATGTGTTGCATATATGACATAAAACTTGACCTACTTGTAGCTTATTATAACATCTTTCTACCTACCAAATAGTTTTGAAAAACATTCATCATTGTATTAGAATGTCGCTAAGAATATGTTTGCTGGATTTATCTAGAGCTTATTTCAGCATGTTTTTTGTAAAAAAAATGCCTCTGTAAATCCTCGCTTAGGATTACATCTTATATTTCTACTATAATTTTATACAACTGTTTATATTTTCGAAAATAAAACCCAAATCATTGTTATTGCCATAAAAAACATAAAAATTCCTATTTCTATCCAAAAAAAGTAAAAATACCTTGGTGTCTTTTGACATGCAGTTTCCCATATCAAAAAATGATTAACAAAAAGGCCTGCTTCTTAAAAACACAAAAACATTAAAAACTATAAAAACTCACATCATTTCAAAAATAGTAACAATATAGCGTTTTAGACAACTTATTCTATATATATTCAGTGAAAATATCTTTATATTTTCACTATATAAGAAAACATCGAAGAGTAACCATTCCTAAAATCACTGCATCCAAATTTTGCTAGAATATCCACATATCTTTCTTCTTTCTCTCTCTTAGATTTGTTTCTCGTGCTATGAGAACTTATGTTGTCATGCACCCTCTTCTCCGTATTTCTACTTCACGGGAGGCCCTTATACATCCACAAAAAATATCCCTTATATTAATAAAGGAAGCCTCACTAACCAATTGCGATGCCTCGCTCCCACAGATGGAGCGTCATACCTAAACTTCCTAGGATCAAGAAACTCAATAATAGCCACATTCATATATCATGATTAATATTCAGAATATGTGCAAGCAAAGTAAAGAATAAAATGTTCCAAGCATACTATATATTTATGACCCTCAAAATCATACAAATTAATATGAAGTACAAAATATCTTTGTTTACATATATGAAAAAGTTAAGTGCTACAAAAGCATATACATTACTAGTACAACTGTACTAGTGATAATGTACCTTGACGTTTGATACAAACTACGGAAGCTCAAGTCACAGTTGCTGCTCAACAACCTGCTTTCAAAGAAGTGTGCATGAGCGAAAAAAACTCAATACAACTAAACAAGCTAACAATAGTATATATTCATGTTCCATTATACATATAATCATTGTGATTACGTTGTTATAAGTTGCATGAGATTCACTACTTGTGCCATACAAGTGTTTGTATTCTTATTCACATCTTGAGATCATCATCATACATTTATACACATTATCCACTGGGTTTTAATCATATACATAAACACACATAAGAATATTTTTCAAAGCATATGTTATCATTTAGTTGCTGAGTTAAATACACAATAACATAATCTCTACAACCACAATATATGCACTAGAGTAACAAACCCAAGCAAGCAAACCTCATCTCCAACTACAACCATTTTCCCTTGTGTACCAGCCATAAGGAGAATGCTCGTAACAAGTACCACCACGATCAAATGGGACTGCACATGATACACCCTTATAACAAAGTACGAATCTTTGATTGAGTGCGCTGCATCACCATAGTACTATATATTGATCCTACTGTAGTCCTATAACTGGAAACAAGTAGTCTCTCTCATCGATCGAGCAACACAAAAAACAACATGATCCATTAGATATGATATTAACACTCATCTAGGACTCACCAGGACAGTAATAGATGCTCTCTATTCTTGAGTATGCTAACTTCTCTAAGCATAACATATGCAAACAGAAATTTGCCATATGGTTTTCGATCTTATTTTCATTCAGCCATATGTAGGCATTCATATTCATTTCCCGTTGTGAGTCACAGTAAAATCTCACCCATTGGACAACGATACTGAAAAGTCACAATGAAATCTCACCCATCGGACGCAAAGTCGCCATGAATCTCACCCATGGGATATGATATGCATCATTTCATGTTACTTTTTGTTTGACTTAAGTTTATTTATATGGACCTCCTGCATGTCTTTACAAGATTTTCGATCTGTTTTAACTAATCATCTCCCATATAGCTTGAACTTATCTCTTGAATCAAACTATCCTTTTTAGGATCATGTGCAACCAGTCAGTTGGTCCTGTAGGACACTGATACCACATTGTGTCCATTTAATTAGTTAGTTATAGCATCATGGATAATATGTTGTTTTGACTCATGTCAGATCTCATGATTTGACTCCAAAGTACTCCTTACCTTAGGGTTGGATGCCTCCATAAGCATTCATTAAATGTACATGTATTCCAACTAATTTCCCAATGCTTTCACGTGTTTTATAAATCCATATACATCTTTCTATTTATCCAAGTGTGTACTTATATCGGTTCATAAGGTCTTAAATGTGCACCGTCACACTTCATTGTACTAAGATCTAGATTACATCTAGGCACGCCCCTCTTGAGGGGTCTTAACCAATGTCAAGTTGTGGAGAACTTACGTAGATGATCAAACGTCATACTTAATCCCATTTATGCTTCTAGTCAAGAAGTTATATTTGATACAATGACCAATACAGAACTGCACCATATGACAACATGGTTTTATAGTGGATTCTATGATGCATCTCAGAAACCATAATCACTCCAACAACAACAACAAAGCCTTTTCTCACAATTAGTCTCATTACAACACTTTTTGGGCCTTCCTCTCCCTCTCTTAGTTGGCTCAACATCACAAATCTCACACCTTCTAGCTGGTGCGTCAACCGACCTCCTTTGCAAATTGCCAAACCAACTTAAGCAATTTTCTCATCTTATCATATATCAGAGCTACACCACCTTTCATTCTGATCTCATCATTCTGAATCCAATCTTCTCGTGTATGATCACACATATGCCTTAGCATTTTCATTTATGTTGTTGTCATTCTCTGCACATGTCTAAGGTTCATAGGTCAATATTTTGATTCATAGAGCATTGCATGTCTCACATATACTTTGTAATACTTTCCTTTGATTTCAAAGGGATTTTCTTATCACAAATAACAATAGAAAGTTCTCTCCACTTTATCCAACTTAGATTTATCTATGAGTAACATCTCCATCAAGTTTTTCATCATGTTGCAAAATAGATCCCAAGTATATAAAAAACCTGTATTCTGAATGTTATCGTCTCAAATCTTCACCTCATGTCCTTCAAAATATTTTTTCCATCGAATGTGCACTTGATATAATCAGTCTTAGCCTTATTTATACGAAATCCTTTAGTCTCTAAGGCATGTCTCTAAACCTCTAGCTTCTCATTTACTTGATCTCATATCTATTCAATGAACACAATATCAACAATGAACAACATACACCAAGGTATCTCATCCTGAATGTGACTAGTCAACTTGTCCATAATCAAAGTAAAAAGGAACGGACACAAAGATGAACCTTTATGCAAACCGATGCTGATGTTAAAAAAGCCAGTCTTCTGAGAGATTTTTTGAGAAATGCTCGTGTACTTGTTGAAGAGTAGAAGCAAAGTTAATAGTGATGTCAAAACTTCATAAATATGATTGCTACTCAAAATGGAACATGAGTAAAACTCTTTAAAATGATAATGCCAAGGACTACTTAAGAAGCTATCTATTTATTTTTCTTAATTAGAAAGGAATTCTTCATGAGATCTATTGTAGTTATAAACCACGGGAAGAAATGGGGGTAGTTGAAAGGAAAAAAACCATCACCTATTGAATATGACCAGAGCACACGTACAACAAAGAAATGTGCCAAAAATTAGAAGAAGAAATTTTAATGGTTGCTTGTGTCATCAAAAGGAACACTTTGGCTATGATTGGAAAGAGGGCTATGTTCGCCATCCAACACCTTGATACATCTTTGTTCAGTATGGACCCATGTGTGTTTGAGTGTGTTTGTTCGCTTAATAACTCTGGTCCATGTTTGTATGAACTAGATCCAAGGGTCAAAAAGCACATCTTTTTTGGTTATTCAAATACCTGCAATGGATACAAATGCTATGACCTTGTGACGCATCTTCTGCATGCGAGAAAGAAAGACACTATCTTTGATAATGAATATAATCATCTGAAGAGTTTTCTACGTGGAAAATCTGTAAGTGAAGATATTGAGGGAAAAAACAAGGGATTTACTTTCTCGATGAAATGTAAGAACTCTCCAAATGAGGGAGAATAAGAAGCATAATATGAACAATGACAATGAGGGCAAAGACATACGTGAGGAAGCTAATAATATTGTGGATATTGAAGAAGAAATAATACAAAACCATGATCCCAATCCTTCCTTAGATGTTCCATGTCATGAAAACTCTATAAGTACCTCTCTCTCCCCTGATGTTTCCCTTGATATTGATACTTCGCTTGATGATCACCATGTTGTTATAAGAAAGGCTGTTAGACTGTTTGAACCTCTACTCATTATCTCGTGGACAACTTTATTTCCTATACCAGGATGAGTCCTAATTATAAATATTTATTATATCTCTAGTTTCTCATTTTTCTCTTGAAGATATATTTAAAGATCAAATGGATCCAAATTAGGTTGTGTTATGAAGGAAGAAGTGGATGCTCTAATTAAAAATGGCATATGGAATGCTATTTATGATCCAAAGATACCCATTTGGTTGGTTCTAAATTGGTCTATACAATCAAGTATAATGTTGATAAGAAAATTGATAGATTCAAGGCTCATCTAGTGGCCAGATAGTAATAGGACTGACTATCTCGAGAACTTTGTCCCTATGGAAAAGATGAATACCATCAGTGTTGTCATTTGCTTAGTTGTTTCTACATGAAGATGTTGCCTTGGTTCGCAAGATTAAACAAGTGCTACAAATTAAAACGAGCATTGTATGAACTGAAAGCAGTATCCAAGGGTCGAGTTTGAATGACATCAGATAGTCATGATCATAATTAGTTACAAAAAAGTGAGTGGATACCATACTTGACTCATATGAAGGATAGGTGAACAAAATCTATTTGTTTGGTCCATGTTGATGATATGGTCTTTACCAGTGATGACAATAGAGAGCTATCCATCATAAAGAGAACTCTTGCTACTTGTGAAATTTTGAAATGCTAAAAATACCAAAACTCAATTATCAACCCGATTCAATATCAAAATTGCACAAATAAGGACCCTACTCTTCAAGACCATTCAAACGAGCCCAAGAACATAAAAAACGGACATCCTATGAGAAGTTACATATGAAATACAACGGTTTACAACTTTGAGCCATGAATCGAGCTTATATAAGGCTAGGTGGTTGAACTACTTAGCCATTATAACCAAGTCCATCATCGGAGTTCTGCCCCAGAGATTGATAGAGCTCTGCCGCCAATGACTTTTTCGACCTTTGATTATGGTCGATCAAAGCTGTAGATCGTGAGTTGGTGTTACAATTTGATGTTAAACTTTTTTGTTTCAAGTTTCAAAACCAATTACATGGGTGTATATATCATAGAACAAGGATAAATCTGATCAAAGTTTCATATTTTTTAGATCACCGAATCTCTCGAAAATCTCAGTTGAATGAGATGGGTGATCCGATTTCGTGTCCCATTTTTTGTCTCCGATTTTGAACAAATTATATATATGTATAGATCATGTAACAAAGATAAATCTGAGTTAAGTTTCATATTTTTCAGATCATCGGATCTCTCGAAAATCTTGATGAAAGTCGACGATACGATATGAAATCCAACTTTGCATGTGTGATCCCGGAAGATCCGGGCATCGGATCGATGTGGAACTATGAATACACAGTGTACGAACAAGGCACACCAGAAAAGCAAGGTGGAAAATCAAAATCCGGACCTTCCGGGTAAGTTCTCTGGATATCTCCTCCTCATTACCTTAGCAAATGTTAGTAATACAAATAATTTAGTTACCTAACTATACGAGAACTTTGACAACTAATCCAAAGTGGATTACATGGGGAATCATGATAGATGATCCAGATGCCAATTGGATAAAGAATGAAATCAGGTAACTAAATGAAAGCATTGATCAATGTTAAATCTATTCCAATCTGAGTACTTTGAATTTGTGTCTCGGTTGGAGCTCTTGCTCCGTGTGCCTTGTACTTTGGCAGTTCCCATGGTCGAGGAGTTCCCATGTATTGAGGGTTGTTGTGCGCACAATGCATTTTCTCGTGTCGCCTTGGGTAGAGGAGCATATGCCATCAAGGAATGGGTTAGCACCCTTGGGGCCCTGAGTCTTCTACTAGATGGTCACGATCCCAGTTGCATTGACTGAGTGACACGTTATTCTCGACACCACCTCGAGGTTCTTGCCAGGTTGCTGTGAGACGTCGCCTTCCGAGATGCATGCTTGACAGACTGATCTTCACTTTACATCATAGGATTAACACGAGTGGCTAATGAAGGTCGATCACTCGAGTTGATTACTCGTCTTAATTCTATGAGGGAAGTTCCGAGATGTGGCTAGCGAAGGAGGTGTTCATACCGGTTTGTCCCATATCCGATGAAAAATGGAAGGTGGTCGTCGGTCAGACTACGATTGAGTTAAAAATCATATCTCATAGTCCTAGGTCACTTGAGTTGTGTATACCATCGAGGACTCTTGCTGGCATGTTGTGGTTGTCAAATGAGTTGCTTTGATCAGTCTCACTATATTAGTGTTAGATTACTTGAAAGAGAATCAGGTTGGACGTTAGATCGATACAGTTATAATGCAATTAATTTTGGAAGACAAGAGAACTATCGATAAAATGAGAATGACAATCTATAAGGAAAGGGGGAAGGTTAGTAAAGGAAAGTGTTGAGAACTTAGTTACGGTGTATCTACTTCACGCATGCCTACGACGGCCTCCCAACCCTAAGATACAATGTATCTTGCATACAAAGTGTGAGACCCTCGTGGTTAAGACCACAGATTATTTCCATTACTAAAATTTATGTTGGAAAGTCTTAAAAGAAAAGATCAATTTAAAAATTAATAGTAATATGAGGGTAAGATTCCACTTGCAGGTTTTACTTTCGATAGTCACATGTACATTCACATGCACTTATTTCAATTTAGTAGGTGCATTGTTTGCTACTTTTACATGGTTACCTATTGTTTTATCTGTCATTTAAGTGCATCTGTACTGGGAAATTTTGCTCATAACGTATCCTTTTTGGTGTGATCCAATAGGTTCGCAGGACCCGTCGCAACAATAGGGTGTGATTTTGATGTTTTGAAGCATTTCGATTTCAACTGTACTTCTAGGGTACATACTTGATAGTTTTTTTGTAGTAGTTTTTGACTCATGCTTTTGTACCATTGAGAGATAGTTTTTGTATTTGCATTCTGATGGTCATTTTAAAGTTTTGCACATATTAGGGAAATGGTGCTATAGATATCTTGATGGTATGTCATGATTTGAATGAAATGAATTATACGCATGCATTTCCCTTCTTTGCTTGCTTATTTTCCCTTAATAGATACATTTGTTAAAATATGTGTTCTGAACGTGAATGTGGTATTTATGGGATGGTTGCTGAGTATCATGATCCGTGGGATGTGACACTATTGAATTTGAAATGAAAGATTTGGGGAAGTTGATATAACCTTGGTAGATGGCCTGAACTCTAGAAAGCATTGGCTAAACCCATGTAAATATACTCTTGAGTTGTCAAAAGACTATGGCATGTTGGGTTGCAAAGCAACCAATAATATTATGGAGGCAAATTGCAAGTTGGATAAAGAGGATGGTGCCTACTTGAAGATGCAAAGTAAGGACAATATCAAATTTTTGTTGGAAAATTAATCTACCTGACACAAAATAGATTTGATATACCGTAAATGTCAATTACACAATTTATGCACGCTCCAACCAGCACTCACGTCAAGGTTGTTAATAGAAAAAATCACCACAAAAAGGTTTTTGCTCAGGAAAAATCTTATTGTGATAATTGAAGGACAAATTATACAAACTGGGAAGATTCTGTAGATGATACCCGATCTATCTCACCCTATCTATCTCCAATTATGCGACGTATCTTTGTGGAACTTGATTAGCTATATGAGTACGAAAAAAGTTGTTTCAAGATATAGTGTTGAAGTTGAATATCATGCTCAAGAAAAATGCGTCACTAAGATTATGTGGATAAAAATTAGGAATGAAAATTAATTAAAGATGTATTCACAACTGATACGCTATCACATTCGTTTTGTTGATTTTGACATTCGTATTTTATCTATTTGAAATCGATATGAATATCATTTTGACATTCATAAATATTTGTTTTCATATATCCATTTTAATATATAAATATGTTTATAGATTTATTTTAACAGTATGCTACAAAATTTTATAGCTTTATTCAAAATTGTTGATATAATTTTTATTAAGTGAACATACTTGCTATATTTTTCTATAAACCTTCCTAAATAAGTATATTTAAGTTAATCTACAAGTATTTTAGTTCCTATTCATTTAGTATTCATTTTATATTCATATTCGTTTTCAAGGATGTGATAATACATGTCTCATGTTTATCAGTATTCGTATCCCACATTCATATCCATATTTTAAAATAAGTAAGAATATGATTATGTCTACTTTCATATATGTATCGGACTATCTTCGTACCTAAAAAAAATCACGCTGAATGAGTTAGGCACAAACATTAAAAAACCCATGAAGATGTTATGTGATAACAAGTTGCGATAAACCAAGCCAACCATGTTACGTATGATAGGATGACACATATAGAGATCAACAAGCATTTATCTATGAGAAAATAGATAAACTCTATGTATTGTACTCATGCCCCTTATTAGCCAATTTAACCAGTGAAGAGCTTTATGATCTCCAGTGAAGGGGATTAGGATTTCCCTCTCTATAAGGTTTTTCACGTAAATCATTCGCTCCTTGTGACTGTCTAGATCGATTCCAACAATCTACATATAGAGCCTGCAAAGTTGAGTTTAAGTAGAGTTGCACCTGCAGTGATTAGCCGATTGCCACTGCTACAATTTAGATTGAAAAACCATTCGAACTTTGAATATATTGGAGTCACATTTACAGTTGCTACCTTCTCACTTAGATTAATCTATCATTCATGGTGATGACCGGATAAAGATGAATGTGTTAAATGTACTTATGATGCAGACTTGAATCTGTGATTTTCATTAAACAGTTTCTAAATGGATGCCAGATCAAGGTGATCACTTTATATGAGTTAATTATGAATGCTGCAAGGATTTCAGCAATGAATTTTGCATCAGAATGTTCTATACATTCAGTTTTCACTGTTTTGTTTTCAACAATTCCCTTTAAAGGCTCCAAGTATATCGGTTTCTGCATTCAATAAAAGGGAATGTCTGGACCCTTATACTGCCAGGTATATTAGATTAGAAAAAAAAGAGTAAAGCAACATTAAAGAGTTTGCGAGATATATACAAAGACTGGGGGATTAAAATGTAACTTACACTAGATTGCAGGGGCATGAGTGCAAAAATCCTATTTTACGCTTCCCTTCTGAACCATTCCTGATTTTATCACATTTTTGTATGAGATATCCATCATGCAGTCATTGTTAATAACATATGATTAACACACTCGACAGTCCACATATTAAAGGATGTGAACAAGTTCTGACAAGCAACTAACACCCTCAATCCACATAACAAGCACAATTCAAACTCTCCATACTTGCACACACTACAGTCACTGATTGCCTACTCCCACGCGCATTCAATACTGCAGAGATTATCTGGGTATAATGAAACATGTACCACTTTTATACATGTAAAGTCTGAAAAGCCTTAACCTTCCATCTTGACTGGTCCTTTCCATTTATTTCAATATTCAAAAGTTTTTTTTATTTCTGAAACAAACACTTGCAGCGTTCATGAAAGACCAGAAAACTTGTACTGGAATATTACGCATGTCCTCGCATTCGTTTATAGCGCAAAAGAATCTTTGGCATCTGCTTGCATATTAAAGTAAATCATCGCCAGTAGAAGCTTCCATGGCTGTGTATCTTATAATATGTCAAACACTCCCGACACAAATAAAATACAACTTAACTATCAGTAAAAAAAATGAGAAAAAGGATCCACCACAACACGTTGGCAAACAATGAGAGTTGATGATCCAATTAGGTTTTTATGACTTGACGAGTAGCGAGGAATAAACAAGGAACAAAAGAATTTACAACAATACAAAAAATACAACTTACAATGATTATTTGGTGAAAGACCCAGAGAATAAGGCATCAAAAAATCACAAGAATGTTGCTGCTTCACATGTCCATGAGGAAACTACTGTTCCAAAAGTGGTCCGATCACACAGTTTGCACACATTCTGAATGATACAGATGGACTGAGACGGGGCGTTCCAATGGGCCATTCCTATTTCTTGTTTTGCCATGGCTTAAGCACGCCAACAACTATAATAGCAACAATGATTAGAAGTATGATAATGGCCATGCACATCCACTTGCGCGAGTTCTTTTGCAGACTCTTGGCTTTCCGAAGTGCAGTTGTTCCAGATTGCACATGGTCAATGGCGCTAGAAACCTGAGAAAGAGAACTTATTCCCAGAAAAGGTATAACAAGGTTTGCATTCTGTTGTACTGGAAACGGCGTAATATGTTATCTTTTCTTCGAAACTGACAATTCGGAACAGAACACAAATGATGAATACAACGGACTAGGAACAATCATGCCAAAACCTACATCCCCAACAAAGTTTCGCATAAAAAACACAAAAAACGAAAATAAGTCCTAAGAGATGAGTGTTTCTCCATGGGGTCTTTAGATTCGAACCATGGTCCTTTGGGTGATACTGACACTGCACAACCAATAAATCATTAAAGTGGGTTGTATTTGTTATTTCTTTATTGTGTAATTTGCCCGCTAGGATTTCTCCTCACGATATAAGAGAGACCTATGGCCTCTGAAGAAACAAGTTCATTATTTCTCTCCGCAACATATGATCATGGGGTGTTATATGGCCCATCTAATTGGACTCTCATTTGGGTCCGGTCGGGTTGGTGGGCTCATGTATTTGGGCCAAGGTCGGCCCAATCCCGAACCATTTATCTAATGGGTCAAATTGTTGACCCAAATCCAACCCAATATAAGGTCGGAATCGGCCCGGGCTCATGGGTCATTCTTATGGTTGGGCCGGGTCGCCTCATCCCAATGCTCGTCCCTAGTTGTGGGAAAGCTTTATATCAAAGGACACAAGTGTAAAAAGTACAAGGGCTTTGTGACAACACCCCCAAAGATGGATAGTGAAGCACACACATAGGAGTCAACGAAGCATGGCCACAAGAGGTGAGAAGACACAAAGGAGCCACTGGGGCATTACACTATTGGCGATATCACGTGCTCAGTGTTTTTATTTTGGGAATGTATTAGACCATACCAAGGTCCTTCATTTAGCATGGTCTTTTATATTTTAATCCTTTAATATTTTATAAGTGCGGCCCACGACCATGGCCATGATCACAACCTCAACCACCATGAGAACTGAAGTGACCACCACATCTGAATGTCACAAGAAAAGCATTGCTCCTTATGGCTTGAGTATGACTTGATTGTCCAAAAGAAGATTGAGTTAGGTGGCATAAAATCACTTTTAATGGACGGAACAACATCAGATGTGAAAATGGATCCTTCACTATTTGATAGCGAGGATGTAGTCTGGCAAGAAACATGTAAATTTTACACTGAGATTGCCTCGTAACTTTTTTGGTACAACAGATTGGCTGAAAAATAGTGAGTGCATCATATTGGCTAACGATCTATCGATGATACTCCACTAGTGATGAATCTCCCTGAGAAACCAACCAAATCCGCATTTAGATATATGCGAGACGAGATTTGATTGTTTGTTAAAATTGAGCCAGTTCATCCCACATATCCGTGGTCATTTTATTGTCTATGAGGTTGGCCGCAATGCAAGGCTCCATACTGTTGGGCATCTATGTCAAGATCTGGTAGTTGTCACTTAGCCAAGAATTATATTCCTTGTCTTTATCTACGAACAGCTTGTTTGTCATAATGTAGAACTCCCTCTAACTGCCAATGAACACCTAAAATGTCTGAGAGCAAAGTACATAGTTATATGTGACCTTTAATTTGATAAAAGTCCTCTGAACCATCATGGAAGAGGTTAGGGGTTGTCTCAGTTGGAGTTGTAACCTTTGTGGTTGAGACAGAGGATCAAAGAAATTCTAAAGCGGTCTGTCCAAGCATTAGGAGTAGCAGTGGTGAAGTCGCCAAGGACACAGGCAAGAAGAGCCGCTAGATTGCACACACGCTAATGAGGGTTGTGGCAGTGAATCGTGTACATGCCGAGGGGTGGCAGTGGCATTGCTGGTAGTGTTGATGTGGCTGCTGCTAGGGCAATGTACATGCTGAGGGAAAATGTGTTATGGCTCGTTTAAAGTGGTCGTACTAGAGCAACGAGAAGATGACAGCATGGTTTAGGGCACAAACTCCAATCTAGGATAATCGCTCTGCTACCATGTATAGAGAAATAAGAGAACCAATGGAAAGAATTCTATTCAAAGGGCAGGGTTTCTTATATACCAAGAAACTCTAAATCCCTATAGATGGGAATCACGTAACAATCCTTAACAGGATACCGTAACATACCGTAAATAAAAATAGCGAAAATATAAAATATACCAATGGTTATTTTTATTAGCTCAATGACGTCGACATTGAGAATATTCTTAAGTATGTGCAGAACCTTGTGGAGTCTTGATCAAAATACGTGTAATCTTCTTTTTTTTAGTTTTATTGGTTTAAATGGAGCTCATACTTGAACGTCATTCAAAGGTAAGCATCTTTTTCTTCTAAAAATTAATTTTTCTATACCATATGCCAAGTCCATTCAAAAAGCATTTTAACCCCATCATATAGGAGGGGATGGTCTTACAAAAGGAAACAATAAACTAAGATCAAATCCAAATCAAATTTAATTGGCCGACTCCTTATAGATTTCTAATTAATTATTTGGATAAATAAAAAATAAGGATCCAAAATAACAACGCAAATCATCAAATTTCTAACTAGGAAAAAATCCATAATTTGGGATCGCATCAAAACTACTATTAATGTTGCTTAATAAAATATTGTGGAATATCATCCTTCCAATTGATTAAGACATTTCTAACTAGTTTCATATGTGGTTGTACTATAAAAACAAAATTGTTATCAATCTCGCAAATAACCTTGTTTCGCATGATCAAATCGAGCATGTGGAGATCAACCACCATTTCATTGGAGTGAATCGATACCAATGAATTTGTTATATCTAGTGTGAAGATTCTTTTGAAAGAAAAAATGGCCTGCACCATATAGGTCTGTGCCCAAAAAAATCATCATTTATAACCAAAAGTTATTACAAGCCTATTATAGTTACAAATATTACAAAATTAAAGGTTCCAACTCTGAGCCATCGCATTGGCATGACCCACAACATTCTCTGCGCAGAAACGGTCGTGGCGAAACACCACCTCATTTCTACCCAACAAAAGTGGCCAGATCACAACCACACACCATGATCTCTCCTTGTCTGGTCCGATCCAATCTGCCCCAATAGAGCTCTAGAAGCTAGAAACATTGTCAGCATTCACAACCTGATTCCCAAAATGATTTCAGACCTTCATGGAGCTTCTCCAATTGAAGAAAGAATGATCAACATCCTCCACACACCTTGGGCGCCCAGAATTAGCCCATGAACAAAGAAGCAAATCCTTCCTTATTCAATAGTTTCATCCTCCTAAAGATCTAAAAGAATACCTTCACCCGAGTTGGAACCTTCCACTTCAAGATCCGCCTGCAATCCGCCTCATCCCACAAGATCAAAAATCATAGGGCCCATCATAGCCCTGTAAGTCATCACAATGGAGAAAGAGCCATCACACCATACCCAGTGATCCCACCCATTTGTGGGCCAGCCACCACATCGAGCTCCGTCAGCATAGCCATGAATTCCTCCACACGTTGCTCTGAGAGCTCAGATCTAAAATGCAAGAAGAAAGAATATCCATCACAGACCTACACAACCGAGCAATCTGGATGTTCTGCCAATGCCTTTAGCCGCAAGAACCTCACGTCCAAGATCTCCCCTTCGCTCCAATCATCTATCTAGAAGCGAAAACATGTGTTGTCTCCAATCACAGGTCTCGCGAAAGAATGTATCTCCTGTGCCAGGTTCCATATGCCACTCACCCTGCACATTTCTACCCCATCTTCTCAATCACCAGCAACCAGTCAACGACGTGCATCTGGTCAGCCACCAATGGCATACCATGGTAATGCAACAATAGATCCTTACACGGTGAGCACAACCATCCTGCGCATAAATCAATTTCCATCCATCATGCCAAAAGGAACGAACTCTGACTTCTCAATGTTCAACCTCAAACCAAAAACATGTCCGAAAATGTCCAGAAACACTGATAAGCTTTGCAACTGTCATCCCCGTCCTCAGCAAAAAGTATTGTCATCTGTGTACTGAAGAATGTGAATAGAGATCACATCCCTTAAGTAACCGCTACAAAAGCCCCCTGAAACGTCCCGATCAACGGTGATGCCGATATGAGGGCGACAAGGAACCAAAACCTCGAGCGAAATGGCGATATGAGGGCGATTTCCAGACATCTCTTCACAAATGGTGGTCGATATGGGCGAAATGTCGTCGAAATTTCGTATCGACATGGTATCGATACGATACCCGAAATCGATATTTAAACCCTTGCTATCCATGAGTTGCCGGCTAGCTAAGAAGGCACTTTGAGCTGGTGAGATGATCTTATTCACCACCCTCAGATGATTAGTAATTGTAGAGATATTTATATACTTCTATGTACCTTGTCGCCTATTTTATTAATTTATGTAATTTACCCATATGTCTCTCCTCTATATAAGAGAGCCTAGGGTTTATGGAATAAACAAGTTCTCTATTTTTCCCAACATGGTATCAGAGCGACGATCTTAGACCGGAGCTCTCGTGCCCTAGACCGGTCCTACCCCCACCTCCCATCCCCGCGCCGCACACCGCCTCGTCGTGCCTCCACCCCCAGCATCGCATGCCCTCACGCGTCGTCCCTCAGCCCAACACAACACCTTCCAGCCCAGCCTTGCACATCGCCCGCTTCCGCGCAGCGCACCTACGTGCGGGAGCACCGTGTGCTGCGTGCACTTCCGCGCAGCGTGCCTCAGTGCGTGCACCGACACATGATCTAGAAGGGGTGCTCCAGAGCTTTTCCGGTTGATGGGATTGTGATGCAGCGTGAAATGGAAATATAGGGCTGCATTTATTTAATTTTTATCCGTTGATTTTATTTACGTTTATTTTGAGTCGTCGTATTTTTAATTAAATAAAAGAGATCGCTTGTGATCTCAATTAGTTAGAAATTTGAATTTCAAATTAGTCGGTTAGAGTCAAATTAGGATAATTAGTTTGAATTTGAATTTGATTTCTATTTTTGTAATGCCATCCCTCCTATATAAAGGGATGGTGGTCCATTGTTTTTAATAAGTTCAGAGATATGAAAAATTGAGATTTTATTCTCTATCTCTCTCTCTCCCCTCACGTGGTCTTCACGTTTCTTTTCTCCAACCCCTCGTGTTCCTGACGAGCTTCTCCTCTCAACCCCTCCAATTTATTCCTCTCTCGTCTCTCTCCTCCCCTACGCGATCTCCGCGATTCTCTTCTCCAAAATCCCTCGTTTTTCCGACGAGCTTCTCTCCTCAACCCTTCCATTTCTTCCCCACCAAATATCTCCACCAGCAAATAAGTTATTTTCCCGCCATTGCCAAATTTCCGTTTGCATCATTTGGTATCAGAGCATGGCCTACAGATCGTCCTCACAATCTGACGATCCGTCCAGACATTCGCGTCGACCCCAGTTCTTCCATGGGATGATTGGAAACGCTGATTCGGATTTATCCACCTCCAAGCCTGCAGATCCAACAATTCGTCGGGAGACGAATTTTTTCAAGCGGAGGAGAGTTGATGCAGCGTGAAATGGAAATATAGGGCTGCATTTATTTAATTTTTATCCGTTGATTTTATTTACGTTTATTTTGAGTCGTCGTATTTTTAATTAAATAAAAGAGATCGCTTGTGATCTCAATTAGTTAGAAATTTGAATTTCAAATTAGTCGGTTAGTCTGTTAAAGTCAAATTTGGATAATTAGTTTGAATTTGAATTTGATTTCTATTTTTGTAATCCCATCCCTCCTATATAAAGGGATGGTGGTCCATTGTTTTTAATAAGTTCAGTGATATGAAGAATTGAGATTTTATTCTTTATCTCTCTCTCTCCCCTCACGTGGTCTTCACGTTTCTTTTCTCCAACCCCTCGTGTTCCTGACGAGCTTCTCCTCTCAACCCCTCCAATTTATTCCTCTCCCATCTCTCTCCTCCCCTACGCGATCTCCGCGATTCTCTTCTCCAAAATCCCTCGTTTTTCCGACGAGCTTCTCTCCTCAACCCTTCCATTTCTTCCCCACCAAATATCTCCACCATCAAATAAGTTATTTTCCCGCCATTGCCAAATTTCCGTTTGCATCAGATTGGTTGCGCCTTGAGTCCACACACGCAACCGAATCCTCACATGTCCATGTAGACGATTATTCTCAGACGTCTATTATTCCTAGTCTTCCTCCATCGGCATCATGTCAGAAAGTAAGGTTGATGTTCCCTATACTGACGCATTCAGAGGTCCAACACCTATTGACAAGATGGACGGGATGAACTATAAGCTCTGGGCAATGCAGTTCATGAGTCTCATGAAGTCGAGCGGTAAGAAACATATTTTTACCGAGGAGGAACCAATGGAGAAGATTGGGGTAAACGCCTCTTGGGAGGCAGATGATACATATGCCAAGTCTAGCTTTAAGGGAAATTGACGACAAAGATCCTCAATGACGTGTTACATCAGCCTACTACTAAGGCTATGTGGGACATCCTCACGGCTACATACTCTCAGACGAGGAATGAAGCTAAGATACTTCAGCTTCAACATGACATCTTCACCATCAAACAGAACGGACGTCCTCTCCATTCCATGTATACTCCTTGCATGGGATGTTTGAGAAGCTTCATAGCTTCATGCCACTCACACCCATTCTGAAGCAGCATAAGACATATCGGAATGTTACAATGGTTGGTGTATTCCTAGCAACCCTAGATTCTGAATATGATGTTGCTCGCTCCCAGATCCTTTCCCAGGGCAGAGGAGGTTCTTCTTTCTCTCGTGGACGTGGACCTCGTGGTAGAGGATGCATTCATCATTTCTGCACGTTTTGCCATCGCCTAGGTCATACTGAGGAGACATGCTACTCTAAGCATGGTTTCCCAGCATCAGCCCGTATAGCAGAGCAGGTCGAGTCACCCGCCGCATCTACTTCAAATGCGAGGTTTTATGATCTAGTGGCCAAACTGCATGACATCATGCCTTCTTCTTTATCATCTGTTGGAGGCCTTTCTGATGTTACAGCTCCCCCCTCCGTCAGTACTTCTGCTATGGCAAGCACGTCAGGTATCACCTATGCCTTTACATCATGTTATGGATCTCAGATTCCAGAGTGGATTATGGACTCTGGGGCGACACACCATTTATGTGGAGATAAAGGACAACTTACATCCTACAGATAGGTTTCTCCAGGAAAAACTGTAGTGATCGTCGATGGGACTCATTCCCCGATCGCAGGTCAAGGGGAGATTACCCTAACACCCTCAATGCGTCTGCAGAACGTGTTACATGCCCCTGATTTTTCTATGAATTTGTTATATGTCAGTCATATTAAGAAGGATTTGCATTGTCGAGCTATATTTGACCCATCATATCTTATTTTTCAGGACATTCTTGCGGGCAGGGTGATTGGTTGTGGTCGTGAGTAGGGCGGTCTCCATCAATTGGTTCAAACTCCTTATGCAGGCGCATCCTCTATCTCGTCAGGACCAATCTCTCCTTTCACGTGGCATCTATGTTTTGGTCATCTCCCTCTCCAGAAGATGAGTCATATTTTACCGCAGATTTCTCCAGGATCTACATTCCAATGCGAGGCGTGTTAGTTGGGGAAGCATCATCGTTCATCTTTCCCTAGTCATCAGAGTCGGAGCAGTTGCTCCCCGTTTAAGTTGTTTCATGTTGACATTTGGGGTCCTAGTCATGTTTCTGATCATCAGGGGCACCGTTTATTTTATTGCAGTTGATGATTTCTCTCGTTTGTCACGAGTTTTCTTATTGAAAAATAAATCTGAAGCCAGGGATATGATCAAATTTTTTATCAGTGAAGTCCAGAATGTTTTCTCTCCATATGTTAAATTGGTGAGAAATGATAACGCCTTGGAATTTTGCACTCATCATCTATCCCATTTCTTATCATCCCATGGCATTATTCTTCAAACAACATGTCCCTACAGATCTCAGCAAAATGGTGCGACAGAGAGAAAGCATCGTCATTTACTTGATATCACTCGAGCACTTCTTATTAGAATCGTGCCCCACATTCGTTTTGGGATGATGTTGTTCTTACAGTGTGCTATCTGGTTAATCGCATGCCCTCATCCGTCTTGAGAGAGAAGACTCCTTTTTCCATTATTTTTCCTGATAAGGAGTTATTCTCCCTCACTCCTCGTGCCTTTGGTTCGGTTGCTTTTATACACCAAATGGCTCCCGGTCTCGAACACAGAAGGAATATCGGTGTTGTGATCCATTGCGCAGAAAATATTATATCAGTGCTAATGTCATTTTTTGAGTATGTGATGTTTTTCTCTCCTACATGCGATAGATTGGCTTCGGCCAATTCTGATGATGAGGTTTACATGCCTCCTCCTCCCACGGCTCCATCTCCTTCTATACATGTGCCTGATGCCTCACCTATACCATCACCTCCTCCACCTCCACCACTACCGTCCTCTACCCGGTCACGCATTGTACCACCTTTGCCGAAATTCTATACTCGTCGACCTGTTTTTGCTCATTGCCATGGTTCGTCATCTGAAGCGCCCCAGGTTTGTTTTGATAACATAATTTCTAATGATGAGTCTGGAGATGTATCTATGCAGGAAAGTAGCCAACAGAGGGAGGAGGTTCCCACTGGCTTGGATCTTCCGATTGCAGTTCGCAAGCAAAAGCAATCTTATACCTCTTATCCCTTTGCTTCTCAGGTTTCCTTTCATCATCTAACATGGGACTTTTAGAGATTTGTTGTTGCCTTATTGGTCTCGGAGATTCCACAGAATTATCAAGAGGCATTGAAGGATAGTCGTCGGCACTTAGCCATTGAGGAAGAGATGGGCGCGTTGCAATCCCGTGGTACTTGGAGCTTGGTGTCCGCTCCTCCCGGGGCATCTGTTATCAGTTACAAATAGGTGTTTATTGTTAAACATCATGCAGATGGCAGTCTTGATCGCTACAAGGCAAGGTTAGTGGCTCGTGATTTCACTCAGACCTATGAGGTGGATTACTTGGACAATTTTTTCTCCGGTGGCTCGTCACTCTGCACTACGTATCCTACTTTCAGTGGTCCTGGTACGCTTGACCTTTATTTCATATGGATGTTAAAAATGCATCTCTGTATAGAGATTTACAGGAGGAAGTCTACATGCAGCAACCTCCTGTTTGCTGCTGAGGGGGAGTGTAAGTAGGTCTATAGACTCCATAAGGCTATATAGTCGTAAGCAAAGTCCAAGAGCGTGGTTTCAGAAGCGCTCCGATTTGATTGAGAACCAAGGGATCAAGAGGTCTAATGCAAACCATTCACTTTTTGTGCAGAGGACACCTAGAGGTATTGTTATCATAATGGTCTATGTTGATGATATTCTTGTTACAGAAGATGATATGCAGGGGATAAAGATGATAAAAGAATATCTAGGCCGTCAGTCTGTGACTAAGGATCTGGGCACCCTAAGGTACTTCTTAGGGTTGGAATTTAATAGAAATGGGTAGGGTCTTGTAATGACCCAAAGAAAATATGTTATAGACATGATGGTTGAGATGGGGATGATTGGATGTCGATCCTCTACTACTCCTACGGATCCTAACATAAAATTATACGATGATGATACATATGAAGTGGATAAGAGGAGATACAGAGAGATCGTGGGAAAGCTCCTGTATGTAAACATTACCAGATCAGATATCTCATTTGTAATAAGTCGAATGAGTCAGTTCATGGAACAACCTCGGCAAGTACATATGGATGCTATATACATTATCTTGAGATATCTAAAGTCTTCTCCAAGTGCATGACTAATCTTCAAGAAAGGAACAACTCTCAAGGTATATGCATGTGCTGATGCTGGGATTTTTTTAAAATAATTATTAAAAAAATCATAATTAATTAAATAAACATGAAGAAAAAAAATTAAAAAAATAGGTATCGATCGGCACCTGAGGTGCCGATTTGGGGCGCCCCCTCCAAATCGGCACCTGAGGTGCCGATTTGGACCATACCCGTTGGCCTCCCCTCCAAATCGGCACCTCAGGTGCCGATTTGGGAGGGGGCGCCAACGGTTATGCCCAAATCGGCACCTCAGGTGCCGATTTGGGAGAGGGCCGTTGGAAATTTGCCAACGGTCCCCTCCTCCCCCATTTGTTATATAAACCCCCCCCCCCTCATTCCTTTCTTCTCACAATTTCCCCCTCTCCTTCTTCATCATCTCCCCTTATTCTTCCTCTCTTCTTTCACTCATTCTGTTTTCTGAAGTGGGATTGCTTCTCTTGATCGGCTAATCTTATTCAAGTAAGAATAAGATATTTTTTTGTAGATTATTTTGTGCGTTTTTTTGCAGGGTTTTATTAGTGAGGACGCTATATACATCGGATATCGGATTGTATTATTATCTTTTGGATAACATTTCTTGTAGAAGACACGCATCTTTCAGGTAATTTTACTCAAGATTTTTTTTAAAATTTAACAAGTAATTAGATGCGCAAAATTGATACTTAGTAAAAATATATTTCAAAATAATTCTTGTTTATATTTAATGGTAAATCATTTGTCTATGAAGTAACCTAAAGATGTTGGAAAATAGTAATTGTAAATGTAATATGGTTTTTTTAATGTCACTCACATTAGACATTTTATTAGGAGATTTTTGTAATAATTATTTAAAAAATCGAAATTAATTAAGTAGGGGACATTAGACATTACATTAGCATTTCATTCATTTAGATTTAAAAGTACACATATTCATGTTAAAATTACTGTCATTTGATTTGGAATCGAGCGTCGAGAGGGTCTCTATACAGCGCTGGCAGGACTCACTGTGGTGAGCACCGACGAGTCCCCAAGACCGGACTTTTGGATTCCATATCTGAGTGATTAGTATATCATTTAAATTATTGATTATTAGAGATAACATCTGACTGAAATGTTAATTAAACTAATTGTCGCATCCGATTATTAAGTTATTATTTTGTGTAATTAAACTAATTAAATCATTACTTTATTCGTACAGATGGCCTCCAACACCGCTCATGTCTTAATATATTGGGGAGGATCGATTGATGTCTCTGATGACCACGTAGAATATATTGGGGGCAAGAAACAGATGGTTACATTACCATGCCAATTAACATACATTGGCTTACTGTCTCGAGTCTCTGAAGTCACTAATCTCCCGCTCGACCAGTATATACTTACATTAACTTGTAAGTGGTTGTATGAGGGATCAACTTTCTTTGCAGTACCGATTGATGATGATGAATCAACATTAGGAATGTTGAGTTCAATCGTCGATGTGAGATTTATCCATCTTTTTGTACAAGCTACTCCCTTTAATATGGAAAATATGCCGTCATCTTCGAGGTAAAATTAATCACATTCAAATTATAGAATAATTTCACCATTTATAATTAAACTAACAAAGATTTAAATTAATCAGGCCAACAAATGAGACCATGTTTGAGGATATCGAAGGGTCTTCACAAGTAAATGTAGAAGATGATTTAGTGACAGAAAGATCTGAAGAAAATGAGGAGTCCGAAAATGACGAGCCAGAAAATGATACACAAACATTAGAAGTAAATATTGGTGGTAATACTTGTCATGATTTTGGATATGGTTCGCTAGTTCTAGCCGTAGGTAATGAGGAAAGGGGGAACTCATATTCTGCTAATAACGATGATGCTGAAGAAGAACCGATGGAGGAGTTACCTCACGTTTTTGATCATGAAATTGCAGAAGCAGAAGATGTAGTATTTGTAGATAGTCAATAAGAATCCACCGATGATTCCGGACTAAGTTATTGGTTAGGTAGGAGTTATAAGTCGAAAAGGGATCTACAATACGATTTACAGAAATGGAGCATGGAAAATCATGTGCAATACAAACCTAAGGCGTCAAACAAGAATATTTTGACGGTTGTTTGTATTTTTGATGATTGTGGATGGCGTTTACATGCATCAGAAAGAAAATCGCGAGGAGATTGGTACGTTTCAGGATATAGGGGGAAGCACACATGCAGAAATCCTGTCCTTTTAGTAAAACATCGTCAATGCACTTCTGTTTTTGTAGCGCAGTATATTTTATCTTCCTTTAAAGCAAAAGTTAGTATGACCCCAGGAGCGATAATGTACAAGATAAAGGACGAGTTGAAAATTGAAATCAACTACATGACAGCTTGGAATGCTAGACGTCGTGCAATGGATATGGTTTATGGAAATGAGGTTGACTCATATCGTGATCTTCGGAGATTCATTCGTGCTTTAGAACGACATAACCCTGGCACATATATGTGGTTCAAGACAGTAGAAGGTCAAAAGGATAGCACCATACATTTTCAGAGAGTGTTTGTAGCGTTTGGAGCGTGTCGTAAAGCATTCAGATATTGTCGACCTGTTTTGTCTATTGATGGAACACATCTATACGGGAGATACGCCGGTCATATGTACGTAGCCACAACAATTGACGCCAATAATGGCCTTTTTCCGTTGGCATTTGCCATTGCTGAAAAGAACGAGAATATTTCGGCATGGGACTGGTTTTTGAATTTATTAAAACAAATTATCGATCGTCGGGACATTTGTTTTATAAGTGATCGATTCCCTGGTCTAAAGAATATTGTACGTGGTTTATTTCCACCGGAAGAGGGATTCACGCATCGTCATTGTCTCAGACACATGCGTGCAAACATGCAGAGAGCCGGTCATAGAAATCATACAGTTCTAAGTCGTATCTACGCTGCTGGACAAGAAGCATGTCAGAACAAGTTCAACAGTATGATGCGTGAAATTTTCATTCTAGATAGAAGTGCTTTTGAGTGGATCAGATCTCAGGACAATGACGATCAGAGATATTGGGCATTAAGTTTAGATGATGGACATCGTTATGCACATATGACAACCAATTTATCTGAAAGTTTCAACGGTGCCTTTAGAGGAGCACGTGGTTTACCAATTATTTCTCTCATCCTAACAGTATTCCTTAGAATAAATGGCTATTTCTATGATCGTCGTGAGGAGTCAGAAGGAATGACTACATATTTGACTAAGAAATATGAAGAGTTGTTAGAATAAACAAACCAGGGAGGCAAGAGCATGTCACGTTGAAAGATTTTCGTTAACTCAGATGAAACATTTTGTATGTCCACATGTTATTGCCGCAGCTTCACATACTCGTACTCATGTAGATAACTACGATCTATGTTCGCAGTACTTATCTAGCGATTATTACCGTCAGGCATATAACTCCTACTTTCATCCCATACCTGATAGACGTTATTGGGGAGAAGAAGGTGCTACTGTTATGTTACCTCCAAAAATGGGAAAGAGAAATGTCGGAAGACCTGTGCAGGGAAGAATTAGAAATAAAATGGACGAAATGTGCGTTCGACCAAAATTATGTAAAATCTGCAAGCAACCGGAACATAATAGATTAAGTTGTCTACACAGAACATAGGCACACTCGGATTTGTAAGGGTAATTTAATTTCATTGTTAATACATCATTTTTTTTACAAATTTATTGTTCTTTTTTCATGACATTTGTAATTATTAATGTAGATGGCACAGATGGATAGACTTCCTTGACCAGTAGATACCTCAGTATTGTATATGCAGAATGACCACCGATCATCACAACCCACTAGTTCGGTAAGTACTTTTTATAATTATAAAAATTTACTAATTCGGTAATACTGTTTCTTATTTTTTATTCAATATATATTACAGATTCGATTTGTAGAGCATAATGAGTTACTGAACTCCATTTCTGACAAGAAGAGTGGCGTAGTAGAACGATTAATAGAAGCGTCGGGTTTCTCATGTGTGGTGAACATGAGAAGAGTACAAATGGATCCATCATTGACCAGTTTACTAGAGAGATGGAGACCTGAGACACACACATTTCACCTACGCTTAGGGGAGGCTACTATTACTCTTCAGGATATGGGATTAATTAGTGGTTTAAGAGTTGATGGTCTACCTGTAACTGGTCGCGATTCTCCGCCTGATGGATGGGATGCAGAGTGCTTGAATTTGTTAGGAGTAGTACCCACTCGGATAAAGAGTGGAAAAGTAAAGTTGTCTTGGATACGCGACGTCTTCTTTAAGACGGAACATCCGTTGCAAGGTATTGAGGACGAACAACAAGCGACCCGTATGGTTAGAGCACTCATTTTTTATCATATAGGATGTAGTGTACTTGCAGACAGCAGCGGAGATATGGTGCCTTTAAGGTATGCGTTAATGATTGACTGTATTACATTATCAATTGTTGTTGTATTCTTATCTTTGATTAATTTTGTAGGTACCTATTACACTTACGTGAACTGCAAGAATGTGCTCAACTGGCTTGGGGTGTTGCTGCTTTGACGCATATGTATTCAGAACTCGATAGGGGTGCAAAGATCGACACGTCTAGGATATATGATTTTTTCTCAATTTTACAGGTTTGTAGAGTACCCCTACACGTCTCAATTTGATTTATTTACATCTTCTAATATTTTCAAATACAGGTTTGGGCATGGGAGCATGTACATATTGGACGGTTGATAGTACGTGCTGGTGCTCAGATAACTGGAGGTTCATTAGCGTTGAAGTGGATAGGAGTGCGTAGTTTTAAGGAGAACGTGCATACGGCAACATTAGCATTCTATCGCAATGATCTCGACACACAAGAGCCTCATCAGGTAAAAAAACTTTAATACTCATATTAATTTTAAATTATTGTAAACTACAATATCTAATTTGTTTACTAAAATACAGATGATTTGGACACCATAAGCTGAAGTTGAGATATGTCAACTGCATCCTATCTGCAGAAGTGGTCAGCCTGTATGGATGAGTCGAGTTCCACTTATTTGTTACGATCTTGTAGTGATGCACCTACCTGATCGTGTGATGCGACAATTTGGGATACGTCAGCACATTCCTCTTTCTGTGGAGAGGATAAACGCTGTATCTAGACGTAACAAAATCCGAAGTGGGGACATCCTAAACTGGGCTACTATACATCGACAGTACGTGGATCGTTGGGAGGACAGGGAAGCTGCAGTTGTTCATGAGCACCCGGATTCCAATACTGATATTTATATGCAATGGTATTGGAATATAACCAGAAGATGGATCCAAACACAGATTCCTCCTCCTGTAGTAGCTTACCGACCACACAGACCAATGGAAAGACGTCTGGTATGTTTAAAAAGTCTACTTATTCTACTGAGATTCTATTAAATTATTCTTATTATATTTGTAAATGGATTAGGTGGATACGATTGTAAAAGGAAGAGACAATATGGAACAACTTAGACGATCAACGGACTTACCTACCAACATGAGGACAACGATCGAAAATACAATTAACATGTTCGATGAAACACTCAACATGTTCTCCTTGATGTATCCCTTCCATCAATATGAGCATCAACAATTCATGCCATCACAGGAGCATCATACTTCAGGAACATCAGGTTTTGTGATTTCTTTCTTACAAATGTAAACTAATTTCTTATCTTAAAATCGTGAATTTATAAAACTATATGTTGTAAATTGTACAGGAAGGGAGTACACGGAATATGGTGGGGAGGGGACGCAACCACCACCGATGTTTGCTAGTTCAGGTTTTAGTTATTTGTTTATGTATAGTCAACTCTTCATATATCGATTTTTAGACATATAAATACAACTCCTTATAAAATATAGTAGGACTCGGTGAGCAGGGTCAGACAATGGAGGAGTCAATATTTGGCACCTCAGGAATGACGTCTGCGGGATATGACGGGCAAGGGTACTCATCAGGTCATCAAGGACTCGCATCTCAATATGACCAAACCGGATTTGGAGCTTCAGGTAATAAAATGACTAAATAAAATAACCAATTTTTATCTTATGTATTATTTTCTAAAAGATGAATATCTCATTGTTGCAGGATATGGAGAAGCTTTCAGCCAATCGCAATTTGCAGGATCATCATTTGCTGGTCCTTCAAGTCAGGGATACAGCGGGCAGGAAGTTCCACCCAAGGTTTTAAAAAACGAAAGGCGGAACGAGGCGGTTCCAGCAGAATCGAGGCGGTCGAGGCGTAAGCCTCAGTTTTCCCCAAAAACTTTACTAATCTAACATATTCTAGTACATAAATCTCAAGAGAGCAATACAATAACACATATCTAGAAGCATAAAGCAAGTAAAGGAATTCTAATGCAATCCATCGTTGTCTTAAACCCATAGACGATCAGTGTATCAAATGTTCGAATTAAACAAAAGACAAAATAGAGAGTACAAAACACAATTTGTTCCAACTTCTAAAATTCAAATCCTATTTGTAGTTCAAAAAGTAGAATGCCAAATGCCACTTCATGTTCTTGAATCTTGTCTTGTAGACTCGTAAAGATCTTCTAGTCATTGCCATGAACTCTAACATCGGCATCATCCTCCGATTCACTACTGCTCATTGGATCATCCAATGAATCATCCATGTAGTTTAAATTTTCTTCATCATCATCTCCATCACTAACATCATCTCCAGTATGAACCTTGTCGTCATCAATATCAACCACAGCTTTACCTGTATTATACAATACCATTGTTATTTGTTAGTATATTATATTTTTGTTCTAATGAAATAAGATTAACATCGCATTTACCTTTCTTTCTCTTGTTCCTACGAGAATCATCTCGATGTTCATCAGCTTCCTCAACATCCTCCTCCAAATGAGTATTCGCATCAAGCCATGATATGCACTGTATTCACATGTCTGGAGCTCTGAAACCCACTCATCACCAGAATCGACATCTTCCAAGCATAGGGGATCCTCCATAGTCTTTTTCTTGATCTCCCTCTGCTTCAACTTCAAGTTGAACATCACATAAACCAAATCATTTAGTTTTGCTTGTGTGAGCCGATTTCTCCTCTTCGTATGTACCTACTCAATAGTCAATACACATGGGCATGCTTAGAACATATACAATTAGGTCATATGTTTATGATCTACTCAAGTCAAAATACTACCTGATTAAATGAACTCCAATTGCGTTCACAACCAGATGCACTACATGTCAAACTCAAAATTTTTATGGCAAACTTGGTTAGCTCATGAGTATCTTCCAATATCACGACAAACACGAGCCCTCTCCTCTTTCTTCCATGACGCATTCAATGGCATTTGATGTTGCTTCTCTAGGACATTTGTAGGCCCAATAGTTGGACTTCCCGAGCCGGCCATACCAACAAATAAGTCCATCGGATTCCTCTCCTGCTTCACACTGCTGGATCCTCTTGTGCATGTTTGAGGATCGTTACTTCCACGAGGTTCTTCCATTCCAAAAGCTCCCACTCTGCAAAGCTCCTCCATCTCTTCCACAGCTCTTCTGTTTTTTTCTTCGTGGACTGCTAGCAAACACTTCATTTCATCGGATACTTCAGCTGGAACTTTTGGGCATGCTTTAACATTTTTCCCTGTTTTCGCGAGGTGGTGCTTGAGTCTTGCAACTCCACCAGTTATCCTCTTAGCACAGAAATTGCATTGAACATAAACATAACCCTTTCCCTTCGTAGACTCGTCCATTTCGATTTGGACACAGTATTTCCATCCAGGGTCGCTTCGACCTCCTTCGGAATCTTTCGCGCCTCTCTTCTTTGCTTTTGGCATTTCTGAAATTTATATAAACAGTCTAAACAAACAAGACTAAAAGTAGAACATATATTAGGCAATCAATCCAAGTTAAAACAAAACAAGCATGCATGTAATTTCTTTTTCAATGTACAATTCTGAACTTGCTTGTGTTACTCCAAACATTATAATCGGTAAAAAATGGCTTCTATTTTGCAATAAACCATTTACTTCCTTGTACTTCTAAACTGATCTTATTTATTTAGATGCAAGTTTGTCTATAAACAAATTATTATACTTTTAGAATTTATATATCCAGCTTTTGTGGGTTCTTAGATGTGCTTCAAAATTATGTTTGCAAACTGTGTTGTTATTGGTACTTGTATAATTATGTTCCTCATGTCTAATTTCATCATAAAAGCATAGAAATCGGATTAGGGAATGAAATGATACCTACGATGGCGGCGCAAGATGTACAGGCAGGCGGAGGTGGCGTCTGGCGCACGATGCAGAGGGAGCTCAGGGAGGAGGCGGCGTTGGCGCACGATGCAGAGGAGGAGGCGGAGACTCCGGTGAAGCTTTCGAGCCCGGCGATGCGAGGGAGGAGGCGGCGGTGGCGCACGATGCAGTGGAGGAGGAGGCGGAAGCCAGAGAATGAAGTTAGGTTTTTTTTTGGCTTCGACAGAGCAGAGGACGATCTGGGGTTCGGCCGAAAGTACATATTAAGTGGGTCACGTGCGATGCACGTGATCCACATATAATTGAAAACGCCTCAGCTTGCGCCTCGGACCGCCTCAAGGCGTCTACGCCTCAGGGCGTTTTCGCCCAACGAGGCGACCGCCTCACGCAGGAAAGCCGAGGCGTACGCCTCAGAACCCAAATCGACCGCCTCGCCTCGAGGCGTACGCCTCGGGCGCCTCGAGGCGCGATTTTTAATTCCATGGTTCCACCAATTCAACCAGGATTCGTATCTACAGGTAAAATTGTACTTAATTTATTACATTGCATTCTCCTCTTACTTATTAAGTAATTTATGTGACATATAATGTAATTAACATCTTTCAGGTATGAGCTATATCGAGTATGGCTTTAGAGGGTCTCAAATCGGTGAAATCGGATTTAGAGATTCAGGTATAAATATATTATAGAATATACAAACTCATTTCAATACTTTACGTTTAAATTTTGTGATACTTATAACAATGAAAATGTCTCAATCTTGTAGGACCATCGCTTATTGGACCTTCGAGTCAATTTGACTCTGGACCCTCTCAGCTCATACCGTCTACACAATATAGTTTAGCAGATTTACAGTCGCAGATATTTAATAGTGTTCGGCAAATGGAGGCAACTGATTTTGATAGACAGTTGTTTGGTATATCGACGATACCACAACAACATCCGGAGCTGCCTCGAAGACCTTCTCCCGGAGTAAGGATCACTGAGCCTCCTTCGTCAGAGCCGCCTCGCCATTCAACAAGTGTACGAACGTCAAGTAATCAGGAATCACAAACAATCGAACCGCCACGGAAGTCGTCAGCTAGACCGCATCCTCCAGGGCACGTTCCAACGCATTCAGAACAGATGTCCAAGCAGAAGAAGAAGAAGAAGACCACACATGAGGAGACTCACAAAAAATTGGGAGATGGAGGGAAAGGAAACGACAAGGGAGGTGGTGCAGGAGGTGGAGGAGGAGGTATGAAGGGATTTCTGAAGATATGGAAAGTTTAAGTCATTGTAAATTTTTTTTTATTATTTGTAAACTCATATTTCTTATCTTATGATTTTTAATAAAATACTTGTAATTTTTTTCATGTCAGGTTGTACGTTGTTGAGTTCACATATATCAATGGTAAATGATGTTGTTCACACTCTCAATTTCTTTATATTTACTATAATATTGTTGATATGTCAATTATAAGTATTCTAAGTATGTATCAATAATGAAGAATATAATAAAAAATAGAGATATACTTAACATTTTACAATAACGTTATCGGGAAGAAGATGAGACCACAAAGCTCTACTGATAGATCAAAAATATTATGATGAAGGAAAATATTGAAAGCCTATTAAATTTATTTAATTTTTTAAAATTATTTACAAAATTCCTCAAATGTCCTCAAATGAACATAATAATAATTGTAAAATAATATTTTGTAAAATTATTTACATAATTCGTCAAAGTATTTTTAAATTGTTCACATCTAAAGAACATAATAATAACTTGTAGTATCCGGTAGTACTGAAATTGAATTACAGTATAAACGGGGTGTCTTTTGTAAAATGCCCATGCCAAATCGGCATCTGAGGTACCGATTTGGCGCCTCTATCCAAATCGGCACCTCATGTGCCGATTTGGAGGGGGCGCCCCAAATCGGCACCTCAGGTGCCGATCAATACCTATTTTTTTATTTTTTTTCTTCCTGTTTATTTAATTAATTATGATTTTTTAATAATTATTTTAAAAAAAAATCCCTGCTGATGCTTACTATGCAGGATGTCCTAAGGATAGGAAGTCCACAACAGACTTTGCAGTATTTGTTGGTAGTTCTCTTGTTTCTTGGAAAAGCAAAAAACAAACAGGTGTGGCGAGATCAAGTGTCGAATCTGAATATAGAGTTATGGCACAAGCAAGTGCAGAAATGATGTGAGTTCGAGCAGTATTAGCATATTTACGCGTAGATGTTCCTCTACCCATACAACTACAATGTGATATTCAGGTTGCCTTGTTCATTGCAAACAATCCTGCATTCCATGAACGAACTAAACATATTGAGGTAGACTGTCATTATAGTGGGAGAGACGGGTATTGAAATTACGCATTAATATCACATAATCCCACTTTTCATGTGATTTGATTCCTAGTAGAGAGCAACCCTTCATTGATATTAGGGTTTCTCTCCTACTATGCCAATGGCGAATGAGGTTCATGATGCTGGAGCCACTAGTAAGGTGCGTGCTTGGGAGTAGGGGAAAAGGTGACATGCGACGTCGGCGAGATGGGGAGAGGGAGGTGGGGATTGGCGGCGAGGTTGGGGTGAGAGAGACAGGTGTTAGAGTATGGGTGTGGATGAGAGGGTGTTGCGACGATGCTAGGGTGGTGGAGTGGCATTGTGGCATAGCTGGAGGCACACGAAAGGGTTGGGGAGATAGAGGTCGGGCCGAAGAAGATTGGAGAGGTACATGGGAAGGTTTCGAAGGTGCAAGGGCGACCAGAAGTGCTGGCGATGTCGATTCTATCGACGAAGGCAGATCTGAGACATGCTGGACAACAAGCCCAAAGGGCTCTATTCCCTCTGTTTTTTTAGTTTCGTCTCCGTTGTGGCCTTCAAACTCTCCTAGGACAAGGGTTGCACTAACGACAACAACTAGCGATGGCAGCAAGGGTTCTTGTACATCAAGGGTTGTTTTGGAATGAATAATTTTCCATCAAATCATACATGTTCTTGTGCAACAAGGGTTTCTTCTACTTGTACCATATATATATATGTATGTATATATATTGAACCATGAATCCAACCACCATTGTACCTTGATGCTTGATTGGAGACGATGTTTGTACCTCTTTTATCGTGAACATGACCCATGGCGATGATTCAAATTAAGTGAGATTCTCCAAAAATCAACTTGGTCTTCGGCTTGCCAAAAATCACTTTCTCTAGACAGATCATCAGAGCTTGAGGACGATCTGTAGATCATGCTCTGATACCAATTGATCCCAAATCGAAATTTACAACAGTTAAAAACTAAAATTTTAGCGTTAGAAAAATATTTGGTGGAAGAAAATGGAGGAGAAAGGAGAAAACTCGCCGAATGTAAGAGATTTTGGAGAAAAAGAAGTGTGGAGATCGCATCGAGGGAGAAGGATAGGGAGAGAGATGAGATAAATCTTAATTTTTGATTAACTCTTGAATGAATCAAACATTAGACTACCATCCCCTTTGTATAGGAGGGGTGGGATTAAAAAATAGAAAGAGAAATAAAAATCAAATCCTAACTTACCCTAAATGGACTTTAGATATCTCTAACCGATTAACTCCTTAATAACCGACTAACTAATTGATTCAAGATCGCATGCGATCTCGTTATTTTAATAATTAAATTGCAACGGACTCAATAAAATTAACTCAACCTTAATTTAATTAAACTCTAATTAACGGATGAAAAATTAAGTCCTAATTATATGTTTCAGCTCATCACGATGCCCTCTGATTCCCTTGGTTGACATTCTTCTCCCCTCCGGTGTCGCTCTCATTCTCGTACCCGCTCCCACTCATCTCTCTGACGATGCTATTTTTTTCTTATCTAGTGTGAAGATTAAAGAGAAAATTATAGATGTCTTCTTTACAAAAGGGCACGTATGCGATAAACTTTGGGAATAATGTAGGCAAGATTGTCATGTTTGATTTTTGTATCCAATTAGAAATGGACGTTGAACGTTTTTTCAATGAGAAAGCAGTGTGAGCCAGAGATGGGGCAAACCCATGAATATTTATTACTATATTTGAGCGTTAAATTGTATTACTAAATTAATAGGTTGTGGGTGGATATTTTCTAAACTCAACCTCAGAACCATACATGTAATTCATCCTCCATCTTTTTAAAACAAAAAAGAGAAGGAACTCTAAACTCATAAGAGATTTCGGGATTTGTGTGACACCACATTGAAGGTGTAAGAGTTATTATATTTACATTTATATTTGTAACCCTTCGAGTTCTATAACACCCCATGACCCTGCGGATTCCGTAACCCTCTGTAACCCTTTGAGCTCTATAACCCTTGTACTCTCTAGCGTTTTCTCTCTGTATGAGACCCTAGCTCTATTGAATAAACATCCCATTCGTTCCTCTTCTCAACATGGTATCAAAGCGACGATCCTAGATCGGTGCCTTAATACCCTAAATCTGCCGCCACCAACAGCCCTCTCTCCGCCGACAAGGAGAGAGGGCTGGACCTCCTACGTCGCTCGTGGATTCGATGGTCTCGCGCAAGGCAGTCCGGGTCCCCAACAACACCAACCGCCGCCTCCAACGCACCTAAAGCGTCGCCCGAGGCTACAACAGTATCAATCGTACCTCCTGCGTCGCATGGAGCCCCCCCTCTCCAACAACCCTTGCTTCACTACGACTTGTTTCTCCCAACTTGATGTTACATACTCTTTATTCTATCAAGTATGGGAGAAAGGAGAAGTCAGAGATGACACTTCAAGACGTCTGCTACCCTACCACGATTGACAGACCGACACTCCAAACTATTACTCAAATCATCCTTTTTCACCAAGCATCGACTTCGTCATTAGGGTGTATACTTCTTCTTTCAGGACCCGACTACTACTCCTCTCTAGACTTTTTCTATAGCGATTCTTCTCCAGGCACGATAGAGATATGTTCCGGTGACTTGCAAGCACGACAGAGATACGTTCCGGTGACCTGATATCGCAGCAACTCTACAGGCATGGCAGAGATACGTTCCAGTGACCTGAAAATCGTAGACCCGTCCTCAAGCGAGGTCTTCTACCAACAACGGGCATATGTTATGATGCATCGTGTGAAGATGTGGTGTATACTTTTTC
This sequence comes from Ottelia alismoides, assembly GCA_037367405.1. NCBI lineage: Eukaryota > Viridiplantae > Streptophyta > Magnoliopsida > Alismatales > Hydrocharitaceae > Ottelia > Ottelia alismoides. The sequence goes on from JAZKJV010006289.1 coordinate 190,535, forward strand.
TTTTTGTGCAACTTTCTCGGCTCCAGCTTGAGGGGGATTGTTAGAGTTATTATATTTACATTATATTTGTAACACTTCAGGTTCCGTAACACCTCATGACCCTTAGGGTTCCTTAACCTTCTGTAACCCTTTGAGTTCCGTAACCCTTAGGGTGCGTTTGGTTGGCGGGTTAATGTGGGTTAAACTGGTAGAGGGTAACCCGTTTGTTTGGTGTTTGGATAGAGGGTTAAACTGGGGGTGGGTTAGAAGTGGGTTTGGGGTGATATGATTGTATTGGAGTTTGAAAAGTGAGTACTTATTGTGATGTGATTGTATTGAAGTTTGGAAAAGGGAGTAGAAGTGGAGTAGTTTATAATTTTTATATGATATGATGTTATAATATATTATTTTTGATAGGATTGATGATGTAAAATTGATTTATTTAATTTTTAAAAAAAGAATAAAGTGGGGCCCGCGGGGAGAGAGGAGGATGTGGGTTAAGGGGGATAAACTCCCCTAACCCGCGGGTAACCTGCGAACCAAACGCTACCTTATACTCTCTAGGGTTTTCTCTCTATATAAGAGACCCTAGCTGTATGGAATAAACAACTCATTCATTCCTCTTCTCAACAGAAGGCTTATGTTAAATCCTCATATGGCTTGATTTTTTATTCAGGTCCAGCTTAAATGTAAAAGATAAGTTAGTTGAAATTCCTATTAAAAAAATATCTTCATTTATACAAATCCAGCATCCTTCTTTATCGTCTGAAGGCATTTTTCCTTCTGTTTTCCAAGGGTTAAAAACCGATAACAGAAACCTTTAAATATGATCTTTTCTTACAGTGAGCTAAGTCCACAAACCAATATAGCCACTTGTTGGAAAGAATTGATGAAGGTGATTCGGCAAGAAAGATGTCGATATAGATGAAGAGTTGAGCTAACTGAATTATGTCAGGAACGAATTAGAGTGAATTATTTGGATACTAATTAGATTCACATCATCTACTTCGGATGTGTTGTGGGGGCTAAATATGAAGAGCATCATACCTTTTGTATTTTTTCAAAAGATTATTACGAAGATTCAACCAAAAAGGGTCCCTTCTCCCATGGAGTAGGGCAGTCATCATGAGTGTTGCATATATTTCAAATTCGACGATAGAAAATCCACCTATCATTTCTAATTGCAGTAGAAAATATGGAATCCAATCATTCAAAGACTTGCGTAGTTTGTCCTGCATTTGCTTCTATTTTAATTAAATTGGATATTTTTGATGTTATTCAGCATGGGGACTACAAATTACAATTGACTGCATTATATAAGAACTTTTAAATATACCTGAGACTCAATATTGTCCAGCATGTCACCTTGAGCCTCCACCAGCACAGACATATCCAGAAAAATCTATAGTTGAAAAGTGACGGATACCATGAGATAGAATGATATATACACAACAATGAAAAAGATGATTGCAGTAAAATCATGCAAGACATGTTTTGTATGTATGTAATATTCATGCAAGTATGTATGAATATATAATGGGGTTGGGGAGTATGCACCGCTATCACAAACATCTATTTTTTTCGATTTTTTTGCAATAATACCTTGGAGGATTGTAGCAGTAGTGCAAAAGAGATGTGAGAGGCAGTAGTATCTTGTATCCGAAAGGTAGCCAAAGAGATGCTAGGCGAGTCAAAAGGAGGAGCTCCGGGTCAAAAGGAGGCTTGGTGGTGGAGTGAAGGGGTGCAAGAGAAGCTAAAAATTAAAAGAGCTTGCTTTAAAGCTGTCTAAGGATAGAACAGAGGAAACTGTCACAAACTATAAAATAGCGAAGAAGGAAGCAAAGAAGGTTGTAAGCGAAGCTAAGTCAAAAGCTTATGAAGTTTTTATAAAAATCTCAACTCTAAGGAGGGCCCGAAGGATATATTTAGGTTGGCCAAAGCAAGAGAAAGAAAGACCAAAGACCTTTCTCAAGTGAGATGCATTAAGGACAAGGAAGGTCACATGCTTGTTACTCAGAAGGATACAGAGACTAGATGGGAGCAATACTTCCATAAACTTTTCATTGGAGAAGGAAATAGAGAGATCACTTTGGTTGATCTAGCTAGTGGTGAAAGTTACTTGAATCGTGCATGTTATAGACGAATACAAAGAAAAGAAGTAGAGGAGGCTTTGAAGGTTATGAGACCTGGGAAAGGTGTTGGACCGGATGACATCCCTGTAGAAGTATGGAAAGTTTTAGGTGAGCGTGGTTTGACTTGGCTTACGAATCTATTCAATGTTATTTGGCGAAGCAAGAAAATGCCTGAAGATTGGAGGAGTATCGTGGTGCCTCTTTATAAGAACAAAGGAAACATTCAAAATTGTTCAAATTACAGAGGTATCAAGCTGATGAGTCACACTGAAAATTTGGGAACGTGTGATCGAAAGAAGGTTGGGGCAAGTTTCTCAAGTAAAAGAAAACCAATTCGGATTCATGCAAGGTTGCTCAACTATTGAAGCCATCCATTTGCCGAGGAGAACAATGGAGATTTATAGAGCTAAAAGGAAGAATATCCATATGATCTTTATTGATTTGGAGAAGGCTTATGATTCCGTCCCACGAGAGATACTGTGGAGAGTTTTGGAGAAGAGACAAGCACATGTCCTATACATTAATCTCATAAAGGATACGTATGATAGGGCTTTATCTTGTGTAAGGACCCCGACGGGGAAGACTGACTATTTTGATATCAACATTGGTTTACATCAAGGTTCAGCTTTGAGTCCATTTCTTTTTACTTTGATTATGGACGAGTTGACAAGTCACATTCAGGATGAGTTACCTTGGTGTATGTTATTTGCTGATGATATTGTGTTGATTGACGAGACTATAGATGGAGTAAATGAGAAGCTTGAGGTTTAGAGACATGAATTGGAGATTAAAGGTTTTCGTATAAGTAGGGCTAAGACGGATTATATGGAATGCACCTTTGATGGAAGCAATGGTGAAGGAATCGAGGTGAAGATTGGTGATGATAACATTCAGAAGAGAGATTCCCCCCGATACAAAAGCAACACCCTACCCAGAAGACCAATCACGAAGGAAGCGCGAGGCCGATATAGTATATTCTCTGTGTAGAACCTCTGTCCAGCAAAGAGGGCTTCATTTCTTCCCAGCCAAATGCTCCAAAGCCGCGCAAACGGGTCCAGCAGGTCCACCCTGGATCTGTCCCTAGAGCTCACCAAGCTATCGCAGAAGGAAGCCAAGGTCGAGAAGCTGAGCCATCCCAGGTCATCCCAAAGGCCACGAATACAGCCACAGCGAAAGAAAAGATGCTCAATAGTTTCCGTGTCCGAGTTACAAAGACCACAGTTGCGGGAGGCATTAGGGAACATAGAAGCACAGCGGTTACGAATTAATAGTCTATCACGCCGAAATAGCCATAGGAATATGCCAATGCGCTCAGGGAGCTTGAGACCCCAAAGAAATCCACAATCACGCAGAAGGATTGCATCATCCCCAACAGAGGGAGGAAGAAGAGCCTTGTACGCCTTACTAGTAGAGAAGGAGCCATCTTTCCATACCAAGTGATCACATCCAAAAGTAGGCTTGGAAGCGTCCGCGAGTATTGCCATGAAAGAGACGAAATCCTCTAGCCGCCGGTCCGATAGGTCAGCTGCAATCGTGGGGCACCAAGAGGCACCGTCCCAGCAAGAAGCCACGGTTGCGTCTTTGTCATCCGCCAACGCGACCAATCGAGGGTATAAGTCCTGGAAGGCACCCCTTCCGGTCCAATCATCCGCCCAGAAGCGAAGCAAATTCCCATCGCCAAGCTTGAATTGAAAAAGTGATCGATTGCGGTTAAGGGCATCCACCACGCCACGCGAGAAGGAAGAAAATCGACCCTGATGTCGGCCGCAAGCAGCGTAGAACAAGTCGACCCCCAGCGCCTCCCTCAAACAGTTAAGCATGTAATTCTCCTCCCGACCCCATATCCTCGCCACCCACTTGAGCAAAAAGGCGTCGTTAACCACCTCCATCCGCTTCACGCCCAACCCCCACTCCTGTTTAGGGCGCGTAACCTCACCCCAGCCCACCAGGTGCACTCCCCTTCGCCCCTCCCCCTTCTTTCCCCAAAGGAAGCCTCACATACAAATCTCCAATCTTCTTCGGATCCCCTTTGGCATTCCACGCACAGAAAAAAAATAGATTGGGATCGAAGATAAGACTGATTTGAGTAAAACTAACCGACCACCACGTGAAAGAAGAGCCGCGCGCCACCCGACCAACCGCGCTTCCATCTTCTCCACAACCGCCCGCCAATCACGGATGCGAGCGCGACCCACCGACAGAGGCAGGCCCAGATACTCAAAAGGGAGGTCGCCTGGAGGAGAGCCCAAAAGCCTCGCGCATTCCCCAACCTCCGCCAACGGCGTAGAGAAAGGAACAACCTTGGACTTATTTCCGTTAATGAGGAGCCCTGAGAGCTCGTTGAATAGTTGCAATGCAATAGCCATACTCACGACGTTGGAGGTACCACCCTCGATGAAGCAGATAGTGTCATCGGCGAACTGAATAAGAGGGACATGAAAGGGGCCAAGAGAGCAGCCGCGAGTGAGGCCAACCGCAGCCACATCATTTATCATGCGAGGTAAGACGTCCACCGCCAGAAACAAATAGAAGGGGAGCGAGGGGACACCCCTGCCGCACCCCCCTCCGGGGTTGGAAGGAGCCCCCAGCCAAACGCCCATTGACAAGAATGGAAAGCGAAGCTGTGGTCACACAGCGTCGCACCCAGGCTATCCAAGTCGAAGGAAACCCCCTCCGCTTAAGAACCGACCACAGAAATCGCCAATCTAGGGTATCGTAAGCCTTCGCAAAGTCAATCTTCCAGAGAATCCCCTTCGTACAGTTTTTCCGCCACCCCTCAATAATCTCTGACACCACCGCAAAGCAATCACTTATTTGCCGACCGCGAACAAAAGCGGCTTGTGAAGGCGAGATGAGCGAGTCAAGGAGGGGAGCGAGCCGCCTGGCCAGAACCTTCGCAATGATTAAGTAGATGGCGTTTGATATGGATATCGGCCTGAAGTCCTCAATACGGTTGGCGGAGGGAGACTTCGGAATTAGCACAATAATAGCCCTGTTGATTTTATAGAAGCCACGGTTACCCTCACAGAAATCGCGCGCAACGTCCATAACGTCATTAGCAAGGACATCCCAGAAGTCCTTATAAAAAGACACAAGGAACCCATCGGGACCAGGTGCAGCGTCGGAGTTGAGATCCCAGACAGCCCCCTTGAGCTCCTCCATAGATATAGGTCTGATAAGAGCCATCGCCTCCTGCGATGGGAGCGTGGAAGCCCCGCTCCCCGACCAGCGCCACGTCCGCGTCGCTTGGCGCCCAAACGCGGCCCTAAAATAGTCTCCCAGGGCATCGCCCATCTCCTTTTCCCCCAGGATGATAGCGCCATTGACCATAATAGAAGAGATAGTGTTTGCACGCCGCCTGCCACTAGCAACCCTGTGGAAGAAGGCAGTGTTGGCGTCCCCGTCCTTCAGCCACCGCAACCACGATCGTTGACGCCATTCGATCAATCGATTCCGATCCTCCACCTTAACCAGGTCCGCAGCCGCAGCACGCGCGGCTAGCTCGTCCTGAAGCAAATCCCTCTCATTTTCGACGAGGTCCAAACGCATTATCACCTCGTCAGCCTCCTTGCGTATGGCGATACGTGCCTGACGAGATTCCTTCTTGAAGGAAGCCAACAACTTTCTGAGCGAGGATAATTTATGGTCAAAGCGACGCGCAACACTTCCCGCAAAAGTGGTCTGAGCCCAGTGAGTTCGCACGAGTTCCTTGAAGCCCGGCTCAAGAATCCAACACCTCTCATAACGAAAAAGGCCGCAAGGATGGGTATCATCTCCAGAATCCCAAATAATGGGGCTGTGATCAGAGAAAGACCGCGGACGAGAGGACACCGCGCATAAAGGGAAAGCCTCCATCATGTGGTTATTCACCAAGAATCTGTCGATCCGCGATCTGGAAGCGTTATTCCTCCACGTGTAAGAAATATCATTGGGAACGAGGGCTTCCAGCGCCAAATCCCGAATGAGTTCCATAAGGTCGAGAGAGCCCGGATCTTGCCTCCCGCGGCCACGAGGGCGATCATGCGAGAGCAAAGTGACATTGAAGTCTCCCCCCAAAAGCCACGGCATGTCCCCGAAAGCATTAGCGTCCTCGCGTAAATCGTCCCAAAGTTCGCGGCGAGTGAGAGGGCAATTAGGCGCGTAAACACAAGTAAAAGCCACGCAAGCATTAGAAACAAAGGATGTCAAGACCACAGAGAGGGAGTGCCGGCCCATCCGCATAGAAGAGAAGGAATACCGGGACGAACGCCAAGCCACGAAAACGCCGCCTCTCGCGCCAGTCGCATCTAAAGAGCAGAAGACATCCATCTGGCCATCACCGAAAGACCGCCACAGATCATCATCCATCGCCGACAATTTTGTTTCCTGGATAAAGGCGATGTCACAGTCCCATTCCAAGATGCGCGTCCCCAAAGCGCGCCTACGTTCAGGGTCCCCAAGGCCTCGGACGTTCCAGGACAAAATCTTCATTAACATCAAGATGGGCCCCAGTACACAAACAAAGCAGGAAAGAATGCTCATAGGCCGCCAAGGGAACGACCCCCGATCGGGAAGAGGCCTGCCGCCACCGCCTCGCGCAGCGTCTGACAAGAAGAAGTGAAAGAGTCTCTAAGGCGAGAAGGCCGTCTTCGACTGTAGCTTCTTCCAAAACGAGAGGGGGGGGGGAGTTCCCCACAAGTAAAAAATCAAGAGCTCCACCGGAAGAGGTAGCCAACGCACCCCCTGAAGTCCCGCCATCAACTTCATGATCCCAAGGAGAGGACATCCCCTGGGAGACAGTGGAGAGAATCGTAGCGGCTTCCGCAAGAACCAAAGAATCCGTTGGGTTGTCTAGAGGGGATGAGGAAGTAGCCGGCAACAAGATGGGAGGAGAAAGCAATTCTTCCAGATGGGCCGGGGAAGAATAAGCCACCGAAGCGATGGCCTGGGGACACAAATAATCAGTTGCCCATAGAAGTGGCTCCGAAACCATGAGCGGGTCGGGTAAAACCCGCGTAGGGGCCCAAGAACAGATAGCACCGGATCCGTATGCAGGTAGCAATGGGAGCCTTGACACGTGCGCTGAGAAGTCCTGATGCACAGAATCCGCCGACAGAAAGGAAGGAAACGAAGGATGCGTATCGGCCTCGAAAAAGTCCAAAGCCACCAAATCACGACTGCCACCCCATGCACGCCCCTCCCTAGGGGCCATTGGCGATTCCCCCGAATCGTTGCCCTTCCCAGACGTCGCTTCGAAAACATCCCTGAAAGAGGACACGTGGCTTGAAGAAGCCCAACCGTCGAGCCCAGCCCGAGTGCCCGACCCGCCACCGCGCACAGCCGTGCAAGGCGGAGAAGAAACCGGCACCGCCTCCATCGGCAGAAAGAGGAACTCCACCTTGAAGGTCCAGCGACCTAGAGATAGCCTCTCGAAGAGAACCTTGCCAGACAAAGACTCGAGAAACCTTGAAGAGCACTCGAGAAGGAGCCGCGTACAAGTCCAGTCGGCGCCAGGCGCAAGGCCATCATCAAGGACAGCCAGGACTTGCCCCCAGCAGCCGACAACCTTGGAAAGAGCATGCACCGTTCGGGAGAGGAATGGCACCCCTCGAGCTTCCGCCACGCATACCTCGGAAAGGGAGGCCACGCCATCGGCCACCCGCAGCCGCCGCCATTTGACATCAGCATCACCGGAAGAACGAAGGAGTTTCTCCCGTTGCATCGGGGAGAGCCTACAAAAACAACACCTAGACGCGTCGAGGATGACGAAATCCCCGGAGAAGTCTTCGCCCAAGAACTCCAGCGTAGCCGTACGAATGGTCTCCCATCCAACGCCTGGCCTTAACAGGACACCCACAGCAGCCTGCAGCCCTCCTCCGTGAAGCTCCACCCCGACCGCCTTCGCCTCAAGCAACCACTCCCCTCGCCCCACATCCCTGCCTCCAAGTTTCTCATGCAAACGCTCCCTGCTACGCACGGCAGCAACCTCCTTTTTCCCATGCACAGGACCCTCCGAGTCAGGAGGGCCTCCCGACCCACTTTCCACGTCGTTTCGGGGGCAGAAACCCTGCACATTCCCCCCCACAAGTCCAGGGCCACCACCCAACACCACCGTGGTTGCACCACCTTTGCCAACAACTTGCGCATACGAGCGAGAATCTCTGACACCATGCGAACCTTCGACAAGACGGCGCATCGCCGGGCGCTGCGAGCCCAAGCGCTTCCGATTTCCATCAACCGCCGCAGAAGACCAGCAAGAAGACATGCGATGACCCACCTTGCCACAGCGGAAGCACCTAGGTGGCGCATGGCACGCCGAGGCGATGTGACCTCACGCGCGACAGCGGAAGCACCGCTTCCCCGGCTTTGCATGCGAGACCTTGATCCGGGTAGACTCCGCCACCCCGCATGTCAGCACTGTCAGTAGCATCGCCTTGCCCTCCAAGCACCTTCGGTAGCCACGAACGTCGCTCCATCATTCTCCTTTTTTGTTGTTCTACATTGTATTTTTTACTAAACACAAACATCAAAATTACCATTATAATACAAATTGTTGACCTATTTTACTTAAGTGTTAGTGGTTTTACAAAAAAATGAAGGGTTCTTCCTTGTTGGGGTATATGTGTCACATGTAGTGATGGGTAATTGGATCCCTCCAGGGTAGGGACGCAAACGGATGCGGTAATATTCGTATTCGTTCGTATTTGTATTCGTTTTTAAGAGGATATGGTTCTTGTTTTCTTAAAACAGGCGAATACGAATACGAATACGAATATTCTAAATGATTTTTTTACGGTTACGAATACGAATACGAATCCTGGGTTAACGAATACGAATGCGAATACGAATACGAAAAAACAAACGAATACGAATACGAATACGAATATTCGTATTATATTTTCTATAAAAATTAAAATTAGGGTTAATATCCCCCCCCAAATCCCCTCCCCAACCCCGACGCCCCCTTCCCCCTGCCCCCACGCCCTCTCCCCCCAGGCCGCCACCCACGCCCCCTGACCTCCTCCTCATGCAGTCTACCGTCCACCAACTCCGCTGCGCCCTCCGCCTCCCTCGCCACCTCCCCATGTAGCCTCGCCTTCCTCTGCGTCCTCCGTCCCCCGCCACCCCCTGCACCTTCCGCCACCCCCTGCCGCCCCACGTGCCCTTGCTCCCTCCGTCCCCTCCGCCCTTCACCTCCCCACCTCCCCTGCCGACCACCGCCTCCCCCTGCGTCCCCTTCCCCTTGCCACCCCTCGCGCCCTTCGCCTCCCCACCTCCCATGCCGACCACCGCCTCCCCCTTACAGCCCCCCTGCCGCCAGCCCCACCCCCGCATCGGCCATCTCCTCTCCCTCGCCCTCCCTCGCAACTGCAGCCGATATGGTATATCATTTTAATCTTCTAATGTTCTTTCCATTCTACCATTTTCTTTTGTGATTGCATAAGAGGATCTCTTACATTATGGTATATATGTAGATTTTATACAACATATGCTGCTTTGAATCATGGAATGTGGTTAAACAAAAGATGGAAGTTATGCGGAAGTGGTCACCAAATAATCTAGGTACATTTTGATTTGTAATTTAATATTCATGTTAAAGTTAACATTCGTTTGTATATTCGTAATCGTTCGTAAAAGATTCGTTTCGTATTCGTATTCGTATTTTGAGGATATGGATCTTGATTTTTTACATTCATCTAACATTCGTATCCGTATTCGTATTCGTAAAATAATATGGATACGATTATGGTATGACCTGAATTCGCATTCGTATTCGTTCGTTTGCATCCCTACTCCAGGGTCTAATTACCACATCCAGTAATTTAGTCCTACATCTATTATTCACGAGACTTGAAGACTTGGAGGGGGTTATATAAGAAGCCCTGCAACCATTGTATCAGATGAGAAAAGGGAATAGAAAACACAAGCCCTTTGAGGCGTTCTCCCGTAGTTTCATCATGCTCCTCATTGAGTACGCTTCATGTAAAATTGCGATGTTCTTCATGTTTATTCTATTTCCTTGATATTACACTTTCACATTCTCGATTTTGAATATGGTATCAAAGTGGGTTCAATTCTCGAGGAATTACTTATATTCATGATTTATTCGAGATTCGATTAAGAGAGCATGTTCTATTCGTGTTTATTCTTGAAGATTATTCTCATTATTATTAATATTCATCTGATGTTCGACGATCTGTATGATCAGTTCAAGTTATGAAGATCATCCAGGTTTCCCACGAAACCCTAAATCTACAAAGCAGGCCGCGCACTCCACAACAAGGGTTCCTCTATTGGAACCCAACTTCCTCAACAAAGTTCATGTTCGTGATTTATTCAAAAAAAAGTTCTAGAATTTCTTCTAAAACCTTAGTTTTGAACCTACAACAACATGTTCGTTCTGATTATTCATTGATTCAAGTTTTGGATTCTAGGGTTTTGTTGGAAACCCTAACTCAACCATCAATTCTCTCTCAAGTATCAGCAAGTTCCAGCAAGTTCTGAATTTCAGTCATCACCAAGTTTTATGTTTAGCAACAGATTTTCATGCATGCATAGGTCATCTTCTGTGCGAAGAACAAGAAGATCGGCCTTCATCTTCAGTTAAGGCTTAGGGTTTTGATGAAATCCTAACTCATGCCACGCAACGTTGATCTTATGCAACTCCAAGCCACAAATCTTATGTGAAGAAGAAAGACAGATCACCTCTTCAGTTCCAGGTGCACCCCCTGCTCACACGTAAGGGCTCCCCAGTTCACCCGTGATTAACCCCTCCATGTGTTGAAGAACCTCCAAGAGATGGTGGCTCCACTCCAGGCAGCGATGAAGATGCGGTCAGTCACACATCCCCAAGCATCGAACCTCCAAGCAACAGTGGTGCACCATTACACCCTATCCTCAATGGAGATGGGTTCCTTCGTTCATAAGCCAATTCTTGAATAAGGGGGCAATGCCTTAGGCGACGCCACCTCCTTCTCCAACTCTTCCATGGTGCGCCAACCTCTATCAAAGCTTGTAGTTCCATTCGACACTACCTTCCAACATAATCAGGGCATCACATAAGCACTGCCATCTGCGGCGTTGGACCGCCCAAACCAACCATCGACGTCCTCCAGGCAACGACATCTACATTGCAGCTCTGTCGTCTCCAACCCAACCCATACGAAGATGGGATTATGCGACGATGGGGCTCCATCCAGTGGAGAGGGATGCCACAATAGGAAGTTAGGAACCCTAGTCCTCGTGCAAATACAAGCTTGTAAAAGTCGACCGACTAAGTCGACTAGTTGGCCCAACTAGTCAAGTCAGGGGGTAGCTGACTCCATGAAAGGCCATATCGATATCGGTATCGGTATCAGTACCATACGATATATCGACGCCATATCATCGATATCGAACCGATTAAGTGAATAAAATTGCTTTGGAAGGCCAAATATCGGCCATATCAGCGATATATCGACCACCTGTCGATACCGATATATCACGATATGGCCTTCCATGTCTAACTCAACTAGGTCTAGTCGGCCATTAGTCAGTCAACTCGACTAATCGATCAAATTTTACATCAGACTTTCTATTGTTTTTTAGTCTTTTGCCTTTTTACAGTGAACTTATACTAATATGCTTAATGTTATATCTAAAGTCAATTACTTCTTTTGTTTCATTGTTTTCCGACCAGTGTGGGAGAAAGGGGGTATGTGTAGAATTTTACAGGTCTCCAATTCAGATTCAAACTCTACAGATTATCAGATTCAGACTCGATAGATTATTTCAGAGTCTTCAGTTCAATTGCAGATGTGCCACCATTATTTGAGAGGTCCTCATCTTTTATTTGAACTCAGAGTTTTCATATGATCCATAGGGACTCTAGAATAGAGAACACATTCTCTAAGCCATTGTGGGCTAGAGTTTTCATATGGCTTCATATGGACTCCAGAGTAGGATCATATTCGTTGAGCTAGTATGGGAGCCCAGTTCTCTGACGAGGAGATTTCTCATTCCATTCTCTAGCAACCGTGGACTTTGACGAGGATGTCTCCATGGCTTTCTCCAATTGTCTCTTCAGAGAGATGGAGCAGTTGCGGGCTAGAGTTCTCCATGTGGAGACTTATTGCAGCTCCGTGACTCTGATAAATGTAGTACGGAGCACATGTTCTCCGACGAGGAGACCCAGTTCAACTGACACTCTAGCCTTTTATTCCTCCCCACGGCACGACCTGAGAAGCAGCGTCCTTGACAACAACCGACAGTAGATTATGCGCCGAGTAAATATTGTCTATAGTGCATTGTATTGTGAGTTTGAGATTTCTTCCTATTTGTCCAAGCTGGGCATTGTATGCTCCAGCTTGAGGGTGAGTGTTGGAGTACATGTGTCGCATGTAGTGATGGGTAATTAGATCCCTCCAGGGTCCAATTACCATATCGAGTGGTTTAGACCCATCAACTATTTGTGGGACTTAGAGACTCAATGAGGGCTATATAAGAAGACCCACACCCATTGTATCAGATGAGAAAAGTGAATAGAAAACACAAGCCCCTTGAGGCGTTTTCCCATGGTTTCATCTCGTTTCTCACAGAGTAGGTTTCCACATAAAATCTCAGTGTTCTTCGTGATTATTCTATTTCTCTGATAACACTTTTGTGTTCTCGACTTTTAACATTCCTGAACTTGGGAAGGACCTTGTCCCATTTAAAGCTTCAGAGGGCCTTCAAATGGGACGGGAACATTCTTGAGTTCAAGAAGGTCACCTTCATTTTGTAAAAAAACACAAGTAATTTAATAGAATAAATAAACAATTTATGCTATAATTGCATATTATAAAACACAAAACTGCACATTGTAAAATACAAAATCGTAAATTGCATTTTTGACTTAATACAAACATCAAAATTGCACAATATAATACAATTATTTACTTATTTTACTAAATTGCTGCTATTTTTGAAAAAAAAATAGAAGTGGCCTTCCTGAAATCAGTATGGCTAAGACCAAATATATGGATAGCACATTTGATTGAACCAGAAGGACCACATCCCATTTAAAGTTTCCCCTCTTCAAATAGGACTATTCCTCATGAGTTCAGGAAGACCACCTCTATTTTTGTAAAAACACCAGTAATTTAGCAAAATAAGTGTACAATTTGTATTATAATGTGCAGTTTTGATGTTTGTATTTAGTAATTAAACAATGTATGATTTGAAATTTACAATGTGTACTTTTTTTTTACACTGAGCAGTTATAATACAAATTGTTTACATATTTTATTAAGCTAGTGGTATTTTTTCCAAAATAGAGGTAACCTTCCTAATATTGTGTTGGTTGATTGATGAGACCACGGACAGAACAAGTGTGAAGCTTGAGGTTTGGAAGCATGCCTTAGAGACTAAAGGATTTCGTATAAGTATGGCTAAGACCAAATATATGGATAGCACATTTGATTGAACCAGTGGTGAAGGATTCGATGTGAAAATTGGAGACAGAAACATTCAGAAGAAAGCAATGTTCAAAAAGTCAATCCAGGCAGCGGCATATGCGGACTCGGACCCCCTAACGCAATGAAACCATATGCACTTCATATGCATCAAAATATCATATGCAGTTGAGTAATCCACATATGTACGACCGCCTTTTTATTAGAGCCCCCAAAAATAACTACCCTAATTTTTTTTGCAAAAACCCGATAACCTGGTACTATGCTCTCCCCCTCTCCACTCCATCGCCACCCAAGACCTCTACCCCTCGAAAATTCTCAGCTCTGAATGCTAGCCATTCGCTAAGTCCTCTACTTCTCCTTCCAACGACAATGTGTGTTGTTGTTCCTGCGCCAAGGTCACTGCGGAGGTCTTCTAGTGTGCAACTTCTCCTCCGCCAAAGTTTGCTCCTCTGCTAGGTCTTCTTCTCCTCCGTCAGGTATGCTACTCTACCCATATATCTCCACCTCTAGCTGATGTTGATATGTATTCTATATGCATGCAGTATGCTTCCAGTTCCAGCTTGTGATTATAAACTTCCAGTTCCATCTTAGTTACTATATTTTCATTTTTTAATTTATTTTGTGATTCTATACTTCCAGTTACAGCTTGTGTCATGCTTCCATGCTTCCAGTTATGCAACTTGTGTCATGCTTCCGGTTATTTTTACAATAAACATTTGTGATTGTATGATCATATATGTTATTTGTGCCATGCTTAGATTGTGCTTAAAAGGGACTGGTAGATTTGGATATGTAATTTTAATTTTGGATATGCAATAGAACACGTTCCGCAAAATGCAAAACCATAAGTAGTTTTCGATTTAAGTAGCTTTGGATAGTTTAAGGGACTAATAGATATCGTCAGATGCAGATTTTCGATATGCAATTTTAGTTTATTAACAAAATTTCCATTAATTTAGGTTATCATGGATTTGGAATACACGCATGTTTCTTCCCTGTTATATTTTTTGAAACATAAATATCTAAAATTTGAATTTATTATTATATTTTAAATATTTTTTAAATAAAATAATAGAAACCACATAATCCGCATATACTTCCACATGCATGCTTACTTGCTTCAGACTGTCTAACTGAACAAATACATATAACGACTTTATAACCTTGGAAGAATGACTCTTTTAGATACTTGGGATCTATTTTGCAACTGATGGGGAAATCGATGGAGATGTTACTCGTATACTAAATGCAGATTGGTTAAAGTAAAGAGGAGCATCTACTATTCTCTATGATAAAAAAATTCCTTTGAAAATCAAAGAAAAGTATTACAAAGCAGTCATGAGACCTGCTATGCTCTGTGGACCTGAATGTTGGCATGTGAACCATAGACATGTGCAGAGAATGAAAGTAGCAGAAATAAAAATGCTACGGTGGATGTGTGGTCATATGCAAAAAGATCGGATTAGGAATGATGTGATTATAAAGGAAAGTTGGTGTTGTTCCAACAAATGATAAGATGAGAGAAAATCACTAAAGATGTTTTGGCCACTTGCAAAGGAGGTGAACATATGCGTCAGTTAGAAGATGCAAGATTTGGGATGTTGAGCTAACTAAGGGAATGGAAAACCCAAGAAGTGTTGGAATGAGACTGTCTAAAAGGACCTTAGTTATATGGATCTAAGATCAAGAATGGCCCAAGATAGATCTAAGTGGATGCAAAGAATTCATGTAGAAGACCCTACTTAATGTGAGAAAAGGCTTGTTTGCTACGGAGGTGGCCTTTTTGAACTCAAGATGGACATGTCCCATTTGAAGGGCCATGTACACACATATATTAACACGAGTTTGTTTTACCAAATATTTTAGCTAGATTCCTGATTTGTTATATTTAGTTCTATTTCTAAAAATAATACGTCTAAAATCTTTTATTTAGATGGGTTTATTTTAGAGTAAAGAATCAAAGTGAAAGTAATGCATGTCATCAATACATCCTTGTTCAATGCCTTCATTCTGTAAATACAAAGCAAACATATAAAGTTGTGTATACGTTTCCATTCTGAGATGGTTAAAAGGTTACATGCAAGACCACTATTCCAGATTCGCTCATGTTTGGTTGCCAATTTACCCCAGCGGTGAACTAGCTACCAAGGATGCACCTTCCATTAGTTCTGGGTGACCCCAAGATATATCTATGCATTTCTAGGTTGGAGTTAGTTGTATGTATCCCACATTTTCTTTGTTATAATATTTCCAACAACCTTCAAATAAAAAAGCTAACATCCACCTCGACATTTTTGTACGGATTGGCTAGCCATGTAGGTTGTCTTGGGTGGCGGATGGTATCTTGTGCACCATCCACCTCGACATTTTTATTTTATTTTCCCCGCTGTAAGTATATCATTCACCTTTCCTTAATAAATTGGGGTGAACACCTATGAGTGTATCCCCCTCTTTTGAGTGTCAAAAAAAAAAGCTAACATCAAAAACATATTATAATCATATACATAATCAATATAACACAAAAAATATCACATAACATTTACCATTCCAACCCTCATAACCATCCAAACATTTACTATTTGTTAGAGTATTTGGAGCATGTGTCACTTGTGTAATAGGTGGGTAAATGTATCCCTCCAGGATCCATTTACCACATCCATGTGTTTAGTCTTACATCTACCAGTGGTGGGACTTGGAAGCTCTGTGGAGGCAATTTAAGGAACCCCAGACCTCCTGTATACATTGAGAAAGTAGAATGCAACATATGGCTCTTTGAGGCCTTTTCCCGTGGTTTCATCCCGTTCCTTAGGGAGTAGGGGTCCACGTTAAAATCCCGGTGTCCCTAAATTTCTTTATGTTTTTCTCTAATTCCACTTTCTCAATATTATTTTCTAACACGGTATCAGAGCGGGTTCAATTCTCGAGAATTATTTTATGCGATTGATTTATTCGAGATTCGATTTGTAGAATCAAAATTCAATTCTAGAGTTTTTATCAAAACCCTAATTTTGTATGCGATTTGGATTTTAGAGCATCTCCAGTCTTTTCCGATTCGGTTCTAGGGTTTCTAAGAAACCTTAATTCTGTGGGGCACGCAAAGCGTCTCTGAGATCCCGATCTCCTCACAAGGTGGTGGTAACCACCAGGCACCAGCCTCTTCCACCACGAGATAATCCTTCAAAAGAACGGTTTAGGAGCTGATTTTGACCAAACCCCCAACTCTGCCCTTCTTTGATGGCATGTTATCAACTCCAGGCCCATTTGAGATGGTGGTAACCACCACGCACCAGCCTCACCTCTCGGATCTTGCGCAGGCCCCTCAATCTTCTTCCCAAACATGCTCCAGGCAAATCCTAGAGGAGGTCGCATGATGATTCTCCTCAGCGTCGCAACAAACATCTGCAAGGTGATTCGAGACAGTACTCGCCGCTCCGACTTCCTGGTGAAAAGCTCGAGGGGCGCATACTATCCCTCCAGAAGGTGGTCCCTCCGTTGCCTACGCTCGAACCCCATCGCCGCCCTTCCCATCGTCAGCAGCTCCATCTCTCCATCGTGACGATGCCTTTCCCATCTCGCGCAGCAAGAGGCGACAACCCCATGTTATGCCTCCTCCTGCAGGTAATCAACATCGAACAAGACTCCCCCAGGCGAGGCGCACCACCATGCGACATCTCGCAGGCCACAGCACACCTCTCACCCTCTGCTTCTAGGGGGCGAGCTCCAGGAGCTGCCTTAATTTCACATCGGCACCCCAATGAGCCTCCATCGTTCTTGCCATCCCAGGCGGGGACTCATCTTCGACATCGTGGGCAGAGGCTCCTCGATCTCAGGCGGCACAGGCAGTTCCCATCCAACGATGGCAGCAGCAGCACAAATAATAGGGTTCCCAACTGGGAACCCTAGCGATGACAAAAAGACAAAGGGGGCGGCCCTCTTTATTAAAAGAAGAGGACGCCCATTTTTAGTTGTCGCTCTTAAAATTTTAAAAAATTCTGTTGCATTATCGGTCCAGTTGAGTTTTAAGTTTTTGTTGAGAGAATATATATATGGGTAAAATGTGTATGCCCCCTAGGGGGAGCTAACTTAGCTCCCCCGCCCCTTTTTCACAATTTTTATATTTTCTTTTGAAATCTAAAACCGTGTAAATTCATTATTAAATCCCTATTTTATGTCATTCAAATTTCATGCGAAACAGAGGCTCCTACGACCTCCATCCAAACGGGGTCGATTTAAAAAATCCTGCTACCGTTAAAAAATGACCGTCTGGATGGAGGTCGTAGGAGTCTTTGTTTCACACGAAATTTTAATGACACAATATAGAGATATAGTGATGAATATTCATGGAAGAAATTTTCAAAAAAAAATTAAAAACATGGAGAAAATGGGGCGGGGGTAGCTAAGTTAGCTACCCCTTAGGGGCAGCCCCATTTTACCCTATATGTATATGTTGGGCCCATGGAGAGGAGAAAGGGCTCAGGTGAGCCGAAGGTTTGTTAAAAAAAGGAAAAGAAAGGAAAGGAAAAGAGGCGCATACATACAAAAGATGTATGCAAAATTTTTTTGTAAAAAAATAAAAGAAAGAAAAACTGGAAAAAAAGGGAGAATGAAACGGCTTTAAAAAAATGCTTCAAAATGATAATTTGAGAAGCCAAAAAAACGTGAACGACTTATTTGAAAGAAAAAAAGGTCGACAACTATTAAAAAAAGAATGAAATAGCCTAAAAATGATTAAATAATTGATTGATTGGGAAAACCGGAAAAAAATCATTATCTGTTAAATGTTTTTCATCTTTTCTCCCCATCTTCATTTGTCTTCTCCCAACTTGGTCGCTATTCATTGTTTTCTGACAAGTATGGGAGAAGGGGGGAGTGTGTATAGAGTTCTTCGGCATCATCACTTTGACGATTAAATTCCAGTTCCAATTCCGGTTCAGAGACAGATTTCATATTCTAGTCCAGATGCCCGTTCAGATTTCAGACTCTACAGAGACAGTTCAGTTATTCAGACTCAACGTCGGGTTCCGAGTCTGCAGTTCAAGACGTACGAGTGTGCGATCTTCAGCTTCGTGGCCCCCATCATTCCTGTTGTTTCGACCAGAGTTTTCATGTGAGCCATAGGGACTCCAGAGTAGAGGATCATTCCCTATATCAATATTAAATATGGTTTTCATGTGGTTCATAGGGACTCCAGAGTAGAGTACCATTCTCTAAGCCAGATGGGAGAGACCCAGTTCTACGACGAGGAGACTTCTTTCAACTCCTTTCTCCAGCGACTGTGGACTCCGACGAGGATTGGACTCCACAGCTTTTTCAGTTCGGCTCTTTTCAGAGATGGAGCAGTTGTCCACATGTTGTGGCGGGCCAGAGTACTCTGACGAGGAGACTCATTTCAGTTGTAGTGACTCTGACAGGCGTAGTACATAGCACATGCTCTTCGGCGAGGAGATTCAGTTGACTCACACTCCAGTCCGTTCATCCTCCTCACCTGCACGGCATGAGAAGCAACGTCCTCGACAACATCCGAAAGTTGTGCGTGTTGAGTAGATATTGTCTGTCATGTCATGTATCGTGAGCTGAGTTTCTTTCTGTTTGTCCAAACTGAGCATTGCATGCTCCAGCTTGAGGGAGAGTGTTAGAGTATTTGGAGCATGCGTCACTTACATAATAGGTGGGTAAATGGATCCCTCCAGGATCCATTTATCCCATCCATGTGTTTAGTCCCACATCTACCAGTGGTGGGACTTGGAGGCTCTGTGGAGGCTATATAAGGAGCCCCAGACCTCCTGTACCATTGAGAAAGTTGAATGCAACATATGGCCCTTTGAGGCCTTCTCCTGTGGTTTCATCCCGCTCCTTAGGGAGTAGGGTTCCACGTTAAAATCCCGGTGTCCCTAAATTTCTTTATCTTTTTCTTTGATTCCGCTTCCGCAATATTATTTTCTACATTATTCACGGAAAGGTTACCCATCTAACTAAAACCCTTTGACAACGCATTTGAGGGGCAAAGGTGTTATACTAAAAATGTAATTGAGCATTGTAGGGCTTTATGCTCGTCTTGTTCAGTGTAAGTAATTATAACACATTTTATTTATAATTATATATATATATACTTTTTGCGGTGGGTTCCAACGTGGGATGCCACCCCTTTCCTTCTAAAAAAACCCAACTAAAACCCTTTGACAAGAAGTTATTTCATTATAACCCAACCAGGTTACCAAAGGCTTAATAAAGATAAACCCCGTAATAACCAATTGAGCTTTCTCACTATGTAAACGTGATTAAACAAAACTTTAAATTCAACCATCAGTGTTTTCATGAGCTTTACCTGTTGCAGTTCAAGTAGCTTCCTCTCTATCTCTTTCACAATATCATGACGTTCTTGGATTTCTGCAAGGGTGTCCACCACCTGCAATCAGAATACCCACTAGAACTTAGAAAGGGCAGGTTTAAAACAATTTCAATCTAAGAAATGATACGATAATAACTTATATAAGAAGATTTAGCGGGTGAACAGTAACAAGTAGGATAAGCATCCAGTCGCCATGTTTGAGTAAAACTTACTTGTCCTCGTCCTTGCTCTTGAATAGCTTTCTGAAATATCTGCTCACTTTGACCCGTCTCAATCAAGTGATCTATTGTCTACTTTTAACAATCAGAAAACATGATTATGAGAGAGCAGCAAAACTAGAAATACAGTTTCAAATCAAAACTCACCTCTTCATCGGCATGAGTACCCGTCACTGGCCATGTCAAATAATCCAGAAAGATGAGATGGGATCAATGAGCATTATGACAGGGATACCAAAGAAGCATATAGATACAACCGACTGAGATCAGTTTCCAAAACAAACCTGTATAAACCCTTCTTTCAACAAGCTCCCTATGGTCTCGATGAATTGTTTCCCTTAGAGTCTGCAGAGAAAGCACTGGTCAGAACGTTAAAGATATTGGATCATGGATTTATGAGACAATTTCTTCAGAAAACTGTAAAAGAAAACAACAAAGCAAACAACAGGATCGTATCTTCTCAGCCCCCATAAAATACTCGGGTTTTCCACTGGCTTCACCACACATCAAGTTAATACTAGGGCCTCGCCTCGATGAAAGCTCCCTATTGAAGCATAACCAAATTCCCTATTCCACCACCCTGAGCACATAAGATCAGTACATGAATAAAATAAGTCATTGTTACCTTCCTAAGTAAAACAATACGTAAGAAATACCAAGGAGACAAAAAGAGCATATCTCCACAAGACCAGCTTTCTGATCTCAGTTTTCAACTAAGCCTTCCAACATTGAATCTCCCTTACAGTATGTCAATAAGAACCTCAGGCACTGACGGATGTGCTTCCTCTACACCAAATGTATGATCGGAAGCAATCCCACTGGTGTGCTGGGGGACGAGGAACACCTCCTTCTTTCTCCATTCATGCCAAAAGGAACTGTTGGGAAAAATAAGATACTTGTTTATTTCATATGTCCTAAGCTCTCTTATATAAGAGAGTAGCTTTGGGTAAACTACATCAAGAGTCCAGAAGAAAAGAAAAATTATGAAACAATACAAAATAACATAACATATATCTCTACACTCCTCAAGATGGAGCATAGATGTCAATCATGCTCAAGCTTGGACGAGCACTTCTGGAATGGCCCTCTAAGTAACGCCTTGGTAAAGATATCTACAGTTTGGTCCCCTAAGCTAACATGAGATGTAGATATAAAACCCTTCTGAATCATATCTCGTATAAAGTGACAACAAACATCAATGTGCTTGGTTCGTTCATGAAATGCTGGATTATTGGCAATGAATATAGCAGCCTGATTGTCACATTTCAAAGCCATAGGAAGTGGGACTTCTATATATAGATCTGTAAGAACAGCTTTCATCCACATCATTTCTGTACTAACCTGGGCCATAGCCCTATATTCAGACTCAACACTGGATCTGGCTACAACAGTTTGCTTCTTGCTTCTCCATGAGACGAGAGAGGTTCCAACATATACCACAAACCCAGTGGTGGATTTCCTATCCTTGGGACATCCTGCATAATCTGCATTTGCACACGTTGAAATAGCAATCTCCTTGTCTTTCTTGAACAACAGACCTGCACCTGGAGATGATTTAAGATACCTGAGTATCATATGTATAGCATCCATATGTACCTGACGTGGTTGCTCCATGAACTGGCTCACCCGACTAACAGCAAAAGAAATATCGAGTCTGGTAATGGTAACATAAAGAAGCTTTCCCACCAGTTCTTTGTATCTTCTCCTATCCACCTCATCAGTGTCATCATCATATAATTTCATGCTCGGATCCATATGTGTAATGGCCGGTCGGCATCCAAGCATTTCTGTTTCACTCAACAGGTCAGTGACATATTTCCTTTGGGTCATTACAAGTCCATGTGGATTTCTGGCGAACTCCGGTCCCAGAAAATATCTAAGGACTCCAAGATCCTTGGTGACAAATTCATGACCCAGCATTTCTTTCGCCTCTGAATTCCTCGTCCATCATCACCTGCAATCAGAATATCATCTACATACACCATAATTGCAATAATACCTCTGGATGTTTTCTGTATAAACATGGAATGATCTGCATTGGAACGTTTATACCCATGTTTCTCAAACAAGTCTGAGAGCTTCTGAAACCAAGCTCTAGGGCTCTGCTTAAGGCCATAAATAGTCTTATGAAGTCTACACAATTTGGAACACTCCCCCTCAACAACAAAACCAGGTGGTTGTTGCATGTAGACTTCTTCCTGCAAGTCGCCATATAAAAAGGCATTCTTAACATCTAATTGGAATAATGGCCAATCACGAGTAACCGCAACAGAGAGAAGGATACGCAAGGTGGAGTGGCGAGCAACCGGTGAGAATGTATTAAGATAATCCACTCTATGTCTGTGTAAACCCACAAGCAACCAAGCGTGCCTTGTATCTGTCAATGCTGCCATCTGCATTCTGCTTAACTGTGAAGACCCACTTACAGCTCACTGCAGACACACCGGTAGGTGCAGGGACAAGGCTCCAGGTACCTCTTGATTGAAGGGCAGCCATCTTTTCTTCCATAGCTAAACGCCATTTGTTGTTCTTCAATGCATCTTGGTAGTTCCGTGGAATATCCACAGCAGATAGTGCAATGGCAAAGCTCCTGAATTCACCAGATAAACAATCAAAGGAAACCGTGGATACTATAGGATATGACACGCAGCTACGCTTCTGTTTTCGAAGTGCAATAGGTATATCCAAATCGCTTGCATCCTCATTCTTCCTCTGTAACACAGCCTGCTCAGGTAAATCATTAGATCAATCATTATTGATTATATTCTCAGAACATACCTCAGGCGAGCTAGATGAAGAGCGGTGATCATGAGCAGAAGCAGGCCTGCGGGTATAGTGGAGTGACAATGGGGGAACCGGAATAGTAACAGGAGGTGTAGGTGATGTAGGTAGTGGTGGAAGTGGTGATGGTGGTGGCATGTATATGGTTTCATCAGTGTCTGAGGATACCAACTGATCACCTGTACGGGAGAAGTACATAACAGACTCGAAAATGGTAACACCAGCACTATAAAATATTTCATGCGCAATGGATCATAACAAATGTACCCCTTTTGTGTTCTGGAGTACCCGACGAAAACACACTTGACAGTCCTAGGAGAGAGCTTGTCAATACTCGGAGACAATTGGCGGACAAAGGCCACTAAGCCAAACACACGTAGAGTGAGGGAGAACAATTCTTTCTCAGGAAAGACTAAGGAGAAAGGAATCTTCTCACCTAAGACAGACGACGACATGCGATTAATGAGATAACATGCCGCTAGGACAACATCGCCCCAGAAAGAATGAGAAGCATGACTCTGTATGAGAAGCGACCTGGTGACATCAAGTAAATGACGATGTCTCCTTTCTGCAACTCCATTCTGATGGGAAGTATAGGCACATGATATTTGGTGGATAATCCCTTGTGTTGAAAAATAATTGGAGAGAGTATGAGTACAAAATTCCAAAGCATTATCACTTTTCACAATCTTTACAGTTGCAGAAAAGACATTACAAACTTCATCGATGAAATTTATGATAATATTCCCAGCTTCAGATTTATTCTTTAACAAAAAGACCCAAGACACACGAGAAAAATCATCCACAACAACCATATAAAACATGTATCCATGATGATCAGGAACACGACTAGGACCCCAGATATCGATATGAAACAACTCAAACTTGGAGCTACTACTCCAACTCTGACGACTAGGAAAGGTAGACTGATGATGATTCACATTGGATGGACGTATGAGGTGAAA
Source organism: Ottelia alismoides (assembly GCA_037367405.1). Classification (NCBI taxonomy): domain Eukaryota; kingdom Viridiplantae; phylum Streptophyta; class Magnoliopsida; order Alismatales; family Hydrocharitaceae; genus Ottelia; species Ottelia alismoides. Next base: position 214,373 of record JAZKJV010006289.1, read on the forward strand.
CCTAGGGTAAAACACGACATAATTTCTGAAGCGGTAGATGGCCAAAGCGCAAGTGCCACAGGAATGGAGAGACAGATCCAGTAGAAAGAGAGGAGATCCCGGCATATGGGGTCCTACTGAGACGATATATGCCACCCTACTCATAGCCACGCCCAATCACGTTGCTCGTAAGGATGTCCTGAAAAATGGGAGAAGATGGATCAAAAATTGCACGACAATATAAATCCTCTGTAAGTTGGATAATGGACAACAAATTCATAGAAAAATCAGGTACGTGCAACACATTCTTGAGGTGCATAGAGGATGTCAGGCTAAGCTCCCCCTGACAGTAATCGGGGAGTGCGTCCCATTGGCAATAACCATAGTACGGCCTAGAGGAACCTGTCGGTAGGCTGTAAGTAGACCTCGATCACCACACAGATGATGTGTGGCACCAGAATCCATAATCCATTCTATATTATCAGATCCACTACTGCTATAAAATGCATAAGTGCTACCTGAGGTACCAGTGGATGCAGAAGCAGCAACATCGGAATGATTCTCAGAGGTATGCGCTAATGCAACGGGACCGAATGGAGGAATAATGCCCCCCAGACGAGCTACAAGATCATCAAAGCACTGATCCAAAGATGAAGCAGATGGAGATTCAATCTGTTCAACTATCCGTGCAAAAGCAGGAAATCCATGTTTGTAATAGCACGTGTCTTTAGTATGCCTAGAACGGCGGCAAAAAGTACATGATGGCCAAACACAACCTCCTCTGCCCCGAGGTCCACGGCCACGAAACTGATGATGACCCCCACAACCTCGATTCGACGCCATAGCTTAGGCGGTCTGATTTGCAGTAGATGAAGGAACAATAATACGACTCAGTCTGTGAAAGGCTTCCTCCATCGGAGGAATGGTGGAATCTGCCAAGATCTGGGAACGTGTTGCCTCGTACTCTGGATCAAGGGCTGTCAGAAATACACCAACCATAGTGGCATTCCGGTAGGTCTTCTGTTGCTCAGGAATGGCTGTGAGAGGCATGAAGCTGTAAAACTTCTCAAACATTCCACATAAAGACATGTATAATGAGTGTAGAGGCCGTCCATTTTGCTTGATTGTAAAGATGTCATGCTGGAGTTGCGGAATCTTTGTCTCATTCTTTACCTGTGAATATGTAGCAGCCAGAATATCCCGTTTGCTTTTGCAGTGGGCTGATGGAGAATATCATTGGCAATCTCAATTGCTAATGTTCCTGATACACAAACCTTGGCATATGCATCATCTGCCTCCCATGAGGCAGTTGACCCCAGTCTTCTCAGCAGTCTCGTTCTCAGTAAGAATGTGCTTCTTACCGGTCAACTTCATCATACTCATGAACTGCATTGCCCACAGTTCGTAGTTTGACCCGTCCATCTTCACAATAGGCACATGACCTCTGAAGGCGCTTGTAGATGGGATATCTGCCTTGCTTTCTGACATGATGATAATAGAAGACTAGGGTTGTAGACTGACGATACGATTATCTACACTGACATTCACGGGTTGGTTTGCATGTGTAGACTTCAAGCAACCAAACCCATTGACGTGAAGACGCGGGTGGATGTCTCCTTGCTGAAGAAGATACCCTAGGGTTGGCCGAACCCTAGGACGTGGCCGAACCATGGAGTGATGCGGTGTGCGCTAGGCGAGATACACGCATGGTCATAGCTTAGGCGAGATGCACTAGGCGGAATACGAGAGGCCGAGTCACAGCGCTCAGGCCGAGACACAGAGAACCAAGGTGTGTGCGGAGAGGCGGAGGAGCGCCGAGGAGCACATGGCGCCGGAAGGGAGGCGACGCGAGGGGCCTGGGCAGCGTACGATGCCTGGGCGACGCGCGCAGGGAGGCGCACGCGGGAGATCGGGGCATGGGCGACGCGCGTGGAAGTCGGGTGGCGCGCGTGGAAGTCGGGCGGGAGGCGAAGGTGGCATGGGCGCACGAGGAAGGCTGAGGCCGAGGCCTAGGCGGCGCGCGCAGGGCTTAGAGTGGGGGCTAGGGTTTAGGATTTTTTGAGATAAATCACATGGTGATATATCTTAGATAATTTATTTATTATATATCTAAAATAAGTATGTTTTATATTTATTATAATTAATTATTGAGAACAATACATGCATCATTTAACTCATTAAATATTCATATTGCATTAGAAAATTCAAAAAAAAATATGGTGCATTCAATTCATCATATTTCACATCCCAACCAAGTTTTGTAATTTTTGGACTCAATTTAATCGAAATTTGCATTCTAGTCCTTACAATTGGCGAAATTTGCATTTGCATTCATAAATTGTATAAAAAGTACTAAAAAATTACCATCTCGAAAACCATGCATCAAATCTGATAGACATTTATCTAGATTGTTCCTTTATCTCCTTGAGTCGATCATGGGACTTGCCCAAGTTAAATAAACATAAAAACCACCTCGCATTAATGGAATAACAAATTGTGTGGTTATTTTTTATTGATCTCTAATTGCCCGAGTGCAACGAATCGATACAATTAATTCGCGAGAATTAACAAAGGGTAATTTCGGGTTCATCACCTACGCATTACCACCGTACAAAACTTCGTTTGAGATCTCCTACCTAACCATAGTTGTTTGGTCATCATGGTCCTCCTCAGTTCAGACCTAAGAGGATTCACCGTTGAGCACCTTCTTGAACAAAAGCGAAATGTCAATCGAATCCCCCACGCTTAAGTCCCTACCCAAGTTGAGAGTCGAAGATTCTTGTGCCTTATATAAGCTCTTATTAGGATCCGCTTTCTCTCCAACTACTCAATAGAAGACAACGGAGCCTCGAGTAATTAATATTCTTCGCGAGTCGATCTTCATTTCGGATCTCGAGCGAATCCGAATGTAGGCTCGTAACGCTTAATGTGGCTTGTGCCCCGAAAAGCCTAAGAAGGGTCAGGTCAGCCAACCACTAGTTACCTCCACCCAGAAGCTCGAAAGGAGGAAAAGGAAGGCCCTATAGATCCAGCTCAACAGCTTCGGAAAATTCGCCAACGTCTCCCGAAGAGACCGCCAATCTTCGAAATAGAAAGAGTTTGAAATTCAAAATACTCCCCCTATTATCTGCTTCAATTTCGCCTCAAATTACGCCTCCGATCGATCATCAAATGATGTCGTCGTACCCGTTCAACCATCGAAACTCCGACAACACTAGGTTCTCGAACATCATCCTCCTCTTCCTCAATCAATGGAGGCAGAGGTGGATGGATGACCACCGCTAAACGGAAGCTCGCCTTCCCAATCCTCAACACACAAAAGAACTCCGACCGCAAGGATCTGGTCCAAAGAAAAGAAATTAGAGTAGCATCCATGTCCGTACCAATCGACGGTCATCTGAGAGGACCTTTACCACATGTCCCCACTCCCATAGTAAGATTTGTAACCCGCCCTTCGTTCTTGAGAGAAAAGGTACATCGGTGACATGCAACACCGGTGTGCGTTAATCCCCATCAATGTATCTCAGCTTTCGCCAGATGATTTCCTTTGGGCCTACTCGGCTGAGGAGGGCCATCAACTCGAGAGGCGAGAGACCTTTGGCGTACAACAACCCATCACACAAAGGAACGACATCGCTCTCAAATGAAGGTCCAAGAGAGGTTACCACCGTTGCTGAAAGAGGGGCCCCTCCTCCACAACCTTGAATGACCCCCATGAGGATCTCAGTTGCTGGGGATCTCCTCGAGCTCTTCGTCAAAACTACTTTGAAAGATATGCCCACTCTAACCAGAGATCTTTTACACTTTGTGAAGGCAAAGTAGAACACGAAACCATGCACTTTGTCACTCGAAATCTTCTACAAAAGGCCAGGTGATGGTCTTCCCTTCCAAGACAAAGCAGTGCCCCGCTTTAGTGCATATCCCTATATGGTGTCCGACTAGATTGCAACGAAAGCATCTCGACCTCGATTTGCAATGGGAGACCACCCTCCAATCCTTCTCTGCCGCAAAACTCCCATGAACCTCACCACCTCCGAACTCCCTCACCTTTCCTTCCTTCTCTCCACGAGCCTGCAGCACCCTACTACTTCCCCAAGACCGAACCCGTAGCCCCTCTCTATCACCCTGATCTTCTCTCTCTCTCCTCTGTCTCCTCTCTCACATCTCTCTCCTGCCATAATCTTATTACATTTATAGCCATCAATTGAAAAGATCATTTTAGGTCAAATTTACGATCTTCATTCAAATTTCTTATCGATTATAATTATCTACGATGAGGACTTATCGAATGGATCTTGTACCCATTAACATCTCAACGAGCACTAATTCTAGGTCATACGCGTGTATTAGCAATAACTATATTTCTAATTATTGGCTAACACATATTTAACTATTACTATATTTTCAAGTATACATTGTCCTTAAAAAATGAAAACAATTTTGGAAAGAAAAGCTTCAAATCAATGATTTGTGCAAATGATTAAGATCCAAATGCTAGGATAGTAATCTAAACACTTTGTTCAAGTAAATGGTTGTTGTGAGATCAGTAGTACCAAAACAATGATCAGTAATTTACATCCAAATTATTACCTTGTACAGAATTTAGTAATGTTGGAAGAATAAAATCACATATCATTGAAGAGACCCTAGGGCTCTATTATATAAGAGAAAAGCCCTAGGTTAACTACATAAGAGGCACATGAAGGAAATAGAAATAAGAAATAAATACAAAGAGATACAAATATCTCAACACTCCCCCTCAAGCTGGAGCATATATGTCTATCATGCTCAACTTGGAACAACATCTCTGCAATGGACCTCTGCCAAGGGCTTTGGTGAATATATCAGCAGTCTAATCTCTAGTAGAAATATATGAGGCAGATATGAGACCCTTGTGGATCATTTTTCTGGTATAGTGGCAATCCACCATTATATGCTTGGTGCATTAATGGAGTGCATGATTATTGGCAATAAACAGAGCTGCTTGATTATCGCATAAAAGTTGCATGGGAAGAGGTACCTCAACGGCAAGATCAATCAAGACCGATCTAACCCACATCATCTCTGTGCTCCCCTGAGCCATAACTCTGTACTCAGACTCTGCATTGAATCTAGCAACCACTGTCTGCTTCTTGCTTTTTCATGACACGAGTAAGCTCCCAACAAAAATACCAAAGCCAGAAGTAGACTTTATGTCTCAAGGGTATCTTGTATGAACTGCATCTGCACAAGTTGTCACCTAAAGAGATGTACCACTGTTGAATAGAAGACCAGTACCTAGTGAAGTCCTCAAATATCTCATAATCATATAAACAGCATCCATATGAACCTTCTTGGGTTGCTCCATAAACTGGATCACCTTGCTTACAATAAAGGATACGTATGGCCTGGTGATAGTAGCATAAAGGAGCTTCCCAACAAGCTCCATGTATCTCCTCTTGTCTACTAGTAACATCCGGATCCAAGTAAACCCGAACTCGACCCGAATATGATCTGATTGACCGATAAAACTATCGATCGATGTTAAGTAATCTAAATCGATTCATAGATCATAGATCAAAACTCATTTGGGATCAATCGACCAAAAGTCGATCGCATCGTAATATGTGTCATCGGAAAAGCCGTGACACAAAATCGGAAACTGTAAAATAAACCGAGACCACCCAAAAATCCGATTCAACGAAATAAGACCAACAAAATCGAATGTTCATCGATCGGATGTCGTTTGATATTTTAAAATCGCAAAACTTAGTCACGAACCGAGATTGTATCTCGAGAATGTCGGGAATTCATAACCAATCCAATATATATAAATATTAGACTCATCTTGATCGTCATCCAGATACGGTTAAAACAAGCTATTAAACATCTGAATCAGATATGCAAGACGGTAATACGTGCAACTTTGATAATTGCGAAATATGACATAAAAGTGATAATAATATTTTTTTGACATGAGCAAGCTGATATCAGCTTGTTGATGTCATCCTAAGTGTCTTTCATCCTCCATTTGCCCAACAAAGGTACTCCTCTCTTAGATCTCTTCTCCCCCCCCCCCAAATCTTCTCTAACTTCCAACGAAACTCCCCTCTTCGTCCCTCTCTTCTCCCTTGATCTCCAGCAAAGAAATTCTACAAGCAGTAACCTGTTGCAGGTGCCTCAGCTGCAATTGATGCTCTTGTTCCAAGCCAAAGCAACTGTCGAAACTGCTGATACTACATCAGCTGCTTCCAGATTTCTCTCCAAGTGCAGCCATTGTTGCATACCAACAAATCAAAGCTCCTTTCCCAAACCTGAAGATCCAGGTGCCTGTGTTGTTTACACCATAAAATCCAAATTTAAATGTTGAATTTGATAAGAGTTTGCATGCATGTTCTATGTTCAAATTAAGATTAGATCTTTGCTTAAAATTTGGCCTTGGAGAGTTTCAAATTCTGAAATTTGATCTCTGTTTAAACTTTGAATTTTTTTTTGACTCCAAAAAAGGGGGACACACTCGAAGGTGCTCACCCCAATGCATTAAAAAGAGAAAGAAATACTTACAAGGGGGAATGGAAGATCAGAAAACAAAAAGCAAGGTTACAGGGGGTAAGCAAAGGGCGTTACCCCCGCAGCAAAAACATCATGTTACATTGAGGTCCAGTCACGTAGGAAGCCGGAGGCCGAGGAGCGAATATTCTCCAAATAGAACCGCTGCCCAGCAAAGATAGCTTCATTTCGTCCCAACCAAAGGCTCCAAAGCCGCGCAATTGGTTCCAGCAGCGATAACCGCGGTCGCCCCCTATCACCGAACAAGCTATGACAGAAAGATGCAGAAGATGACAGATCCAGCCAACCCAAGTCCTCCCACAGGGCACAAACACAGCTGCAATGAAGGAAAAGGTGATCAATACTTTCCGTCTCCATGTCACAGAGGCCACAGGTAGGCGAAGAATTCGGAAACAGCCTAGCGCAGCGATCACGAGTTAGCAATCTTCCCCGACGGAGAAGCCAAAGGAAAATACCAACGCGCTCAGGGAGCTTGAGCCCCCACAAGAATCTGCAGTCTCTCAAGAAAATGACATCATCCCTTGAAAAGTTAGGCAAGATAGCCTTATAAGCGTCACCGGTAGAGAAGGAGCCATTCTTCCAAGCCAAATAGTCACGGCCCCGAGAAGGCACGGGGGCTCCATCAAGAGAGGAGATGAGAGAGATATAGTCGAGCGTCCGCTGATCCGACAAGAGTTCAGAAATTGGAGGGCACCAAGGCCGCCCATCCCAGCAACAGGCCACCGTGACATCCTTGTTGTTCACCAAAGCGTAAAGGCGGGAGTAGAGATTCCGTAAGGGCCCCCTTCCCGTCCAGTCGTCCTCCCAGAAACGAATCAAATTTCCATCACCGAGCTTAATAGAAAATAAAGAGCGATTTCGGTTAAGAGCGTCCATCACCCCCCGCCAGAAAGATGATAGCTGACCCTGATAATTGCCACGAAAAGCGGAAACAAAGCCATCCTCAGCCGCAACCCTCAAACAGTTTAACAAGAAATTGTCCTCCCTACCCCAAATTCTCGCCGCCCATTTGAGCATGAGAGCATCGTTCACCGTCGCCAGGCGCCTCACGCCCAGCCCTCCCTCCTTCTTAGGCCGCGTGACCTCCTCCTAGGCTACCAGGTGCACGCCCTTCCCCCCTCCCCCCTTCTTCCCCCACAAGAATCCCCGCATACACTTCTCCAAACGCGAACGAACTCCCTTTGGCATCCCACGCACCGAGAGGAAGTAAATAGGGATGGAAGATAAAACCGATTTGAGAAGCACTAACCGCCCACCACGGGAGAGAATAGCCGCGCGCCACCCAGCCAAGCGATGCTCCAGCTTTTCGATAATTGACTTCCAATCACGAATGCACGCGCGGCCCACCGTCAGAGGTAAACCCAAGTAATCAAAGGGGAGATCGGAGGCAGGACAGTCCAGCAATCGTGAGCACTCCACAGCCTCCGCCGCGGACAAGGAGAAAGGGACAGCCTTTGATTTGTTGCCATTTATTTGAAGACCCGAGAGCTCGCTGAAAATTTGTAGAGTAATTGCCATAGGGGAAACATTCGAAGAACCCCCCTCGATGAAGCAAATGGTATCATCAGCAAATTGAACAAGCGGGACGTGGTAAGGGCCAAATGAACAGCCACGAGACAGCCCAGCCGCAACAACACCCTCAATCATGCGCGGCAAAACATCTACCGCCAAAACGAAAAGGAGAGGTGCAAGGGGGCACCCCTGACGAATCCCCCTACGAGGTTGGAAAGTGCCCCCAACCGAATGACCATTGAGCATAAGTGAAAGGGATGTCGTTGACACACAACGCTGCATCCACGAAATCCAGGTCGAGGGGAACCCCCTTCTCCAAAGAACGGACCATAAGAACCGCCAATCAAGAGTATCATAGGCCTTCGCAAAATCAATTTTCCAAAGAACCCCCTTTGAGGCATTCTTCTGCCACGCCGCAATGATCTCCGAAACAACCGCATAACAATCTGAAACCTGCCTTCCACGCACGAAAGCGGCTTGCGCAGGCGATATGAGCGAATCAAGGAGCGGGGCCAGGCGCCGCGCCAGGGCCTTGGCGATAATTAAGTAGATCGCATTAGAGATGGAAATAGGCCGGAAGTCCTCAATCCGAGTAGCCGAGGTGGATTTTGGTATAAGAACAATATGAGACCGATTGAGTATATCGAAGCCATCGTTCCCCTCGCAGAAGTCCCGCGCCACAGCCAAAACATCGTTGGCAAGAACATCCCAGAAGTCCTTGTAAAAACAAACCGGGAAGCCATCAGGCCCCGGCGCAGCATCAGAATTGAGGGCCCAAACGCCCCCCTTGAGTTCCTCCATAGAGAGCGGGCGCACGAGCGCCTCCGCGGCAGACGTTGGGAGAGCAGGAGCCCCTTGGCCCGACCACCGCCACTGTCGCGGAGCCGGGGACCCAAACGCGGCCCGAAAATAATTCCCCACAGCCACCCCCACATCAATCTCCCCCTCAAAAAGCGCACCGCTGATGGAAATAGATGAAATAGAATTCGAGCGGTGGCGGCCACTCGCCACCCTATGGAAATACGCAGAATTGGCGTCCCCTTCCTTGAGCCACCTCACCCGTGAGCGTTGACGCCATTCGATCGATCTCTTTCGATCCTCCATCCGCTCCGTCTCAACGGCGGCCGCGCGCTCAGCCAACTCCCCCGGAGTCAAATCCCTTTCGTTCTCGAGAAGGTCAAGCCGCAAAATCACAGCATCAACCGCCAAGCGAGCACAAATACGAGCCTGCCGCGTCTCCCGTTTGAAGGAAGCGAGAACCGCTCTCAAGGAAGAGATTTTAAGGTCAAAGCGACGAGCGGCAGATCCCACAAAAGAGGTCCGGTCCCAATGATTCCGAACAAGATCCTTGAACCCCGGCTCGAGGAGCCAACAACGCTCATAGCGGAAAAGCCCACGAGGATTCTGCTCATCCCCGGAATCTCAAATGATGGGATTGTGATCAGAGAAGGAGCGAGGACGAGAACTGACCGCACAAAGGGGAAATGCCTCCATCATGCGAACATTGGCCAAGAAGCGATCAATCCGCGACCGGGAAGAATTCGATCTCCAAGTGTAAGAGTTATCATTTGGCACCAGCCCCTCCAGGGCCAAATCCCGAATAAAGTCCATAAAGTCCCCAGAACCGGGATCGCTGCCCCCACGAGCACGGGGACGATCCTGCGAGAGCAATGTGACATTAAAGTCACCCCCCAATAGCCAAGGTAAATCACCAAAAGCAAGCGCATCCTCCCGAAGGTCCTCCCAAAGATCCCTGCGAGCGATGTGAGAATTTGGCCCATAAACAGAAGTGAAGGCGACTCGCATATTAGTTTCAGACAAAGTCAGCACCACGGAGACGGAGTGACGCCCGATCCTCATGGATGAGAATGAGAGGCGCGAAGAGCGCCAAGCCACAAATAATCCGCCGCTCGCGCCATTCGCGTCCAACGAGCGAAACGCATCCAACCCACCAGCACCAAAGGACCGCCACAAATCATCATCCAGCAGAGCCAGCTTGGATTCTTGTATAAAAGCAACGTCGCAACCCCATTCCAAAAGACGAGCACCCAGAATTCGGCGACGGTGAAGGTCGCAAAGGCCACGCACATTCCAAGACAAAATCTTCATTAACAACAACAGGGACCCCAGGAAACCTCCTAACTAAAAAGCCAGTATCATATTCCAGGAGGCGATCGCCTCACCAAACGAATTAAGCCTGAAGCATCAGCCACCGCATCGCGAAGCGAGATAGAAGAAGAGTCTCTGCTGGGAGAAGAGTGGGACGCGCCTCCAAGGCGGGAAGTCCGCCTTCGACTGTATGACCGTCCAAATCTTGATGGGGGAGAGTTGACCACAACGACGTCAAAGGAAGCTCCGCCGAAAAGGTTAGCAACTCCCGCAGACCCTTCACTGCCCGACGAACCCCGCGAAGGGGGCCCCCCGTGCCGCGGCGGGGAGAAGGCGAAGGAATCTTCGGGGAAGGTTGAAGCAGAGTCCAGCAAGACAAACGGGGTAGGGTAAACGTCCTCCAGAAGGGCCATGGAGCTGGGGGCCACCGAACTGATGGGCATAGGACAGGAATAATCAGAACTCCAATAAAGGGATTCGGATAACCCGGCCGGGTCGGACACCAACCGATTAGAAAGCCCATAAGAGACAACAGCAGATCCGAATGAAGAGCTGAAAAGTGGCCTAGCCACGTGTCCAGAGTGGTCCAAATGCAAAGAATCCCCCGACCAGATGGAGGGAGATGAAGGGGTCAAATCCACTTCGAGAATATCCACCGCAACCAAATCACGACCGCCACTCGCGTCCCCAGGCGTTGCAAATGATAGCCCCGAACCGCTGGCCTCCCCAAGCGACGCCTCGAAAAAATCCCCAAGCGACGCTTCGAATATATCCCTGGAAGATGACACGTGTCGCGAAGAATCCGAACCGTCCGCCCTCGATGGAGAGGCCGGACGGCCACCGCGCAAGGCCGAGGAAGGCGGTGAAGGATCGGACACCGGCGGCGGCAAAATGAGGATTTCCAGCTTGAAAGACCATGAGCCCATGAGCAACCGCTCGAAGATGACCTTACCCTCCAAAGCCTCAAGAAAGCAAGGAGAACACTCAAGAAGAATCGTCGTGCTGGCCCAGTCAGCCCCTGGCGCTAAGCCATCATCCAGGACAGCTAGGACTTGCCCCCAGCTTCCGATCACCTTTGAGAGCACAACCACCGTACGAGAAAGGAATGGGACCCCCCGCACCTCTGCCACACAGACCTCAGTAAGAGTCACCGCACCATCCGCTACGCGAAGCGGTCGCCACTTAACATCAGGACCGCCAAAGCCACGGAAGAGGCTCTCCCGTTGCACCGGGGAGAGCCCGCCAACACAACAGCGCAGCGCGTCAAGGATGACGAAGTCGCCTTCAAAGTCATCGCCAAGGAACGCAATCGTTGTCGAGCGGATGTCATCCCAGGAAAGAGCTGGACTAAGCCTGACACCAACAGCAGCAAGGTGTCTCAAGGAAGAATCTCGCCTGCCCGCGAAAGCCCCGCCGCCATGCAGCCCCGCACCCAGCCTCGTTGAACCGCCCACCGGCTCCTCAACCCCCCTCCCCCCACCAACGGCAGCCCGACCACCACGCTCCTTGCTGAATAAAACCTCCTGCTTCACGACTTCCGCATTCACAGGTACCGAGCCATGCACAGGTACCGGGTCATGCACAGGAATGCCCGTGTAGGGCCGAGCCTGCGCATCGCCTCCCACACCCAACGCCGAATCAGAGCCCAAGTCATCCACCACCACAGGTGCAGGAACGCCAGCCGCCTCACAAGCAGGAGCACCCCCCAACGCCACCTCGGTTGCACCAGCACCGCGAACCACTTCCGCAAAAGAGCGAGCATCGCGAACACCATGAGAAGCACCACGATCAGCTCGCGAGAATGACCGCCGCGAGGCCACGCGTTGTCCGGCGTGACCTCCCTCACGCGAGAACCAGCAAGCAGCCATGCGATGTCCTACCCTGCCACAGTGGAAGCAGCGGGGCGGAGCATCACACGCAAAGGCAATGTGGCCACGCTTACCACATCGGAAACACTTACAACCTGGCTTGGCATGCGAGACCCGCCTCCAACCAGCGTCCCCATCGATGTCGCGCTCCGCCTGAGCTTCGCTTCCGCCTCCACGCACCTTCGGTCGCCACGAGAGACGCTCCATAGCCTAAAAACTAAATCAAGGGAATGACTTGAGAGATGACACGACCCAGCATTTCTTTCGTCCTCTGAATTCCTTGTACATCATCACTTGTAATTAGAATATCATCTACATACACCATAATTGCAATAATACCTCTGAATGTTTTCTGTATAAATAGGGAATGATCTGCATTAGAACGTTTGTACCCCTACTTTTCAAACAAGTCTGAGAGCTTCTGGAACCAAGCTCTAGGGCTCTGCTTAAGGCCATAGATGGCCTTACGAAGTCTACACACCTTGGAACACTACCCCTCAACAGCAAAACCAAGTGGTTGTTGCATGTAGGCTTCCTCCTGCAACTCATCATATAAAAAGGCATTCTTAACATCTAATTAGAATAATGGCCAATCACGAGTAACCGTAAAAGAAAGAAGGATCCGTAAAATGGAATGGCAAGCAACTGGCGAGAATGTATCAAGATAATCCACTCCATATGTATGTGTAAACCCACGAGCAACCAAGAGTGCCTTGTATCTATCAATGTTGTCATCTGCATTCTGCTTAACCGTGAAGACCCACTTACAGATCACTGTAAACCATAGTTTTAAAAAGTGTCGCCTCAAGGCGCTGAGGCGTACGCCTCGAGGTGAGGCGAGCCTAAAACCAAGGCCCTAAATATCGGTTTCGGTCAACGGAATTTCGTTGGAATTTCGATCGAAATTCGATCGAAATTTCGGTCATTTCGGTCATTTTTTGTACTAGGGCCCCCATATTTCGGTCATTTCGGCCATTTCGGTCGAATTTCAATTTCGACTGGATATTGATATTCGATAGAAATTCGACGGAATTTCGCTGAAATTTGAGGCTATGCCTAAAACGCCTCGAGGCATGCGTCTCGAGACCTATTGTTGGTGTGTACGCCTTACCTCTTCATGAGGCACTCGAGGCGTGAGGCGTTCGAGGCGAGGCGGAGGCGTAAGCCTCGAGCCCATGTTAAACCTTGCATATTTTTATATGTAGATCCATACGAAGAGAAGAGATAGCTTGAAACAAACAAAATTATGTGATCTTGTATATATCATGTTCAATTTATCATGCATCTGCACATACTAGTTCTATTGCACACATATTTGAGTTTGAATTATAATAAGTAGTTTATATTAATTGGAAGTTTGAATGTTGTTGGCCCCATGATCATCATCTTTCTCATCAAATCTTTAGCATATACCATATTGAGAGCCATGGCTTACTTTCCAGATATAAGGGTCCATCTAGTATAGCTTGGAAAATTTTCTTATCAATATATGCGACACACATTACATTAGCCACAAAGAGTTGGCACATCAACATTTTTGGCATAATATAAAGCTGTGAATCTTAGAATAGCTATTACAAGATCGTTAGTTGCAAATCTTAGAATAATTGATTATGTATTGTATCTCTTACTAGTGTGAAATTATTTTTGAATGTGTTTTTGGCAAAACTTAATATTATTATATGTTTTTCTAATGAATTTTTCTTTAATTTTATTTTATTTTTCCAAAAATTGAGGCTTACGCCTCGACCGCCTCGAGGCTTACGCCTCGCCTTAATTTTAGAGAAAACGCCTCGGATCGCCTCGCGCTTTTTAAAACCTTGTTGTAGACACATCGGTAGGTGCAGGAACAAGGCTCCAGGTACCTCTTGATTGAAGAGCAGTCATCTCTTCTTCCATAGCTAAACGCCATCTGTTGTCCATCAATGCATCTTGGTAATTCCGTAGAATATCCACAGCAGATAGTGCAATGGCAAAGCTCCTAAATTCACAAGATAAATGGTCAAAGGAAACCGTGGATGCTATAGGATATGTCACGCAGGTACGCTTCTGTTTCCGAAGTGCAATAGGTAGATCCAAATCACTTGCATCCTCATCCGTCCTCCGTAACACAACATGCTCAGGTAAATCATTAGATCCATCATTATTGATTATATTCGTCGAACATACCTCAAGCGAGCTAGATGATGAGCGGTGACCATGAGTAGAAGCAAGTCGACGGGTATAGTGGAGTGGCAATGGGGGAACCGGAACTGTAACAGGAGGTGTAGGTGGTGTAGGTGCTGGTGGAGGTGATGATGGTGGTGGTGGCATGTATATGGCTTCATCAGCGTCTGAGGATACCAATTGATCACCTGTAGGAGAGAAGTATATAGCAGGCTCAAAAAAGGTGACATCAGCACTAACAAAGTATTTCCTGCGCAAAGGATCATAACACCTGTACCCTTTCTATGTTCTGGAATACCCGACGAAAACACACTAGACAGCCCTAGGAGAGAGCTTGTCAACTCCGGGAGACAACTGGTGGACAAAGGCAACCGAGCCAAATAAACAAGGAGTAAGGGAGAACAATTCTTTGTCAGAAAGAACAAGGGAGAAAGGAATCTTCTCACCCAAGACAGACGACGGCATGCGATTAATGAGATAACATGACGTTACGATAGCATCGCCCCAGAAAGAATGAGGAGCATGGCTCTGTATGAGAAGCAACATGGTGACATCAAGTAAATAACGGTGTTTCCTTTCTGCAACTCCATTTTGTTGGGAAGTATAAGCACAGGATTTTTGGTGGATAATCCCTTGTCTTGAAAAATAGTTTGAGAGAGTATGAGTACAAAATCCAAGGCATTATCACTTCTCACAATCTTAACAGATGCAGAAAAGACATTACAAACTTCATTTATGAAATTTATGATAATGTTCCCAGCTTCAGATTTATTCTTTAACAAAAATACCCAAGATACACGAAAAAAATCATCCACAATAACCATATAAAACATGTGTCCCTGATGATCAGGAACACGACTAGGACCCCAGATATCGACATGAAACAACTCAAACTTGGAGCTACTACTTCAACTCTGACGAAGGTAGACCGATGATGCTTTCCCAACTGACAAGCCTCACATTGGATGGACGTGTGAGGTGAAACCTGGGGTAAAACACGACATAATTTCTGAAGCGGTAGATGGCCAAAGCGCAAATGCTACAGGAATGGAGAGACAGATCCAACAGGAAGAGAGGAGAGTCCGGCCGACTGAGACGATATAGGCCACCCTGCTCATAGCCACGCCCAATCACGTTGCACGTAAGGATGTCCTGAAAAATGAGAGAAGATGGATCAAAAATTGCTCGACAATGTAAATCCTTTGTAATTTGGCTAATGGACAACAAGTTCATAGAGAAATCAGGTGCGTGCAGCACATTCTTGAGGTGCATAGATGATGTCAGGCTAATCTCCCCCATGACCAGTAATCGGGGAGTGCATCCCATTAGCAATAATCACAGTACGGCCTGGAGGAACCTGTCAGTATGATGTAAGGAGACCTCGATCACCACATAGATGATGTGTGGCACCAATGTCCATAATCCATTCTAAAGTATCATATCCACTACTGCTAGTGAATGCATAAGTACTACTTGAGGTACTGGCAGATGTAGAGGCAGCAACGTCGGAATGATTCTCGCAAGCAGTCGCCGATGCAACAGGACCGGATGGAGGAATGATACCCCTCAAACGAGCTACAAGATCATCAAATCGCTGATACAGGGAGGAAGCAGGAGGTTCAATTAGTTCAGCTACTCGTGCATAAGCAGGAAATCCATGTTTGGAATAGCATATGTCCTCGGTATATCCAAAACGGTGGCAGAAGGTGCATGATGGCCGAACACGATCTCCCCTGCCTCGAAGTCCACGGCCACGAAACTGATGATGTCCCCCACGACCTCGAGATGTTGTCATAGCTGAAGCGGTATGATTGGCAGTAGATGAAGGAACAGTAATACGACTCAGTCTATAAAAGGCTTCCTCCATTGGAGGAATAGTGGAATCTGCCAAGATCTGAGAATGTGTCGCCTCATACTCTGGATCAAGGGCTGCCAGGAATACGCCAACCATAGAGGCATTCCGGTACGTCTTTTGTTTCTCAGGAGTGGTTGGGAGAGGCATGAAACTGTAGAACTTCTCTAACATTCCACATAAAGACGTGTATAATGAGTGTAGAGGCCGACCATTCTGTTTGATTGTGAAGATGTCATGCTGGAGTTACAGAATCTTCGTCTCATTCTTTGCCTGTGAATATTTAGCAGCCAGAATATCCCACATTGCTTTTGCAGTGGGCTGATGGAGAATATCATTGGCAATTTCAATTCCCAAAGTTCCTGATAGCCAAACCTTGGCATATGCATCATCTGCCTCCCATGAGGCGTTGACCCCAGTCTTCTCAGCAGGCTCATCCTCGGTAAGAATGTGCTTCTTACCAGTCGACTTCATCATACTCATAAACTGCATTGCCCACAGTTCGTAATTTGACCCGTCCATCTTTACAATAGGCGCAGGACCTCTGAAGGTGCCTGTAGATGGGATATCTGCCTTGCTATCTGACATGATGATAATAGAAGACTAGGGTTGTAGACTGAAGATATGATCATCTACACTGACATTCACCGGTTTAGTTGCATGTGTAGACTCGAGCAACCAAACCCATTAACGTGCAAACGCGGGCGAGAGTCTCCTCTATAACGAAGATACCCTCGGGTTAGCCGAACCCTAGGATGTGGGACTGCTCGCAAGTCCTAAGAAGACGGCGTGTGACGATGCACAAAGGGCCGAGATGCGCTGGAATATCGTACAGCGCAGGGCACGGAGATGCGTTGGAATGCGCAGGAATAACACACAGCACACGGTGCAAGAGCACGACGTTGGATGGGCGTCGCACGTGCGCGGGACTCGGGCTGGAGCCACACGCGTGCGGAACCGGGCTGGAGGTGCGAGACCGAAGCTGGAGGCGCGGGACTGAGACTGAGGCCGGGGTGACGCGAGCTCGGGGCCGAGGGCCTAGGAGGCGGCGCACGCGGAGGGCTTGAAGGTGGAGGCTAGGGTTAGGGTTTGGTCTGAAAACTCCGGTCAAGGACCGCCGCTCTGATACCATGTTGGGAAAAATAAGAGACTTGTTTATTCCATACGCCCTAGGCTCTCTTATATAGGAGAGTAGCCTATGGGTAAATTACATCAATAGTCCAGAGAAAAAGAAAAATATGAAACAGTACAAAATAACATAACATATATCTCTACAAAATTGAAGATCGGATAAAAGATTCATTATCTTTAATATCAAGATCCATCAACATGATCTCTAAGTGGAAAAAAAAGATAATAACCTCCATATGGATCTTTAATTAATTAATTAATATATTTAATATATATATAAGAAAGATCATGGGGTGATGGGTGAACATGAATATACATATAGAGAAGCTCGAAAACCATTTTCGACGCAAGTGGCTTGTGAATTTTAAATATCAACGCCATTCTATTTGATTTGCCTGCGAACCATAGACATGTGCAGAGAATGGTTGTAACAGAAATGAAAATGCTAAGGTGGATGTGTGGACACACGCGTAAAGATCGGATTTGGAATGATGCAATCAGAAAGAAAGTTGGTGTTGCTCTGATCGCGGATAAGATGCGAGAAAACCACTTATGATGGTCTGGTCATTTGCAAAGAAGATCAGTTGATGCACCAGTTAGGAGATGCAAGTGTTGGAATGTTGAGCCAGCTAAGAGAGGGCGAGGTGTTAGCAATGTGAGCCCCGGGCGAACCATTTCTACAATAAATGTTATTGTAACGAATAAATTATCAATGAAAGTTATTGATTATTTTTCACTCCATTTCTGAGATTAAATGAATGAATGCACTATAGGGTCCCTCTGTACAATAAGGGTTATGTACCATGGCCAACTTGATAATCATACAGATGTTAATTCATTAAATGAATAATAGAGGTTGATGCTTGGATGAATATCTAAGGAGTTAGATAGAGGACTCATCAAGCATCGTCAAATGATTGTTAAGTGATGATCTCCAGCCTGAGTAGGAAATGGCAATCCTCTCTCAGATGGCTGATATCTGACTGACCTCTTGATGCAGGCCCTCTGCATGGGAATAGTGATTCGGAGGTGTCAGGTTAGTTGAGTCAATGGGTTGACTTAACGAGATCGAGATAACCAAAGACCTATGTTGAATACTGTCACAGCATAGGCATGCATCCTCTGATCGGAGACAGATGTGTTGCTATATGTCTGAGTGTGTACATTTGGCAGACCAATAGGTTGATGACCTAACCAAGGTCTATACACCGGCGAGCTGGTGTGCATGTAAGGACATGAGTAATACGATCTCTCAAAGGGATCATACATGTTCGCTTATGAACCGGGAGACATGAGCTCACTCATGAGGTGTTGGGACTGATCAAATTCCATGCATGGTCGTCGTGCTTTGCAAGCATGACATGAATTTGAAGGTAAGATATATGCTTTGGGAAAGCATATGATCTATACCAATTCCCAGTGACCAAGATTGAGAAACTTAATCATCAAACCCTGAAGATGACAGTGTAAAAGTGATCTTTATCTTCAAAATGATCATAGGTCTTCCAGTATGCAGAATGTACATGTATTGGGAATACCTGAGGGTGATGTGATCATAAACGATTGTATAACCACGACGCTTCCATTCCGAAGGAGTGATGAAACAGGTTTGTATTTTAGTGACTCATCTCATTAGAGAAGTAACCTAATCTTAGTCCATGAACTTGACATTGATCTGAATGAGATTCAGATGCAATGAGAAGATTAGGTCTACGGTCTTGATTTGATCAAGTATCAGTGGGAGGTCCATGGGATCTGGATTTGAGATATGATTTCAACATCCAAGTCACAATACGTGGAACAATACAATCACCCTATCCTTATCTCCAAGTATCTGAGGAGAGATCGCATTATTCTTGAAGGGTTCGAGAATATAAAAAACATAAGATCTAAGCAATGAAGAACTAATGATTAAATATGATTTAATCATTTTGATGTGTGAAGAAATTATCCAATATAATTAAATATGATTTGATTATTATGGATAAGAATAATGTGGATAGAAATATCCAATTAATCATAATATATTATAAATGTGAATTATAATGTATTAAAGAGAGCTAATTATAATTTATACTTGTTGATTAATTATTATGTGTATTGGATAAACATTGTGTAATTAATTGATACACATAATAATTAATTGACAATGTAAATTATATGTTGTTTTGGGTTGTGAATATGATTCACAATTTTTCAATGGCAAGATTGCAATATTCTCAAATATAATTGTGAATTATTTTTGAAGAATAAAACCCAACAAAAGTTGTTGGAAATAAATAAAGAGATTTCCATGGAGATATGCAATCTCATGAAATAAAATGAGATTGCCCTCCATATGGAAAGGGTGGGCGGCACCCAATTCCTAATTGGAATGGGTGGCCGTCCAAATGGTATGTACATGGATATTACCAACAACAATCTTGACCATTGGATTAGACATAAATCAATCTCATCCATTGATTTCATATGTCTCATGGATTGAGATCCATGAATCCCAAAACCCTATGAATAGAGAGGCATACCATGCTCTCTAGGGCTATGCAATATTGAAGCTCTCTCTCTCTCTCTCTCATTTTCTTCTCACACGTCAACCCTCTCTCCCTCTTCTTGGTGGCCGTCCACCAAACCCTAGAGGAGAGACTCGTCGACGCTCTTGCCACCGCGCCGCCGCTTCGACGTTCTTCGGTTCTCCGTCTTCTCGGAGTGCTACGCTCACGAAGGAGACGTTCGATCTCGTACGACGAGATCAGGAGCAACCGTGCTTGGATCATCTTCTTGGATTGCGAGGACTACGCGGTTCATCCCCGCGCTCGCAAGCGGTCTCACCGACGATCGGACTTAAGACAAGAGGTCTCTTTCTTTAGAGACTTGATCAACCACGCTTCAAGAGGTATTCTTCTATACTTGTTGTGGTTATAGATGAAACGATCCGAGAATCGTTCTTGGATCATGCAGTTTCATCGCATAAAAATTTTTAAATTCCGCTGCACAGAACAACTAGTACGATTAGTCGTTCTGCGTCGTATCCAATACGACGATCACGCTTCCGTGATGCGCTTGAGGATAATTCAATATCCTTTACAAGGATGACCCAAGAAGTGTTGGAAAGAGATTATACAAAAGGATCTTAATTTTGTGGATATAAGCCCGAGATTGATCCACGATAGACCTTAATGGAGGCGAAGAATCCATGTAGACGACCCTACTTAATTGTGGGAAAAGGCTTTGTTGGTGTTGTTGTTGTTGTTGTTGTCATTCTACTTGCTTTCTTTTGAAACCACTAAATTACTTGTTATATTTTAAACATAATGAATTGTACGCAACAATTGTTGACATTCTTTTATTCATTGCATGCGTGGCAGGCAAAGCGCCTGCATCGCAGTAGATTGGTTGATGATCCCGAGCATCTGTTGTTATAATCGACAGTACACATGTTGTTGTTTTGTTCAGATAATGTAAATGTCTTCTTTATCTTCTATATTTTGGGATACCATGTATCATAATGTAGATTCTTTTGTTATATGTAATTTATACGGAAATTTATGCAATGTGAACGGGTGACACTACTTGTTAGCTCTGTGGTCATTTACTTCGTTTGTGAATGTCATTCGAAAAAGCGCAAAATTTTCCAAAATTTCAATAACCTAATGCGATCCATTGCGAATATAATACTGTTAATAATGTGTAAACGAGTATCCTGGATCCGCGGGCCGAGGGCATCACAGTTTGGTATCAGAGTCGTGGTACCCCGCTATACACATTCACAATATTACAATTCTGATCGCATTAAGTTCTCGGATAGCGACAATCCTCCGATTTGTCGTGAGTCCGAGAGGGAATATTACATTCAAATACAATAACCATATATGTCACCAATTACAATTAATTTTCATATAGTATCCCAAGAAGAGAAAAGCACGGTTGATGGTGCCTGCGGGCATTAATTTATATGACTTATGACATTGGCTCCCATGCAGAACCATGACGTCCAGAGCTGGCCAGGAAATGGTGGATTGATTTGAGCGTATCATGACCGTCTCACTGACCTCCAACAGTAGCAGACTGCCATGTGAGGTCAGCAAGACCAGATCCTAGCACAGCAGACAGAGATTGCGGATAGATAAAAGGATATCGATATGAGATTCGAGGTGTCTGATTCCACTTACCATCCATCTCAGGATGGAACACGACATGAGCAACCATAGTCTGTAGAGATTCAACAGCCTCGATTTAATAACTTACAAGAGGAGATGCCAGCATATGAAGCAGAGGATGGAGATTATGACAGAGAACAGGACCCTATACCTTTTGTTGACAAGATTGCACCCGAGCACTCTGACATACACAAGCATCAGTCAGTTTTCACTTCCTATCAGCGAGCCAATGCACCCATGTTTAAGGGCATTGGGACATCAGATGAGATCGAGTAGTGGCTGAAGAGGGTGATGAAGGTACTTCGGATAATTCGTGTACCACAAGACTCGTGGTTATCATTTACGGAGTATTCACTGATAATATTCATCGAGAGATGGTGGGAGGTGACAGTTTCTTAGTTGGGACACTGATGAACTGCTAAATCGGCCCTTTAAGAGTGTTGTTTTAACACTTGAAGTTGTCATCGCAGTCGGGCTGAAATGGGTCATCAAAGATCTCATTTAAATATAACAATTAAAATAAGATGGTCGTATTATTTAATTTTACTTGGCAAGATACCAAGGTCGAACTCAGGAACACGAGCCTTTCTCGTATTAATCAGATTTTTATTTATTAACTAAGTGTTGAGTTACAGAATCAATAGGTCAAAGTATGTAAAAAGACACAACAATGCATTAAAACAAAACATGCATTTTTTTTATTTTATCATGCAAATAAATGCTATGAAATGCAACACGAACGTTATGCCCTAAATCAGAATGATGAGCAATTTAAAAAAAATGAATTAATTTCAGGATCACTTCCAAGACACAAAAGCAAGGCATGAATTTAAGCATCTAGAGACACTTGGATATCAATGAAACATCAAAAATTTCAGAGTTCACAAATAGAAATTAAACATGCCATTAGAAAGATCATAAAACGAGCTTCGAAATGAAACTGAAATCAACTGAAACGGAAATACAATGCTCAAGATACACAATAAAGAAGACAGGGGCATAACTGAAAGAAAACAAAAAAAAGATAACTATAAACAGGTCCCTAGAAGGGATTAAAATGCAATTATGAAAAAGATCGGGACCTTCCGTGTAAATAACCCACACACACAGGGGCATTTTTGCAAATTTGAAAACCCGTGAGGGTATCCATGCAAAATGCCCAAGATACGTGAGCCGCACATGATGCTGGACCTGGATGCAAATTGGAGAAATTGGCTGGGCTTCCTTGCTAATTACCCAGGAGGAACGTGTTGTGCATGCGCTCTCCTAGGCTCGGGTCGGCTCTGAGGTTCGGAGGAGGCCCGGGTTGCTTCGGGTTGGCTTGGAAGTCACGAATCGCTAGGCTTGGAGTCGATGGAGGCTCGAAGTGGGCTTGGGACCTCCGAACCTGTTGGTCTGGTGTCGAGGCTCGGGGAAGCCCTTGGCTTGGACGCGTGGCTGATTGGGGGTCATCCGATTACGGAGATCGGGTGGCTCCTGGAGAGATTGACGCGGACGCTTCTGAGCCGTTGGATGATGAGGATCCAACGGTGACTGCTCCATGAACTGTGTGTCGACGTGGTTGCGCCTTCACCGTTGGATGTGCTCCAGGGAGGGGCATCCAACGGTGACTGCTCCTCGTTCCTGGGCTACATGCGGCGGCGTTGTTAGAGCTCCGGCGAAGGAGCTCCTCCTCCGCCGCTCTATTCCGTAGTCGGTGAAGCTCCCCAGCTCTGCTCAACCACATGGAGGTTATCTTGGAAGGTTGGTCGAGTCGCCGGGAGGTCTGGAGGATGCTGGAGATGCGAGTGAACCGGAGACATGTTTGGCAAAGAAGCTTCGGCGACGCAGTCCGACCATTGAGAGAATAAGTACCTGGAGTGTTAATACCATACCCGAAGCAGAGGGGAACGTGTGTGTGGATGTATGGTGAGCTCATCGAGCGAAGAAGGTGGAAGCTCAAAGCTCCTCCGCCGTGGGTGGAGGAGGAGATGGGTCGGAGGCATTGGGAGGTGTGGAAGAAGAAGACGATGAACGGAGGGCGACGCGTGAAAGGTGGGGTGAAGGCGAAGCTCGTAGGGGGATTAATTGAGGTCAACGACGATTGTAGGGACCTAGATAATTAAGGCAAATTAAAGAAAAATGCAAAGGAAGAAGAAGGGGACTTACCGGAGGTTGGGCGGAGGAATTGGCCTGGGCTCGAGGTCTTTTGAGGACCTCGGGGTCTTCGCACGTGCTGGGCGGCCTTCCCAGCGAGCTCGGGCGGGGCTTTGAGCCTCCGCAGCAACGTCGTGATAGGCGGTGGGTCTGACCGGGGGTACGGTCGTCTTCGCTCGATCCAGTCACCTCCCCCTGTCACTGGGAGGTGGCGGAGGGCTGGGTCGTGACTCTACGTAAAGGCGGACAAGTGACTATGGAGGAGAGTGGGGGGTATTTGAAGAGGAGAATCGGCGTTCCAGGAGGTTGGAGCTGAGGATTGCGAGGGAGATGTGGGGCGACTGGAGGGGAATCATGGAACGTGGAAGCATGCGCGAGGATGATGGATGACGGGGGTTCGTGGTGCGGCGGTTAGCGAGAGGAGAGGTGGTCGAATGAGGTGGAGATAATGGGAAGGGGCAAGTGTGGTGCGCAAGCTGGAGAACGTGTGAGAAAGGAGGGCCGGAGGTGGAAGACGATATGCTGGCCGTTGGATCTCAAGATCTTGAGATCCAACGGCTAGCATTTGGGCGCTCACGAGCGGGTGTGATTAGATCCGAGGCGAGGCGATCGAGGGCGCTGAATGCGCCACGTGTCGAGCTCCGGTGAGAGCGCTAATGGACGGATCTGATATCTTCCAGTGCTCGATCCAAAGGTGATAATTAAAGCGGAGATGAATGGTGGAGATCAAGGCATCACGGGCGTGATCAATTGGCGTACAAGCCGCCACATGGCGTTATGAGGGAGAGGCGGGAGTGAGTGGCGGTGATGAAGCCCTGGGAAAGATCTGACGGTCAAGAAGGAGAGCGGATGTGGAGATGTCGCAACCGTAGGCGGATGAGACAAGGGGAGCGGGCCACGTGGCTCACCCAGAACGGGCCACGTGGCCCAATCAGATTATTCCGAAAGAAAATTTGAGTTTTGAGGGTGATAATGGCCGAATTTGAGAAAACTCAAAACATGAAAGTTGTAGATCTTGATGAGATCTACAAGTTTCATGTTGACCAAAACTGGAGAAGAGATCATCTGTAGACTCGAAATATTTTATTTTTAAGGCTAAAAATACCACAGATTTTAGTTTTGCCATTTTTTGTGGTTTTTAATTAATTAGGGACTCTGATAATTGCAGGACATTATCTGGATTTTATTGACAAACATTTAAGCAAGGGGGTTAATAATGAGAAATTAAGATGATGAAATCGAGTTTCATCACCCCCCCCCTATACTTAAACTATGCTTGTCCTCGAGCATCAAAGAGAATGAGTAAGCTGGATTAACCCCCTTGTGCATGTGAGTACAGGATCCTATCCGGTCAAGTCTACTCAACTTTAGAGGTCCAAAATCCTAGAGTTCAACCTAGCCTTAACCAAGAGGCACCCAATTCCTCTAATTTCCCAGACTCTCTCTGATGTACGTATAATCTAAAGGATATGAAATTTAGCGTTGACTGCAATTCCGAGAGTAGAGTCAACTCGTCACCCAAAGTCTTGGTCCAAGAAAATCTCCTAAGGACCCAATCCTCAACACTAGGGAATAAATCCAATCTTGCATCCAGTCCACCGTCTCTTTAGCTATAAATCTGAAAATTTTGAAAATTTTAAAACTTTTTGGCTAAAGTAAAATCCATTGGACTAAGAGGACTCAAATGTTTTTCACGACTTTTCTATACTATATTACGCTATTTTGATAAAAATATTTTCGAAAATAATTTTTCCATGTTTTGAAAAATGTTTTGAAAATTTTTTATTTGTGTGACATGATTTTGAAAATCTTCTGTCTCTTTTCAAGGAAAGTTGAGTCTAGCTTTTGTTTTAACCTTTAAATTAAAATCCATAAAAATGAGAAAACCCAAAATCCGTTAGGAGCCGTTAGTGACTACTAAGCCCAATTAAATAGCCGCGTTCAGTGAGGGTTCGCCCTTAGCAGATTGGATGGTTTAGAGGACATCGCGTAAGGCCCCGTCCTCAAGCAACGGGCTCTGGCCTGTACTTACATCCATACTGGCTGAATGCAGATGCAACTATTTAATTGAGATTAGGCAGTCCTAATATCTCTTGAAGTTCAAAAAAAATTGTTTTCGAATGAAGGAGTTGGATTAATCCTCAACACTTACACTTCCACCCAGGATCTGAAATGATCAAGGAAACTTAGTTTTATGAGGTCTTTGAGATTTTAGGTTAACCAGCCTTATCCATCAAGGTTATAGACTTAATAGTCCACATTTCCCTAGATTTCTAGATTTGCATGCTATATTCCATGCTTAGTCTCAGATAAAAAGAATATGATCAGCACATCACATGCACGACTGCGGTTTTGATGAGATGAGTTGAATTTTCGCCTAAGGGATTGGGATGAGGAATTCAAGTTTGGACTGGATCTAATGATGCTCGAGGATGGGATAAAATCTTTGAAGGCTTCATGAAACCTGAGTGTCAGCAATTTTTAGCCAGTATGAGAACTTGGGTCTTATACTAATCTCTTGACATTGACCTAAGTGCCAGGATGTGAAATAAATAAAAAATGTTGATCAGTGTGCGCCAACTCTTGGTAAAAGCAGTGGAGCTAGCCAAAATACCACAAATAAATGAAATGTCAAAGAAAAGCTCTCATTCCACAAAGTCAAATATCAAAGAGCTTCCACCAAAGGCGAGCGCTCCCAACCATTTCAAAGTGTCCATTTGGACCACCGCTATTAGGACCAGGAGTCGGGCTTGCACCAAAAAGGGGCTCTGCATCGTAAATGCTACAAGTCTGGGTGTCGAAGGTACGATAGGTACTCAAAAGAGACACACCCCGGTGTATTCCCAGGAAAACAAGTGCAGACGGCTCCAACTTCTCTTGACGAACGCACTGATCAACACCAAAAAAATTGTGTTGCGTACAACGGCACTAGAGAGGATCCTAGTTCCAATGAGAGGGAGAAAAGAAATTACACAATCCCATGCCCTTCATTACTGACCTACCATCTACATTTTCTAAGTCTGACAACTAAAGAGACAGTGGACTGGATGCAAGATTGGATTTATTCCCTAGTGTTGAGGACTGGGTCATTAGGAGATTTTCTTGGACCAAGACTTTGGGTGACGAGTTGACTCTACTCTCGGAATTGCAGTCAACACTAAATTTCATATTCTTTAGATTATACGTACATCAGAGAGAGTCTGGGAAATTAGAGGAATTGGGTGCCTCTTAGTTAAGGCTGGGTTGAACTCTAGGATTTTGGACCTCTAAAGTTGAGTAGACTTGACCGGATCGGATCCTGTACTCACATGCACAAGGGGGTTAATCCAGCTTACCCATTCTCTTTGATGCTCGAGGACGAGCATAGTTTAAGTATAGGGGGGTGATGAAACTCGATTTCATCATCTCAATTTCTCATTATAAACCCCCTTGCTTAAATGTTTGTCAATAAAACCCAGATAATGTCCTGCAATTATCAGAGTCCCTAATTAATTAAAAACCACAAAAAATGGCAAAACTAAAATCTGTGGTATTTTTAGCCTTAAAAATACCCTCAAAAATATTTCGAGTCTACAGATGATCTCCAGTTTTGGTCAACATGAAACTTGTAGATCTCATCAAGATCTACAACTTTCATGTTTTGAGTTTTCTCAAATTCAGCCATTATCACCCTCAAAACTCAATTTTTCTTTCGGAATAATCTGATTGGGCCACGTGGCCCGTTCTGGGTGAGCCACGTGGCCCGCTCCCCTTGTCTCATCCGCCTACGGTTGCGACATCTCCACATCCGCTCTCCTTCCTGACCGTCAGATCTTTCCCAGGGCTTCATCACCGCCACTCACTCCCGCCTCTCCCCCATCACGCCACGTGACGGCTTGTACGCCATTTGATCACGCCCGTGATGCCTTGATCTCCACCATTCATCTCCGCTTTAATTATCACCTTTGGATCGAGCACTGGAAGATATCAGATCCGTCCGTTAGCACTCTTACCGGAGCTCGACACGTGGCGCATTCAGCGCCCTCGATCGCCTCGCCTCGGATCTAATCACACCCGCTCGTGAGCGCTCAAATGCTAGCCGTTGGATCTCAAGATCCAACGGCCAGCATATCGTCTTCCACCTCCAGCCCTCCTCTCTCCCACATTCTCCAGCTTGCGCGCCACACTTACCCCTTCCCATTATCTCCACCTCATTCGACCACCTCTCCTCTCGCTAACCGCCGCACCACGAACCCCCGTCATCCATCATCCTCGCGCATGCTTCCACGTTCCAAGATTCCCCTCCAGTCGCCCCACATCTCCCTCGCAATCCTTGGCTCCAACCTCCTGGACCGCCGATTCTCCTCTTCAAATACCCCCCACCCTCCTCCATAGTCACTTGTCCGCCTTTACGTAGGGGCACGGCCCAGCCCTCCGCCACCTCCCGGTGACAGGGGGAGGTGGTTGGATCGAGCGAAGACGACCGTGCCCCCGGTGAGACCCACCGCCTATCACGGCGATGCTGCGGAGGTTGAAAGCCCCGCCCGAGCTCGCAAGGAAGGCCGCCCAGCACGTGCGAAGACCCCGAGGTCCTCAAAAGACCTCGAGCCCAGGCCAATTCCTCCGCCCAACCTCCGGTAAGTCCCCTTCTTCTTCCTTTGCATTTTTCTTTAATTTCACTTAATTATCTAGGTCCCTACAATCGTCATCGACCTCAATTAATCCCCCTACGAGCTTCACCTTCACCCCACCTTTCACGCGTCGCCCTCCGTTCATCGTCTTCTTCTTCCACACCTCCCAACGCCTCCGACCCATCTCCTCCACCACCCACGGCGGAGGAGCTTTGAGCTTCCACCTTCTTCGCTCAATGAGCTCACCATACATCCACACACGTGTTCCCCTCTGCTTCGGGTATGGTAATAACACTGCAGGTACTTATTCTCTCAATAGTCGGACTGCGTCGCCGGAGCTTCTTCGCCAAACATGTCTCCGGTTCACTCGCATCACCAGCATCCTCCAGACCTCCCGGCGGCTCGACCAATCTTCCAAGATAACCTCCATGTGGTTGAGCAGAGCTGGGGAGCTTCACTGACTACGGAATAGAGCGGCGGAGGAGGAGCTCCTTCGCCGGAACTCTAACAACGCCGTCGTATGCAACCTAGGAAGGAGGAGCAGTCACCGTTGGATGCCCCTCCCCGAGAAAAATCCCAAATAAATGTCCATAAAATCAATAAATTAACAAAATGACTCTTGTAAATAAAACACACTAATTATTGTATATTAGATTGTACAAAATAAATTACACATAAAAAGCCGCAAAAATAAAGGAGTTTTTCACCTGTAAATAGCTCAAAACTTCATGTATTTTTAATAATTTCATTTCAACTCTTTTTGGCTAATTCTTTCTCCAACTTGTTCATAACCATGTATATAAAAATACAAAAATACAAAATAATTT
Source organism: Ottelia alismoides (assembly GCA_037367405.1). Lineage (NCBI taxonomy): Eukaryota > Viridiplantae > Streptophyta > Magnoliopsida > Alismatales > Hydrocharitaceae > Ottelia > Ottelia alismoides. The sequence goes on from JAZKJV010006289.1 coordinate 243,269, forward strand.
TTATCTCAAATAAATGCTCTTAGATCACAAAGAGAAAAATCCGTAAAGTCCAACTTCCAAGCCAAATTCCCGCTCCGTATGAACTCCAAATTCACCAAACTCACTTTTAAAGTTCAAGTTAGAAAATTATCTATCCAAGGAAGTGGTTTCATTGGAATCGGAGCTCATTTGCAAAAGTTGGTTTTGGAACCTAGATGTACATTGTATATTATGTATGTGTTCATTCTTTCTTCATTTTTTATTTTATATTTTATCTTTCTTAATTATTAAAAATACAAAAAAAATCATGGTGGTGTTGTATTTTGATTGTAGTATTTTATTGTATTTTCTTGTTGTACATAGCTACTATTAAAAAGAACAAAAAAATATAAAAAAGAAAAGCAAACAAAAAAATGTACATGTTGTATATCTTCTTTTGTAAATTCTCCAATCTTTTTCTTCTCTTTTTATTTTATTGTATTTAAAGTAGCCTACTTTATTTATTTATTTATACCCATTCTCTACAATAACTTCCATTTTCCTCCATTAACCACCAAGTCTTTATCTAACCTCCATTCCACTCCACCATTTTTTCTAACCTCCCATTCAACTCCACCATCTTTCTAACTCCCATTCTTCTTCTTTTTATATTCATTTGTACATCATCATTTTCCCCATCCGCCATTCTCATAGAATACGGAGCGAGCTTGGAGTGTTTTGTTGGTGACAGTGGCGAAGCGTCTTCCTCAAGCGACGACCTCCTTTAGGCGAGATCCGCGGAGCTCCGCTCCGCGTCACGTGTTCCCCATCGAGCTCGCGTAGCTTCTCCGGTTTTTGTTTTGCCAATTGAATCGAGGCGACAACAGGAGTCCAGCGTAGCTGCTCCGTCAATCCGGCGAAGATTTAGATAAGTATTTTCTCTCATAACCATTGTTATTTTATTTTATCTAACATCAAATCTCACTATTATCACCCTTCACTTATTCACTTTGTTATCACATCACCACCGTCTTCATTTTCTTCCCCATTTACCTCCATCATTGTTCCCCTTTTTTTATATATTTACATTTGTTCTCTGTTTTTAAAAAAATATATTAAAATTTTTTTAAAAAAATAATCACAAAAAAAACATCACAGCAAAAAAATAAAAAAAACACAAAAAAATAAAAAAAAGAAGGTTGCAGGTGACGGCCGCCGCCCCCTTCTTCCAAGGGCAGGCGGCGCCACCCGCCCCCTCCACGCCAACAGTCGCCGCGCCCCCCAACGCGCGGCCGTGCCCCGCCGTAGGCTCCACCTCTCGTCCACCCGCAGCCATCCGCAACCCGCAGGTGGCCGCCCCCTTCCCCGGGCCCCTAGTCGGCCGCGGCCCCTCTCGCCGCCGCCTTTAGCCCTCACGCCTCCGCCACGCCAGGCGGCACCGCGCGGCCGCGCACGCGCGGCACCACCGTCCTCCACCGCCGCCGCGGTCGCGATCGGCGCCGCCTCCGCCGATCCAAGCTTCTTCCTTGTTGGGTTCCATCGTGCTCCAGAGGAGGAAGAAGGTGCCTTTCCTTATTTTATGTACAAATTGCACATATAGTTTGTTAAGTTTTTGTAATTACAATTAGGTCCCTGTGCATAAGTTGCTTTGTATTCCTAATTTCTGTATTTGCAAAGACACCCCTGTCTACTAACTCCACCTGATGAGGCTCCGACCAACTTCTGCCATACAGATGGGCCATACTCAACCCAGTATTACACACCTCAGTCAAGGTGTGTTAATTATAAGAGCCCGAGTTCTCAGCGGTATCCTTCAACTGAGCAGACTTCTCTCAGGATGTATCATGAGAACTTATTGGAGGATGACATCTTTAGACCGATTAAGAGTCAAGATAGGAATGTTGATCATGGATCTTGCGGATTGAATTTTGAAAACCTGGAAGACACCGGATTGACCACAAATCATGTACAGCTGGAGTCCCTTCTATCTCCCTCTTCTACTAACCACTTTCCCTCCAAACCAGAGTCTGTACATTCTCCTATTCCTCCATCTATCAAAAAGACCCAAAAAATGGAAAATCGGAAAATACCATAAAAATCGAAAAAGGAAAAGATCTAAAAAAATTGGATCCTGCAGTTAGGGAAGCACTGGATAGAAAGTTGATTTTTGAGCTTCCCTTAATAATGGCCATTGAACACTTTCCCGACCTTAAAAGATTTGTGAGAAGTAAATTGATGCCTAAAAGGTCGGGCAATAAGAGAACAAGGACTGAGATACATATAATGTCTATGGCCACATCTTTGATGATAGGGAGAAAAACCAAGAGCCGCAGAGTAAAGCGGTTGCCTAGGTTTGATTGTGAAATCAAAGATACCACATTCACCCATGCAAGAATCGATGATGACTTACCGATTAATATCCTCCCGACCTCCGTGTTTGCCAAGCTCAAACTCGGATCTACCAAGAAGTCAAGAGAGATCATTCAGTTGGCGGATCAGTCTGTTAAACGGTCGAGAGGAACCATTTCAGTCATCGTTACTTTCCAAAGTGCTCTATTACAGGTGGACTTCACGATCATTGACATTGAGCACCGAGGAGAGTTCACCCAGTCTCCGATCATTCTCGGAAAATCGTTCTTAGCTTTGGCTAAGGCAACTATAGATTGCGAGACCAGGGATATCGATTTCACTACATTGGGAGCACTTCGACCTCATCCAATCTTTGAGGACACACGATATTCCAAGGTAACCCATAAAGTCGCAGACAGTCGTGACCTTCAAGAGACAGTTGAGTCACGTCTCTCTACTACACCTGAGATACCGATTGTCCAGACGACCATTGGTTCAAAGACTCCCTACACCTCCACACCGCCTACTGCTTGCATCACAACCACTGTGACGGCTTCTAGAGAGGACTCACCACCAGAAGCTGTACTTGAGTCGGACACGATCATTTCTGATTTCCTTTACTTTTTAGATAATCCGACTCATGAGCCAATCAATGCCAAGCCAACTGAGAACACTATGCCTTACCAAAGACGTGTGCTGACCCTGCAGGAGTATTACAATGCATATGGTGACTCATCTGATGATGAACCTCTAGTCAGCTCACTACATCCACGACCTACACCAAAAGAAACAACTGGGACCAAATTGACCAATCTTGATAAATCGGTTGCTCCATCCTCTAGTCGGTCATCTGGTAAGAAGAAGAGTAGTGTTGATTCCTCGAGGTGTTCCCTCGAACCCCTCAAGGCTTGTCACTCTCCTCTTCCTCTCGATGCTTCAGGTTCTAGAAAACCGACTAAGAAAGTTGCCTTCGACTTACCAGAGAAGGAACTTTCTGAGGAGTCCTCGTCAGGTCCGGATGAGGTGATCTATATGAGTGAGCTCAGTTTGGTTGTTCTGAAGCCATATTTGAGCAAGCAACCATGTGTCGACCCCCGTTGGACGTTCCCTCCACCTCACTATTATTCTTCGGAGGACGATTCTGACAGCGACACATGTGTATACTACCCACCTCCTCGCTCCCGCAAGAAGATCCATCACAAACCTTCTTGATACTTGTATATTCTCACTCCTCCTTGTATAGATTTTCCTTTATTTATTTCCCTCCCTCTCCCGTGATTCACCTCACTCGCCTCAGTTCCGTATCGTTTTCATTTTGTGGCTATACTTAGGATGACTAAATCCTAAGTATAGGGCGTGAGTGATCGAGTTGCTCCATTTCTTCTTGTATATTCTTTCCCATTCTCATCGATCCCCCATTCTTGTGTTCTTCAAATACTTAAGCTGACCAGAGCCTAAGTATAGGGGGGCGATGCCCGTTGTGTATTTTCTCACATTCTTCTATTCTTTTCACCCACTTATACTTAGTACGAGCTATGCCTTTTTGTCACCTAGTGCCATGAGGACATATCACATGCTAAGTACAGGGGGATGTGTATATATTACATATATACTTCATCCATAGCTCGTATTTTCACGTATTTTTGTATATATTATACAATAATTATGGGATGGGTATAAAAAAAACTTTTCAAAAAAATGTGTTTTATATAAAAAAAACTTTTTCAAAAAAACTCTCTTAAAAAAACTTTAAAAAAAATCAAAAAAATCCTTATTTGCTTTTTAAAAAAAAACTTTTTCAAAAAAAAACTCTTGAAAAAAAAGAAAGGAACAAAACTTTTTCTAACAAAAAAATCTCTTCTTTGCCTTTGTTTAGATGTGGAAGAAGAAGACGATGAACGGAGGGCGACACGTGAAAGGTGGGGTGAAGGCGAAGCTCGTATGGGGATTAATTGAGGCCGAGGACGATTGTAGGGACCTAGATAATTAAGGGAAATTAAAGAAAAATGCAAAGGAAGAAGAAGGGGACTTACCGGAGGTTGGGCGGAGGAATTGGCCTAGGCTCGAGGTCTTTTGAGGACCTCGGGGTCTTCGCACATGCTGGGCGACCTTCCCAGCGAGCTCAGGCGGGGCTTTGAGCCTCCGCAGCACCACCGTGATAGGTGGTGGGTCTCACCGGGGGCACGGTCATCTTCGCTCGATCCAGCCACCTCCCCCTGTCACCGGGAGGTGGCGGAGGGCTGGGCCGTGCCCCTACGTAAAGGCGGACAAGTGACTATGGAGGAGGGTGGGGGGTATTTGAAGAGGAGAATCGGCGGTCCAGGAGGTTGGAGCCGAGGATTGCGAGGGAGATGTGGGGCGACTGGAGGGGAATCATGGAACGTGGAAACATGCGCGAGGATGATGGATGACGGGGGTTCGTAGTGCGGCGGTTAGCGAGAGGAGAGGTGGTCGAATGAGGTGGAGATAATGGGAAGGGGCAAGTGTGGTGTGCAAGCTGGAGAACGTGTGAGAGAGGAGGGCCGGAGGTGGAAGACGATATGCTGGCCGTTGGATCTTGAGATCCAATGGCTAGCATTTGGGCGCTCACGAACGGGTGTGATTAGATCCAAGGCGAGGCGATCGAGGGCGCTGAATGCGCCACGTGTCGAGCTCCGGTGAGAGCGCTAACGGACGGATCTGATATCTTCCAGTGCTCGATCCAAAGGTGATAATTAAAGTGGAGATGAATGGTGGAGACCAAGGCATCACGGGCGTGATCAAATGGCGTACAAACCGCCATGTGGCGTGATGAGGGAGAGGCGGGAGTGAGTGGCGGTGATGAAGCCCCGGGAAAGATCTGACGGTCAGGAAGGAGAGCGGATGTGGAGATGTCGCAACTGTTGGATCGAGATGAGGATCCAACGGCCGTGAGCGGAGGCGGATGAGACAAGGGGAGCGGGCCACGTGGCTCACCCAGAACGGGCCACGTGGCCCAATCAGATTATTCCGAAAGAAAAATTGAGTTTTAAGGGTGATAATGGCCGAATTTAAGAAAACTCAAAACATGAAAGTTGTAGATCTTGATGAGATCTACAAGTTTCATGTTGACCAAAACTGGAGAAGAGATCATCTGTAGACTCGAAATATTTTTGAGGGTATTTTTAAGGCTAAAATTACCACAGATTTTAGTTTTGCCATTTTTTTGTGGTTCTTAATTAATTAGGGACTCTGATAATTGAAGGACATTATCTGGGTTTTATTGACAAACATTTAAGCAAGGGGGTTAATAATGGGAAATTAAGATGATGAAATCGAGTTTCATCAGACGCGAGCCCACATGCGATGATTTTGAGATGAGATTCAGATCCCACTTCTTTTCTAGGAAGTGGAAGGATCGATTGTTCGCAGAGCTTCGTTAGGGTAGATGACAGCTTGAGAGTATTTTGTTCAGCACACCGAGCTGTCGCGACACACACCGGCAGCCACTGCATTTCCAGATGAGAATCTGGAGAAGTTCATCAGAGGGATGCGGGAAGGGGTACATGAGAAGCCGGTCAGATTGCATATCACTTCTATCTCTGAGGTTATTAATGCAGCGGAGAAGTTTGAGGACATCCGAGAGAGACGTTTCAAGAGCTCATCTAGAGAGACACATACGCCATAGCGATCATTTAGGTCGATTCGACCAATTTTAGCAGCAAAGGTCAGCCAAGCGGTTTTGTCCCCCAACTTCGACATTATCAGGCGGTGCTCGCTCATCACCAGTGACTACTTTAAGAGGAGCACTTACCGGACATGGCACCAGTTCAGCTCGACCATCTGGATCGCAAAGAGGGATAGACCCCCAGCAAGACCGACTCGAAGCACTGACACGATTACTACGCCTACCCAATTAGGTCGATGTTTCTTGTGCAACTAGTGGGGACATTACCGGTCTCAGTGTCCCCAGGCTTCTGGTGAGCCTCGACCACCGTTACAGCCGCAGGCACAACGTACTGGAAGTTCTCTAATTTCGTAAGGTCACTAAGACAGACACAGAGTGTGGTCGGTTCGAGCATCGTACCAGCTAAGCATGATCAATTACATGCAGTAACTAAGGAGCGGACACGATGAGCAGCTACTGTGGTGAAAGGTATGGTCTTAATCTTGAACCGACCGTTCTATGTTTTGTTTGATTCTGGAGAGATGCATTCTTTCATTGCTTTGAGATTATTAGTTTTGTTAGGTAGAGTTGCAGAGGCTCTATATCCTGCTTACCATATCCATGGGCCAGGTGACCAGTTGTTCATCAATTCACTGATAGTCAAAGACTCCAGTGCTGATTGGCAGTCACGAGATGATTGCAGACTGACTGCTACTACAGCCTGATGAGTTTGATTTGATTAAAAGCATGGATGATTGTTAGCTCATCATGCTCTTATTGATTGCTTTAGAAAGACAGTTGTCTTCAGGATTCCAGATTTACCCAAGTTCACTTTTGAGGGTACATTACAAGACTCCAAAATGGAGTACATCTCAATGTTGAGAGCTCAGAGACTGGTTGATCAGAAATGTGATTCATATTTGGCATTTATTCGAGAGACATCTGATCATGAGTCGAAGAGTCAGGACATCAGAGCAGTATCAGATTATCCAGATGCATTTCCTGATGAGTTACCAGGGTTGCCTCCTGAGAGAGAGTTTGAGTTTGAGATCACATTATTACCTGATACACAGCCTATCTCGATGGTTCCATATCGCATTGCACCAGCTGAGTTGAGAGAGTTGATGGTGCAGTTGCAGGAATAGCTTGACTTAGGCTTTGTGAGGCTGAGCACTTCACTTTGGGGTGCTCTAATTCTTTTTTGTCAGGAAGAAGGACAGATCGATGAGATTATGCGTCGATTATAGACAACTGAACAATAAAACGATGAAGAACCGTTATCCTATGTCACGCATTGATGATTTTTTTATCGGCTCCAGAGATTTTCGGTGTTTTCAAAGATCAACCTTCGATATGGCTACCATTAGTTGAGGATTCGAGAGGCAGATATTCCGAAGAAAGTTTCAGAACTCGATATGGATACTATGAGTTTGTGGCTATGTCCTTTGGGCTCGCCAATACCCCTGCAACATTCATGAATATGATGAACAGGATATTCCGCCATACTTGGACAAGTTTTTGGTGGTATTCATTGATGATGTGTTGATTTATTCTAAAAATGAATGGGATCATGCGAATGATCTGAAGATTGTTCTGGACACACTCCGAGAGCACAAGTTATATGCCAAGCTGAGCAAGTACGAGTTCCGATTATCACAGGTCTCATTTCTTAGGCATGCCATTTCTGGAGCAGGTATCGCGGAAAATCCTGCGAAGATTGAGGCAGTCATGTCTTGGGAGCAGCCCAAGATAGCCACACAGATATGGAGTTTCCTTGGATTAGCGGGCCATTACAGACGCTTTGTTAGTGGGTTTTCATACATTGTTCTTCCATTGACACAACTGACACAAAAGGGAGTTCCTTTCATATGGGATGATTCATGCGAGCATGTCTTCAAGACCTTGAAGGAGAGATTGACTACTGCACACATTCTTGGATTTCCTTCAGGTACTCAGGATTACGCAGTCTATACAGATGCCTCAGGAGAAGGTTTAGGAGCGGTATTGATGTAGCTAGGTCATGTGGTTGCTTATGCATCACGTCAGTTGAGACCTCATGAGCGGAATTACCCAACCCATGACCTAGAGTTGGCGACAGTTGTCTTCACCTTAAAGATCTGGCACCACTATCTCTATGGGGTGAATTTCGAAATTTTCACAGATCACAAGAGTCTGAAGTATACTTTTGATCAGAAAAAGCTGAACATGAGACACGTAGGTGGCTTGAGCTACTGAGGGATTAGGATTACACGATCTCTTACCACCCCGGTAAGGGAAATGTGGTGGCAGATGCGCTTAGCAGGAGGGCTCATACTAAGGGTACGGCAAACTGGTTATACACGTAGGATATGCTCGCAGCTTTGACTGATTGGCATCCTCAGAGGAGTGCATCCATATTTACTATCGTGCATTCACGATTCAGCAGTCTTTGGGACCGCATAGTAGATGGAGAGAAGACACATCCTTTGATTCGAGATAGATACTTGCATGCCGTCATGGACGAGATTGATGATTTTGTTGTAACTGAGTCTATTTTGTGGAAAGTTGGTGGGGTTATTGTACGCAGATACATTCTTGATGAGACACACAGTTCAAGATTGCATATTCATCCTAGCAACACAAAGGTGTACTGTGATCTACGCCAACATTTCTGGTGGGACGGGATGAAGCGTGATGTGACACATCACGTTAGCAAATGTATGGCATGTCAGATAGTCAAGGCTAAGCACAGGAAACCACTAGGGTTATTGCATTCTCTCCCCATTCTTGAGTGAAAGTAGGAGAGTATCTCTATCGATTTCATCACTGGACAACCAAGGACACTAGGCAGTCATGATGCTATTTGGATCGTTGCTGACAGGTTGACCAAGTCATCTCATTTCATACTTGTCATTATGATCTACACTCCATCTAGATTGGCCAGGCTATATGTGCAAAACATTATCAGATGATACAGTATATCACGTGAGGTGGTGTCATATAGATTATAGAGACTCGAGGTTTACATCGAACTATTAGCATCAGTTAATGTCAGTACTACAGACAGAGCTGAAATGAGTTCTGCATACCATCCGCAGACTGACGGAGCGAGCACAACATCCAGACACTTGAGGATTTGCTACGTATATGCACTCTTGAGTGAAAAGGGTCCTGAAGAACCACCTTTCGTTGGAAGAGTTCACATACAACAACAGTCATCATTCCAGTATCGACATGGCACCATTCGAAGCCCTATACGGGCGGAGATGCCTCACACCACTCAGACGCTCTTTATTTTGTAGATCTATTAGATGAGACTGCGAGGGTTGTAGATCTTGTAAGGCAGAAGCTTCGACGGCACAAAGCCGCCATAAGAGCTATGCAGATCATTGGAGAAGAGACTTGAAGTTTCAGGTAATTCGATCACTTGTCTTAACCCATTCAAATATGACTTATCAATATTTATCTTAATCTCATATTATACTGACGAAATTCCTGAAATTATAGGTAGGAGATTGGGTATTTCTACTCTGCTATAATTCTTAAATATAAGATTGTTAGAATTATTATATTACAATTATATTTGTAACCCTTCGGGTTCCGTAACCCTTAACCCTTCGGGTTCCGTAACCTTTAACTCTTCGGGTTCTGTAACCCCTCGGGCGTATTTATGTATTTTTACTCTTGTACTCTCTAGGGTTTTCTCTCTATATAAGAGACCCTAGCCCTATGAAATAGACATCACATTCTGTCTCTCTTCTTCACATGGTATCAGAGCAACGGTCCTAGACCGGGGTTCTGATCTAAAATCCCCACCGCCACCTTCAAGCCTCGCAAAAGCATGTGCGGGGCCCTCTTCCCTGAATTAGGGTCCCGCGCAAGGCCCTCCAATCGCCTCTAGTGCAACAGCCGTCTCGCTAGCGCTACCCGGCGCTTTCAGGACCTCCTACGAAGGTCGTCAGCCCCACAGCTACCCTCCACGAGTACCGTAGGACTCTTTGGAGATCCAAAACTCATCACGGATCGCTTCCAAGAATCCAGATATGCTGTCCATTGGGGGTTTTCAGCCCTTCGTCAAGGGCAAACGTGAGTTTTAGGGCATTTTTTAGCTCTTATATGTATCCTTAGTTGATCACAGGATCGTCTTTCTATTTTAAGACCACCATGGCGTCTTCTTCTACCGAGACAAAGCCCTTGGCCACAAATATTATGGCACAAGGCACTACTATCAAACTCAAAGGCACAGAAAATTACGTGCTCTGGTCTCGATCTTTTATGGTATTCACTAGTGGTCAGAGGAAACTTTACATTTTGACTAAAGATCCTTTGGATGAAAAGGCCAAAGAGTACGACAACTGGCAAACTGATAACTATTTGGTTATCAACTAGATGACCAACAGTGTTGAGGCTCATATTGCCTCAAATCTTCTTTACAAAAATACGGCCAAGGAAATGTGGGAGGATCTCGAGCAAACATAATCCCAAAAGAAGACGAAGTCACGCCTTGCAGATATTTACAGGCGAATCTGGTCGGCATCTCAAGGTGATTCCACCCTCATCGAGTATTACAGGCATCTATCCAGTCTGTATGAGGAGCTTGCAATATTTCATCCCTCATGTTGCACCAAACAGATACAAGAGCGTTCTGACTGGCAGGTATACCGCTTCCTTGATGGCCTGCATTCTAGGTACCATGCAGCGAAGGAGCAATTTCTTATATCAGACAAACTGCCAACAATGAAGGCCATCTTTGGCCGACTTGAGGAGCTCGAGACAGCCGTTGCCCGGCCTCCTGTCTTACCTTCAATAGAGAACTTTGCACACATCGCCTCATCTGGGCGAGGAGGCAGATATGGCTTGCGAGGAGGACGCGGTCGCGATCCAAGTCGTGGTCGTGGACGGGAATCTGGACGAGGTCGTGACTTTGGTCGTGGTCGTGGGCGAGACTCTATTGCCCCATGCACTCACTGCGGTAGGTGGAACCACCCGGCTGAACGATGCTGGCAGAAGTTTGGCGTACCTTCTTATCACGTCAATAATGCTTATGAGGATGCTTATGATGTAGAAGAAGCATCGCCTACCTCAAGTGGCAAGACTGTTCATCTTAATGATGCAGATTACTCCCGCCTAATGCAGATCCTTTAGACTCCAGGGCCTACCACCACTAGTAACACTACAACTGCGACTCTGGCCACTCCTTCAGGTACCATAGCCAACTCTGCTATCACTTCTACTTCAGCTTGGATTATTGATTCCGGCACCTCTACTCATCTCACTGGAGAAGGTAGTCTGCTCACCTCTTCCATACCATCTACCTCTGTGAAGTCAGTTCGAGTTGCTAATGGGACTCAATCACAGATTACTAGTGTCGGAACTATGGAATTCTCTTCCAAACTCCGACTTTCGGGGGTTCACTGTGCTCCTGATTTTCCTCTTAGCTTGTTGTCAGTTCACAAGCTTTGTGTTGAGCTTCATTGTTGTGTGATATTTGATGAGTCTTGTTGTTATTTTCAGGACATTCGGACAAGGCAGATTTTTGGTGGGGGGCATGAGAAGAACGGCCTATATTACCTTGGCATACCCTCAGACTCCAATTTTGTTGGTGTTGCATCTATCTCCGAAGATCCGCTCCTATGGCATCGACGCCTTGGACATCCCTCTGCCAAGGCCATCTCCATGATGTTTTCTGAACTCTCTGCTCTGAAGCCCTTTCAGTGCGAGGCATGTGAGTTCGGAAAACACCATAAAACTTCGTTTCCTGTCCGTACTGAGTCTCGTAGTACTGTTGCTTTTCATCTTGTTCATTGTGATGTTTGGGGACCTTGTCCGATCCGCACATTAAGTGGTCATCGCTACTTTATAGTTTTCGTTGATGATTATAGTCGATCTTCTTGGGTTTATCTAATAAAGGAGCGTTCGGAGATTAATCAGATTGTCAGAAATTTCTTTCAATATGTTAAAACTTACTTTTCTAGCATTGTTAAGATCATTCGTACCGACAATGCTCTTGAGTTAACCCAACATGACTTGACCTCTTTCTTTGCATCTCAGGGAACTGTTCACCAAACATCATGTCCATATACCTCACAACAGAATGGTATAGCTAAGAGGAAACTCCGACACTTGCTAAATGTTGCCAGATCTCTTCTTAGTCAAATGAATGTTCCTAAACAATATTGGGAGATGCTAACCTTACTGCAGTGTATCTCATCAACCGTGTTCCTTCATCAGTTCTCAAAGGGGCAACTCCATTTTCCTTACTTTATCCTACCGAGTCTCCTTTTCCCATACCTCTGCGAATTTTTGTTTGTATTGCCTTTGTTCATAACTTTCATGCAGCTGACAAATTATCCTCTCGTGCCATCAAATGCATCTTTCTTGGGTACTCTCGTACCCAAAAAGGCTATCGTTGCTATGATCCTGTTGGACGTCGATACTATGTATCTGCTGATGTCACTTTCTTTGAGCAAACAAGTTATTTCACACAGTCTGTATATGACATTTCTCTGGACCTCCCTCCTCCACCAATCGTCTATACTCGCCAGCGTACCTCTATACCTCCTACACCAGTGTCTGTACCTTTGCATGTCCCTTTTATGCAGGATGATATAACCACTTCAAGTGCTCCCACCACTGCTGTCCTGGATGTACCTGGGGAACTTCCTATAGCTCTACGCAAGCAAAAAAGGAAATGTACGTATTACCCCATGTCACATTTTACTTCTACAGATGGTTTATCTAGCAGTGATAAGAGATTTGCAGATGCTCTTAATGCTATTACCGTTCCAAGAGATCATTTCAGTGCAATGCAAGATCAAGGTTGGCGACAGGCCATGGATGAGGAGATGGATGCACTTACCTCCAGGGGTACGTGGGATCTTGTGCCGTGCCCCCCGGGAGTTTGCCCTGTGGCATGTCGATGGGTCTTCACGACCAAACAGTCGCCTGATGGTTCTATTGACAGATTCAAAGCCAGACTTGTTGCAAAAGGTTTTACATAAACCTTTGAAGTTGATTATTTTGAGACATTCTCGCCCGTTGCCAGAATGGGGTCGATACGTACCATTCTTTCTGTTGCTGCCAACAAGGCTTGGCCCATTTATCAACTTGATGTGAAGAATGCCTTTCTTTATGGTGATCTTGAGGAGGAGGTCTACATGATGCAACCGCCGGGGTATGTAGTCGAGGGGGAGCATGTATGTAGACTACGCAAGGCCATTTATGGCCTGAAGCAGAGCCCAAGGGCATGGTTTGACAGGCTCACTACGGAGATCAACACACTTGGTTGTCAGAGGACAACATCTGACTACTGTCTTTGTTAGATAACGGTCTACTGGCACGATTATCCTTGTTGTCTATGTTGATGATATGGTTATCACAGGAGATGATGTAGATGGTATTCAGGAGACCACGGCCTTCCTCAAGAAGGTCTTTATCACGAAAGATCTCGGCTAACTTCGTTATTTTCTTGGCATCGAAGTAATACGCACTACAGAGGGGCTCCATCTTTCACAGAGAAAGTATTGCCTTGATATTCTGACTGAGGCAGGACTTCTTTGATGCAAGCCATCTGGCATCCCTGCATAAGTGAGAAAATATTCAGCATCTACTGATCCAGCATTTGAGGATGCAACACGATACAAAAGCTTAGTGGGAAAATTACTCTATCTCACAGCTACGAGGCCAGATATATCATATGCTGTGAGCAGAGCCAGTCAATATATGGAGAAGCCTCTTTACAGTCACTGGCAGGATGTTCTTTTGATCCTTCGACATTTGAAGGAATCTCCCAGACGTGGACTTTTCTATGGGGTGAATGGACACACTAATATCTCTTCCTATACAGATTCTGACTATGCTAGCTCTCCTGAGGACCGCCGATCCACTACAGGATACGCCATGTTTGTTGGGGAAACCTTGTCACTTGACGAAGCAAGAAGCAGACAGTGGTATCCAGATCTAGTGCGGAAGTAGAATACAGGGCAATGGCTCAGGCCACATGTGAAATCACATGGTTTATTTCTTTCTTAACAGAACTTGGCATGTCAGTCGCCACTCCTGTACTCTTATATTGCGACAACAAGTCTGCCACATACATCGCCACCAATCCAGTTTTTTTTTGAGGCTCCAAAAAGGGGGACACACTCGAAGGTGCTCACCCCAATGCATTAAAAAGAGAAAGAAATACTTACAAGGGGGAATGGAAGATCAGAAAACAAAAAGCAAGGTTACAGGGGGTAAGCAAAGGGCGTTACCCCCGCAGCAAAAACATCATGTTACATTGAGGTCCAGTCACGTAGGAAGCCGGAGGCCGAGGAGCGAATATTCTCCAAATAGAACCGTTGCCCAGCAAAGATAGCTTCATTTCGTCCCAACCAAAGGCTCCAAAGCCGCGCAATTGGTTCCAGCAGCGATAACTGCGGTCGCCCCCTATCACAGAACAAGCTATGACAGAAAGATGCAAAAGATGACAGATCCAGCCAACCCAAGTCCTCCCACAGGGCACAAAAGAGACACCTTGTTGCTGTTGGTGTCAGACTTACACCAATCCAGTTTTCCATGAGAGGACAAAACACATTGAAGTTGATTGCCATTTTATTCGTGATGCAGTACGAGAAGGACGAATCAGCACTCCACACATCTCCACTGAACTTCAACTTGCAGACATCCTCACAAAGGCTCTTCCATGGAAGCACCTAATGTACTTAGTATCCAAGTTGGACATGATCGACAGATATGCTCCAACTTGAGGGGGAGTGTTAGAATTATTATATTACAATTATATTTGTAACCCTTCAGGTTCCGTAACCCTTAACCCTTCGGGCTCCGTAACCTTTAACTCTTCGGGTTCCGTAACCCCTCGGGGGTATTTATGTATTTTTACTCTTGTACTCTCTAGGGTTTTCTCTCTATATAAGAGACCCTAGCCCTATGGAATAGACATCCCATTCTGTCTCTCTTCTTCACAAAGATCTTTGCATTCTTTAAAATACAAATTCATGTATGCTTAACCTGATATAAATCAAATCAAAAAAAGTGACAGTGGAGTCCTGATCTGATCGAATTCTGTAGTAATTTTTCTTTGGAAGATTTGAAATTTTTGCATGCTTGAGTTGTAAGTTCATCAGATTGAAATCTGCAACTATTATATGGGGGACAGGGTGCCTGATATCTATAGTTGATGAACTATACATTGTTTTCCAAATGGTTGCTCGACTCATATTGTTAGTAAGGACGTGCTTATGTGATATGTATGATTTAAATGTTTGTCATGATAAGATGATTCTCCCTCATTGCGCATTAGTTTTCAAAAAGGGACTGGTCCTACTAACACTGGGTGTCTCACGGTTGTATTATGTGAGGCTAGGGAATGAATTTTCTGTTATGCTTTGAATTGAATGCTTGGTATGCTTGGTGCAAACCTTGGAGGAGGTTCTTGATATTAATGCCCTTTAACTCATGCTTATTGTTCTATTATACCACGACGGTTAGTGGGCTAGCTTGAGGATGATCTAATTTAAGATCCCCAATTATTGCTTATGGAAGTAGTGAATTTATGACTTGCTTTGGATGGTTGTTTCAGTATTCAATTATAAACAATGATTGTGGATCCCGATCCGAGGGAATGTATATATTATGAAAGATAAAAGTGATGGTAATACAAAAAAATTACAAGAAAGATTTTAGGAATTTTAATACTAAATCAAATCAAGGAATTTAAGTAACATTACATTACTGTGAAATACTTAGTCGTTATGAACCATTGATGAATAATATATACCGATCAAGGTGACCCTTACACCTGACCGTGTGAGTGCACAGTGACCCTCAATAGGGTAGGAGATAGGAAGTTCAGATAAGGAAACGGTCGCCAAGTACGCAGGTCTAGGATCCCAATCTTTTTTTACGATTTTACGCGAGCTCGCAGTAATTTTACGTTTCGTTGGGATCCAGGTTTTTGATTAGTTCCGTTGACCCTCTGTTCTTAGGATACCTAGGCTAGGGGCCCTCGATTATAGTTTTTCTCACGAGCTCATTTGCTCGTACCGACCGAGTCGGTTTTTGAAGTGATCTTCCGAGGAGTCTCTCCCATCCATCTAAGGGGCATAGTTTTGGAGTAGGCATAATCCTCTATTGGACCGCACTTCCACTTAGAGGACGATATGGAAGAGTCTCTTTGGAGACTTCTTCACCTCTTGAGTTTTGATTACCATTCCGCCAATAGGCTTGGCGATCTGTTACAGTCGAGTCGCTTACAGTTGAGTTTGGGTAGAGTTGAGATCAATTACAATTGAATTGGCTACAGTTGAACTCGGTACAGAATCATTAATCATTGTCAATCATCAATCATCGACAATCAATCGGATCTTAGAACGACTACTACAAGTGATAGGAAAAGCTAGTGGACGTGTTGGGAACTTAAGTAGGATGCATTACACTCAACCGCACGCCTATAAGGTATTCTTCACGCCTTATAGTCATACTGTGAGGTCACGTTCATGCTATGATCATAAACTATCCACTAGACTTGAGAAATGATACAAAACTGAAGATCAGATTCATTATCCGTAATACCAAGATCCAACAACATGATCTCTAAATGATAAAAAGATAATAACCTACATATGGATCTTTAATTAATATATTGAAAATGTATATAAGAAAGATTATGGGGTGATGGGTGAACATGGGATATACATACAAAGAAGCTTGAAAACCATTTTCCACGCAAGTAGCTTGTAAATTTAAATTTCAATGCCATTCTACTTGTTTTCTTTTGAAACCACTAAATTACTTGTTATATTTTTAATATGTTGAATTGTGCGCAACAAATATTGATATTCTTTTGTTCCTCGCATGTGTGGCAGGCAAAACGACTGCATCGCAGTAGACTGGCTGATGATCCCGAGCATCCGCTACTATACTCGACGGTACACATGTTGTTTTTGTTCAGATAATGTAAATGTCATTTTTCTCTTTTATATTTTGGGATGCCATGTATCACAATGTAGATTCTTTTGTTACATGTAATATAGACGGAAATTTACACGATGTGAATTGACACTACTTGTTGGCTCTGTGAACGTTTATTTCATTTGTGAATGTCATTCGGAAAAGCGAAAAAAATTTCCCTCAATTTCAATAACCTAATGCGACCCATGGCGAATACAATACTGTTAATAATGTGTAAAGGGTATCCAGGATCTACAGGTCGAGGGTGCCACACTACCTCAGTGTCATCATCATATAATCTCATCCTCGGATCCATAGGAGCAGCAGCAGGCTTGTACCTTGCCATCCCTGTCTCAAGTAGAAGATCAGTCACAAACTTCCTCTGGATCATCACAAGACAACTATGGTTCCTAGCGAACTTTAATCCAAGGAAGAAACAAAAACTACCAAGATCCTTAATCACAAATTGCTAATCTAGGAAATCTTTGGTAGCCTGAATGCCCTGCTCATCATCACCCAGAATGGCAATTGTACCTCTTTGTATCCTCTGAATAAAAAGCGAATGACCTGAAGTGGACCGCGCAAACCTATGGTTCTCTATCAACTCTGAAAGCTTCTAGTACCAAACTCTCGGACTCTGCTTCATACCGTAAATCGCTTTGTGGAGCCTACACACCTTATGAGACTCCCCCTCAGCAGCAAACCATGGCGGTTGCTGCATATATACCTACTCTTGCAGATCTCCATATAGACGTGCATTCTTCACATCAAGTTGGTAAAGAGGCCAGTCCCAAGTCACAGCGAGCAATTCGGTAGAGGGGCTAGGTTGCGGTCGGGGGGGGCGGGTAGGATTAAGGTTTTGGTGAGATATGGGAACCCCGATCTAGGACCATTGCTTCGATACCACGTTGGAGGAATAGAATCGCATATCATTGAAGAAACCCTAGGGCTCTCTTATATAGGAGAATATCCCTACGTTAATTACATAAGAGACACATGAAGGAAATTGAAATAAGAATAAATATAAAGAGATACAAATATCTCAACAAGTAATGTATACATTGGTCAAGTAAATGTGCGTTGCGAGATCAATAATACATAACAATTGGTTAATAATACCATTATGTATGTAATGAGCATTGCATTCATTTCTGTAATATTTTTTCTTTTTCGTCAACGAAGCATTTCATTTATTTTACTAATTCATTTTTCCTTATATGCACGTGTTTAATAACATCTTTTTCAAAGTATCATGTCCATATTAATCGTATATAGGAGGATATGTTATTGATTATATGTTAGTTTCTTACTTGAGCAATTTTGGTTCCTTACTTACCATTATTTTGTTATTATTGATCTCATAATAGTCATTACTTGAGAATTGCATATATATTACTGGACCTGTGATATAAGACATAGATATATACATTATTGACCACATAACAACAATTTACATAAGAACTATATATATATTACTTGAGTATTATCTCTAAATTACTAAATTATGTTCAAAGTAATAATATATACGAAAATTACTAATTATTTGTTATGTTTTTTCTGACTTCACAACAAGCACTAACTTGACCAGTGTATATGTATTACTAAATTATGTACCATATAATAAAATGAATGTAAATTACTAAACGGTGTTCGGGCATTATTGGTCTTGCAACAACCATTTACTTGACTATTGTATATATATTATTGATTCCATTTGCACATATTATGTATAATATATAAGATGTTACTTTTAGTTCAATCATTCTTACTAATGAAATATATTCTACAAGTTACCTAAGTAATTGAATAGGTTACTTGTGATACACATCATGTTACTGATATTAACACAAAGTTACCGATATTTAATGTAACCTAGTTATATTAAACTAAGTTATTGATATGTTACCCACACTTTGTTTATTGTTACTTGACTTTATATCATTTTACTGAAACAAATATAAACATTTCGCTACTTACGAAAATTATAAAATTACTTGTGCATTAGTAAAATGCTACTGATGTCAAGTTCAAAGTTATTTATCATAACTTTTGTATTAATTCATCGTCGCTTTCTGATATGATATTCTCGTTATCCAAATCAACACAGGAAGCATCGTTCATCATTACTTCTAAGAAATCATGATCAATTTCTCGATTATCATCCATGAAACATAAGAAGTGCTCGAATATTTGGCATACCTGAAAGAAAAGATGAACTAGTAAACCACTAGCGGTGAGTTGTAAGAAATAAAGAGGAAGTAGTAATGACAAAACCTCGATCTTGTGAAACACTATAAAGTGAAAAAAACGATTAACTTAATTTCAAATTAAGCACAAGATAAGTAACAATTGTGTAGGCAATAGTAAATTAAAAATGTCGTATCAGTAAATAATGTAAATACATCAGTAACCCGGTATATTTTCAAAAGAGATATTTACACCCATAACCCTGAGTAATATGGTAATTACCCCAGGAACCCTCGATAAATACGAATTACAACCATAACCTCGAATAACAGTTTCGTTTTACACCCATGACCTTCCGTTAGTTTAACCTATTAACTCAACCAAATAGATGAGTTAATCTAACCCATCATTGATCTGACGACTGAGGTTAATCAAAAAGAAAGAAAGAAAAGGAAGTCCGCGTCCAGGGGAAGGGGGCTCGACTTGGACGGAAGCTGGGCACGGGGGTGGACTGCGAACGGGAGCTGGGCACAGGGGCTCCTCGCGGGAGGCGGGTGAGGGTCGAGCAGGAGCACCAGGCGGCGACGGGAGGGGGCTCTGTAGGCTTCAAGCACAGGCGGCAGGTAGGGGTTCAAGGAGGAACCGGGAGGGGAGGGGAGGGGGTGGGGGCTTCCCGAGGGTCGAGCAGGTGCAGGGGTGGGGGGCGGGGAGGCCAGGGGAGGGTGGGGGCACAAGGTCGAGGCCAGGGATTCCAGGAGGAATCGGGGATGGGGGGAGGAGCTCGAGGAAGGGGAGGTGGAGGAGCTGGGGGTGGGGGGGCTGGAGCTCGGGGGAGCCGCGGGGGTCGCAGGTGGGGCAGGAGCTCGTGGCTGGCGGGGCAGGTGTTCCAGGAGGAACGGAAGTGGGGGCGCACAGGCGGAGGTCAAGGGTTCCAGGAGCAGGGGCGGAGGTACCGGGAGCACTGGCGGGAGGGGGGCTATCGTGGGCGATGGGTTGCTTCTAGAAGCTGACGACGGGGATCCGAGGCGGTGAGCGGCGGGGATACAGGGGGTTTGTCGTGGGCGATAAGGGTACTTGCAGAGGGAGCGGGGATTTCCGAGGGGAGGGATGGAGATGCGTGGCGCGGGGGGTTTCCGACCAGAGCCGGATTTGCAGGCGCCGGGGGTGCACGGCCTGCAGGACGAGGCGCAGGCGGGGAGGGGGTTGCGGCTCGACCTTGCAGGCAGAGGCACGAGCGGGGAGGGGCTTCGACCTGATGGGTTGTTGCGGAGTGGCGGCTCGACCTTGCAGGCGGAGGTGCAGGCGGGGGCTACGACATGACCCGGATTTGCGGGCAGCGGGTGGGGGTTTGCAGGGTGGAGGTGCGGGCGGGGGCTCCGACCTGAGACTGACTTGCGGGCGCCGGGAGGGGGTGCACGACCTGCAGGCGGAGGTGCGGGCGGGGTTGCGGCTCGACCTTGCAGGCGGAGGTGCGGGCGGGGTTGCGGCTCGACCTTGCAGGCGGAGGCACAAGCGGCGAGGGGGCTTCGACCTGAGCCGGCTTGCGAGGGAGGGGGGCTCAATCCTGGGGTTGCAACCGAAGGAGGGGTTGGGGGCGAGCGGGGGAGGCGGGAGCCGGCGGGCAGGGGGAGGTGGGGCAGCAGTTCGGGGGTGTTGCTTGGATGACGAAGGGGGGAGGAGGAGAATGGCATCATATTATAAATATTGTGTGTTTTCAAGGGTAAAATGTCAACATAAAATATTTCCGTCAAAGTTAACGGATAATCAAGACGGAATTTGACACAGGGTTATGCCATGTAAAGGTTAAGCATTATTCAGGGTCTTAGGTGTAATTCATTATTGTAGAGGGTTTCCGGGGTAATTATGGAATTACTCAAGGTTATGGGTGTAAATATCCCTTTTCAAAATAACGCATGAAAAGTAACAATTATGTTAGTAATAGTAACATAAAATATCTTATAAGTAAATTAAGTAAATATATCAATAACTAAGTCATGGAAATAATTAAATTGAGTTGCAAAATACCTGAATAAGTTCTTTGTTAGTAAAGCTTGAATAAACTATAAAAAATGTACTAAGCATTCTCCACTATAAGTAGGGTCGGCTACATGGATTCTTACTCAAATCCATGTTGAAAGATTTGACTAATTTTTACGTTGGTCGTCAACTACCTAACGCAAATCCCTGCAAAGTAGGATTTGAACACTGGTCTTTTGTGTGGTAGACACACTGTACTACCACTAGGCCATTAAGGAGGTATATGTAATATAAACTATAGTAATATAAAATAAATTCTTGGTAAATATCATAACTGTAATAGGTAACACACTAATCAAGATCTGTAAATTTACGAGTTGATAAAAATTGTTACTTTTTATTATATGAAATCAAAATGTGTTCGATAAAAAATCAATTAGGACCACAGATCGTGTATCAAAACGAATAAAAATTTATATATTATGAATATTCTCTCATATTTCAATAATACTTCTCGAATAACTGATGGTTATGATCAAAAATATGTAGCTTTTAAGAATAAATATTATTGAACTCATCGTCTCACTCTTTTTTCCCAACAACAAAGATTGCGATAGAGCCAAAAAACATTAAAACAACAAAATTATGATAAAATAAACGATTAAATCGTGAAAATGAATAAACATATCTTTCGCCTTACATTGGAATGAAACAATCGCCTTGCTTTGGAACAAAATCAAAGGTTTTGACTATCGTATACATGTGTCTTTCACTTTCTAGAAACGTAAATCTATTTTTAGAAATGTTTTAATTTCCGAATTTAATTTAATTCCATTATGAAAATCGATTCCTATTTTTTTGGAATCAAATCTTATGGATGGACAGTTGTAATTGGGTGCCCATCCCAACTATAATGTCCAAAAGGTTCATTGGATAAAAATCATATTTACAACATTTTAAATATCTGGCATCAACCCTTATAGATTGAGTTCTTACCGTTTTAATAAGAAACTACAAACCTAAAAACTCAAAAAATGCAATATGCATTTGTTGGAGTATATACGTCATATGTAGGTGGGTAATTGGATCCCTCCACGGTCCAGTTACCACACCCACTTATGTTTAGTCCCACATCTACTATTTGTGGGACTTGGAGAGTCCATGGAGCTATATAAGAAGCCCCACACCCATTATATCAGATGAGAACAATTAATGAAAACATCAACCCTTTGAAGCATTCTCTCGTGGTTTCATCCCGCTCCTTAGGGAGTAGTGTTCTATGTAAAAATCCCAATGTTTTCAATGCTTATTCTTTATCTCTGATATTACGCTTTTGATTCTCGATTTCTAACATGGTATCGGAGCAGGTTCGATTCTCGAGGATTTATTTTCATTCGTTGTTTGTTTGAGAATCGATTAACGAAGCAGATTCGATTCTTGGTTGTTCTTGAAGATTTATTCTTGATTATTATATGGTGTTCATTTATTGTTCACGACTTTGTACAAGTTCAGATCATCATCAACGCCATGTTCTAGGGTTTCATCTAATACCCTAACTCGACACACCAACCAAAGCAGCAACGCATTTCTAGGTCTTCATCTCCTAGGGTTCTTGGAACCCTAGATCTACATGTCGTCAACACCAGCAGTCGATTCCATGAACTGTGTGGTAACCATCAGGCGCTTCCAGATCTCGCATGATGAAGAAATCGAGACAATGGTATGGGTTTCAAATCTAAAGTAGGTTCTGGATATGAAACATAAGGCACAGATGATGACACAATTCACTTGCAGCCCTTCATCGAGTCCAACCCAAGGGATGACTCCCTCTTCCAGCAACAGCCCTCCAAGCGATGTTGTAGCTGCACTCGATAGCGCATCTTCCAGCAGTAACCCCCCAAGCAGCGGCTGCGACTGGATCATGTTCTTCAGATCGATTCGCTACAAGACATGCGGTCCTCTTTTCATCTCAAGAAAAGAAAAGAAAAAAGATGGTGACGCACGCATATGGCCTCTTCTCCTTCTCCAGGCGGCAGTGCCCTCGCAGCATCACCTCCAGGTGAATCCAAGATTTGACTCCAATCCGGCGGAGCCCTTTCTTCTTCTTCTCCAAATAGCAGCTTGCAGGAAGAGGAAGCGCCCTACCGGGGCGAGGCATGATGGCTTTCCCAATCGTGGGATGACGCCTTTAAGAGGGGTTCCCAATCGGGGAATCCTAAATAGGGGTGGGCCGAAAGTTTTTAAAAAAAATGGAGTGAAAAAAAAGGTAAGTCGTTAAAAAAAGTTGATTAAAAAAAGTAAGAGAGGTCAATAGAGAAAAAAGAGAGAGTTGGGAGCAGCATGAAAAAAAACAAAAAGGGGGAACGAGCACTCATTTGTATTGGGCCCAAAAAAATTGATGGCCGAAGAAGGGGTCCAATTGGACCGTGAGTTTTTTTTAGAAAAAAAATGGTGCATACAAAAAACCATACGCGAGGAAAAAAAAGGAGACGAATAAAAAGAGGAATATCCGAAAAAATGATTCAAAAATATTGCAAGAGAAGCTGAGAAAAATTGTGAGACAACTTATGTGGATTGTTGTTTCTCCCCATTTTTTCTTTCTCCCAACTT
Source organism: Ottelia alismoides (assembly GCA_037367405.1). Taxonomy (NCBI): domain Eukaryota; kingdom Viridiplantae; phylum Streptophyta; class Magnoliopsida; order Alismatales; family Hydrocharitaceae; genus Ottelia; species Ottelia alismoides. The sequence continues at coordinate 266,907 of JAZKJV010006289.1, forward strand.
GGTCGATGTCCTCTGTTTCAACCAACATGGGAGAAGGGGGATATTATGTCGACCTATGCGGCTCATATTCAGATTCTCCAGTCTAGATGCCAGGCCAGTTGTCAGACTCTACTTGTCAGATTCAGACTCGACATTCAAATTGGCTCCGAGTCTACAGTTTGATGCGCTCATGCAATCATTATTTCATGGAAAATCCTAAGTAATACCTCGGGATTACAAATATCCCTAAGTACTACATCTTTTTTAGGTGGATACTACAGAGGTGTCACATTCTCAAAATGCGACACTGCCTAATGTTTTTTATCTGGATACTACAGATGTAGCGCATCTTGAATGTACGACACCAATATCCACATAAAAAAAGATGTAGTATCTTGGGATATTTGTAATCCCAAGGTACTACTTAGGAATTTCCTTCATCATTATTTGTGTGCTCCCCGTCTTTATTATTGATTCAAAGTCTCAAATGTCGGATTTCGATTTCATTTCGGTGACTGGTCGAAATGAAATTTTGGCATAATTTCGATCAAAATTCGACCGAAATTTCGATCATTCGGTCAGTTTGTGAACTAGGGACCCCAAATTTCAGCCGATATAGGCCATTTCGACCGAAATTCGATCACCTACCAAAACCAAAATTCAGTCGAACTTCGACGCAATTTGATCCCATGTTTTGATGTCAGAGTTTTCATGTGATCTATAGATCTCCAGAGTAGAGATCTCATTCTCTATGCCATTGTACGCTAGGGTTTTCATGTGGTTTCATAGGGACTTCATAGTAGAGATCTCATTCTCTGATCGAGTATGGAGAGATCCAGTTCTCCAACGAGAAGACTTCCATACTCCGTTCTCCAGTGACTGTGGACTCTGGCGATGATGTTTCCACGGTTTTTCAGTTCGGTCCTTTAGAGATGGAGCAGTTGTCCACATGATGCACAGCCTTCTATATGTGTCGGGCCAGAGTATTCTGACGACGAGACTCATTCCAGTTTTAGTGACTTTGACATGTACAGTACAGAGGAAATGTTCTCCGATGAGGAAACTCAGTTCAACTCACACTCCATCCCTTTAGTTTCTCCTCACCAACATGACATGAGAAGCAACAACCTCAACAGCAACCAACAGTAGAGTATGCGTTGAGTTGATATTTTCTATAATGCATTGTATTGTGAGTTAGAAATTTTTGTCCATGTGTCCAAACTAAGCATTGCATGCTCTAGCTTATGGGGGAGTGTTGGAGTATATGTGTCATGTGTAGGTGGGTAATTGGATCCCTACAGGGTCCAATTACCACACCCACTTATGTTTAGACTCATATCTACCATTCGTGGGACTTGGAAAATCAGTGGAGGCTATATAAGAAGCCCCACCTCCATTGTATCAGATGAGAAAAGTTAATAAAAACATCAACTCTTGAAGCATTCTCCTATGGTGTCATTCCGCTTCTTAGAGAGTAGGATTCCACGTAAAAATTCATGTGTTCTCAATGTTTATTCTTTATCTCCGATATTCGCTTCTGCATTCACAATTTCTAACACTATTTCATATGAACAATTTTCACACCATGCATCAGTTTTTGCATAAGATTTCGATTTGTAAGGTTATATTTGTAAAAGAGCTAATATAACTTTAATAACAAGTATCATAAATGATAAATCGGGCTGATGTAAGATGGATTATATTATATACATGTAGATATATACGTTTCCATTTACTTTTGCTGAAAAATGCGATTAGAATTATATGCAGATATATAAATTTCCATAAATAATAAAATTAATAATACAATGCAGTCTAGAAACATATTACTAAATTCTTGATATGGTAATATATATTTATTAATATTTTGATAAACAGATTAAAATCTACTTGAAAATTTATTCTACATTTTTATATGTATATATTTAATAAATAAAATGAAATGTAGGAAAGATCTGACTCGGATATGAACATGAAAAAGCTAAGGTCGATGTGTGATCATACATGTAAAGATAGGATTCTTAATGATGCGATCAGAAAGAAAGTTGGTATAATTCCGATAGAGGATAAGATGAGACAAAACCGCTTAAGATGGTTAGGCCATTAGCAAAGGAGGTTGGTTGATGCACCAGTTAAAAGATGCAAGTTTCAGGATGTTGATCAGGCTAAGAGAGGGCAAGGAAGGCCCAAGAAGTATTGGAATGAAACTATATAAAGGGATCTTAGTTTTTTGGATCTAAGCCTGAGAATGACCCAGATAGATCTGAATGGAAGCAAAGAATCCATGTAGTCGACCCTGCTTAAAGTGAGAGAAGTCTTTGTTGTTCTTGTTCCTATACTGCATTATACCGGACCCCATTAGGACGGCTCAAGCAACGACACGTTCATATCCATGGCCATCATGTTGGCTGTGTTAAGCTCAAAACGGTTTGATTTTTCTTCAGAAGAGATTCTGTGTATAAAACGTTCAGTTCAGCCGTTACATGAAGAGAACAGATTGCTACGGGTTCCTATGAGTCTATAACAAGCCCCTTCATGCATCCTCACCTCTATTGATGAGGTTCACCCCCACTGACACCTCCTCCTCCTCAGAATACCACAGCCTTAGCAAGATCCTGACTCCACAACATTAAAGTCCAGATGTTCCTCTAAACTAAACAAAACCGCCTACCCTGTAAACAAGACAGCAGAGACAATAAGACATTGCCTTCCCTGGTGAAAGGCCTTTGAGAAGAGTAAATATGTAATGAGCAATGATGCTTATAAATCAAAATTATCTCCAGCTTCCCAAAGGCAATCCGCTGTGATGCTTGACGATTAAGATACTCCAACCAGCAGCAAGAAACATTTCGATTAATAGGACAATGAACACTTGGAACCTCTAAAAATTATCCCAACCACCACCAACAACTACCAGTCCACCTCTCCAGCCATTACCTAACAAAATCATCATCAGCTCGACAAGCGGCATTTGCATAGCCTGCAAACCAAACATTTGAGTAACCCCTCACAAAAACATCCCCACTTCTTGTATTAAAAGTTACCAATGTTCCCTTTCAGCCACTCCACAGTTGGTGATCCTTAGTTTCTCCCCACCAGAATCTTGCATCACACGCTCTCCCATCTGCTTATCATCGCTCAAAGATTTGTAAATAAACTATTAGCAATCTCTCTAAGAATATTAACAATTTCAGTGGTTCCAGTAATTTACTATAGTTTTTTGCACCAATAGTAATGTCAGTTAAAAATACGCACCAGTCACTTAGATAAAAGAAGAGACAGAAGCAAGCAAAACGTAAGAATTAAGGACAGAGGCATCACCTGAAATTCAGACATCTTCTCCTGAAACTTCTTCTTCAAGGCCCTGCAGCAAAAATTCCAATTTATTGCAAACACAGAAAGGAAAATCAGCATTGTGGAAAACACGATAAAAGGTTTAGTACACAGTTGTTGCAGTTCGAGATCGATCTACTCCAGATCCCTTTCCACATCCTGGTTTTTGTCTGTTTGTTATGTTCTGAAATAAGAATATTCACATCATTCTTTAGTAAAATAGAGAGAAAATGGGTGAAATATGTAACTTGTGTTTATTCATTATTAGAAGCGTTTCCAAGTTGTAAAAAGGAACTGCCGGGGTGTCAGAAAGTATACATCTTAAAGTGCCTAAATAGTTTTTTTTACAGAAAATTGGGTGTGAGCTCGAGGTGAGCCACACCCAAATGATAAAAGTGCCTACAAAATGCAAAGTATCCAAACAAATCCCAGCAGTGGGAGGAGGAAATTCAAAAGAGAACCAATTCTTCCATGAATCACTAGTGCAACTCTAAAAGTTTATGATATTAGAGGTAGATTCTTTGACTCAGCTAAATGACTACACTTCCACAAACGAACAGCATATAGACAATTAAACCAGTTGTTAAGCCCTCGGCATGGTACACTTATTGCTGCTAAAAAATGAAAAAGTGATGGTGGTGGTTTCCTTTTCTATTTAACAACATTTAAAACCCGGAAATGCTTCTCAGGATCATGTTTCCTGGACTCCTCCATGTCGAAAAAATTGAGGTATTAACAAAACATCCGACATGACTTTATCTCTTGATTCACAACTTGCACATCGAGAACCGAATGAGGTTCGAAACTTCATTCTCCAAGACCTTCAGGGTTTTACTCTTTTCTTGAAAATATTTGTAAGACATTACAGAGTTTTAAAAAAAGCATAACCATATCTCCATTATTTCCATTTCATTTTGTTACGCAGTTCTATAGTGATATTTGTATAAAGATAGGGCTACTCTTAACATAGTGGTGACTTTTTATTGGCATCAGAAATTATACAGAGCTTGCCTAGCGCCAACAGAAGAATTTAAAGTTCTCATCACATTACAAATTTAGGTAAAATGACGCATACTTTGTTTAGGGTGACATTTGCTTTTTTTTAATGCAAAAATGGCATGCACCCAGATTGGTGGCCCCATATATATTAACCCATTATAACAAGATAATTACAAGAGCCCTGATCGAGCCCTTGCATGTTGAAAAACATTCTCAACAAAAAAAAATGCTCTGAATGGAAGATAACCTCATTTTCTTGCCAACCAACTAGCCCACAGACAAGATATTGGTCCCATCTGGTCCAGCATAACCTTGAACTGAGCATAACAAGATATCTCCAGAAATCCCCTAGAGATGAAAGGTCAGTCCAAGCAATATATTTTACGTACCATAACTCTCCTGCCCGATAACATATGAGAAAGAGATGAACCAGATCCTCTGGTTCAGCTCCATATATAGGGCATTCCACCTCAGCATCTAAAGAGAACATCGCTCTATGCACTCTGGTTATATATCTCCCACATCTTAGCAGCCAAAGAAAAATTTTCACCTTCAAGGTCACCCTCGAACTCCAAATCCATTTGCAGTCATGTAGCAAATCCCCCAGGTCAGTAGAAGCACTTGAACAATGTTAATCAAAATAGCTCCAATAATGCCCCCAAATCCCCTGGAAATGATCTCATAACCATTTTCACCTACATGATCCAGGTACTCAAAGCGGGAAGTGATATGGAGACCCGTCTGGTCAAAGACCAGCATGGCTCAAAATTCCGGCAGAGTTTTTATTTCCCAAGTCGGCGAAACCGAAACTGCAACATCGAAACTTGACAAGACTTCTTTGCATTATAATGATTTCAAAAGAAATGGGCGAAATATTGGCAAAATATCGGTGTCATGTCACCGATGTTTCGGTTTCCCGAGTCACAATTATGTTAGAGAAATCGACAGGCCTTGAAGACCAGTCAACAAACCCAAAATGCCTCCGCATGTTTCTAGACTTGGGTTATTATATCTACTATATTTTGCTTACGTACCATGAGGGTACAACGCAAACGGAGATGTTTCAGATAAGGAATGGAAGCGAACAAGCTAATTTCAAATAATGTTCCCAAAGGGCATCCACAGAGATCAAAATCTGAATGCCATCGACATAATGAACGTAGTTAAGCCATGTTCATTTGGTATATGCATGTCGATCATTTAATAAAAACTGTAGGTACATAGATAGCATTGTAAGCTTTTTTCGCGGAAAAATCACCCTCGTGCCAAGTTCTGTGATCTCGGCAATCCAAGGTGCCCAAAATGGGAACAAGGACCTTCATCGGCTTCAAGAACTCCATCAGCTTCTAATAAAAAAAAGCAAATTCAAAGTAGAAAACCATGTACCATTAGACCACACCTCATAAATCAATTGTTAGAAAATAATATTGTGGAAACTAATCAGAGAAAAGATAAAAAAAAATATGAACTCGGGATTTTAACGTGGAACCCTACTCCCTAAGGAGCGGGATGAAATCACGGAAGAACGCCTGAAAGGGTTGATCTATGCATTGCACTTTCTCAATGGATAAAATGGGTGTGGGAGTCTATATATAAGCCCCCACTGAGTCCACATCTTCAAACTGGTAGATGTGGGACTAAAGACTGGATGGGGCAAATGGATCCTGGAGGGATCCATTTACCCATCTCCCGCACATGTGACGCATATAACAAATACTCCAATATTCCCCCTCAAACTGGAGCATGCAATGCTCAGCTTGGACAAACAGAAAGAAACTCAACTCACAATATATGACACTACAGACAATATCACTTCAACGCGCACAACTGTTGGTTGTTGTCAAGGACGTTGCTTCTCATGCCGTGCAGGTGAGGAGGGTGAACGGGCTGGAGTGTGAGTCTGGAGAAGTCTCCTCGTCGGAGAACCGGGTCTCTCCCATCTGGCTCAGAGAATGGTACTCTACTATGGAGTCTCTATGATACCACATGAAAACCCTTGCCCACATGGCATAGGGAATGGTCCTGTACTATGGAGTCCATGTGGCTCACATGAAAACTCTGGCCGAAACAACAAGAATGATGGGGATCACGAAACTGAAGATACTCATGCGTCTTGAACTGCAGACTCAGAACCTAACATCGAGTCTGAACATCTGATAACTGTAGAGTCTGAACAATCTGGTTGGTCTGACGAATCTAAAATCTGGAGAATACTTGTGACTCTACATATACTCCCCTTTTCTCACGTACTAGTCGGAATAGATGACATCGACTATGTTGGGAGAAGACAAGATAAATGGGGAAAAGAAAACATGAATCATGTATTTTTTTATGCGGCTATTTCATTCATTATCATTTTTTTAATAGTTGTTGGGAAAATAAAAGCTTTGTTTATTCCATAGAAGCCTAGGCTCTCTTATATAGAGGAGAGACCTATGGGTAAATTACATAAGATAAACATGACAAAAAATAAAATAAGCGACTACTACTCAAAGTACATAAAATTATCTCTACACTCCCCCTCAAGATGGAGCATAGATGTCAATCATGCTCAACTTGGAAGAACACTTCTGAAATGGCCCTCTGAGTAGTGCCTTGGTAAAAATGTTTGTCGTTGCTCTCTTGTACTGACATGTGAGGTAGTAATTAGGCCCTTCTGAATCATGTTTCTAGTATAGTGACAATCTACCTCAATGTGCTTCGTTTGTGCCATAGTCCTATAATCAGATTCGGCACTCGATCTAGCTACCACTATTTGTTTCTTGCTTTTCCAAGAAACAAGAGAACTGACAATGAATACTGCAAAGCCAGACGTAGACTTTCTGTCTTTAGGACACACTGTATAGTCTGCATCAGCACATGCAGAAACAGAAAGAGTTGTTACTTTCTTGAATAACAATTCTGCACCTGGGGAAGATTTCAAATATCCTAATATCACTATATAACATCCATATAAACCCGTCGGGGTTGCTCCATGAACTGACTCATCCGATTCACTGCAAATGAGATGTCAGGTGCAGTAATAGTAACATATAAGAGCTTCCCCGCCATCTCTCTATATCTTCTTTTGTCAGTCTCTTATGTATCATCTTCATATAATTTCATGCTAAGATCAATAAGAGTAGTGGATGGTCGACAACCAATCATGCATGTCTCAACAAGCATATCCATAACATACTTCCTTTGGGTCATCACAAGACCCTGCGCATTCCTAGCGAATTCTAACCTAAGAAATATCCTAGGGTTCCCAGATCTTTCGTAACAAACTGACGACCTAGAAAATTCTTTTGCCATTTTTATTCCATGCTCATCATCTCCTGTAACAAGTATATCATCAACATAAACCATGATCACAACAGTGCATCTAGGTGTCCTCTGCACAAACAATGAGTGATCTACATTTAATCTCTTGAACCCATGTATTTCCACCAATTCTGATAGCTTTTGAAACCAAGCCCTTGGGCTTAGCTTAAGGCCATATATTGCCTTATGGAGTCTACACACCTGCTGATACTCCCCCTCAGCAGCAAACCCCGTAGGCTGATGCATATAGACCTCCTGTAGATCGCCATACAAAAAGGCATTTTTAACATCAAGCTGAAATAAAGGCCGATCGCGTACCACTGCAAATGAAAGAAGGATCCGTAGAGTAGAATGACGTGCAATGGGAGAGAATGTGTCCATATAATCCGCACCATAGATCTGAGTAAATCCACGGGCTACGAGTCTTGTCTTGTAACGATCAATGCTCCCGTCTGCATGGTGTTTAACAGTAAACCCTCATTTGCAACTGACAACTGAGGCTCCAGGGGGAGTAGACACCAAACTCCATGTACCACGTGATTGCAAGGCAGCCATCTCCTCCTTCATAGCTAGGCACCAACGACTATCCTTTAGAGCTTCCTGGCAGGTCCGTGGAATATCTACGGTAGATAGAGCAACTACAAATCTCTGAAAGTCCCATGTCAAATGATGGGAGGATACTTGGGAGGCAATAAGATATGAGGCACAAGTACGCTTTAGCTTCCATAAGGCAATGGGTAAATCCATGTCATGGCTAGCATCATTCACTTCTGGGCTATCAACCTGTAAACCCCTGCGCAGACAAATCTCCAGACCCATCATTAGAAATCATGTTATCAGAACAAACCTGAGGCGTGTTGGCTGACGAGCGATGTCCGTGAGCAGATATAGGTCGACAAGAATAGAATTTTGGTAGTGGAGGAACAATATAAGACTGGGTGGAAGATGGTACTGGTAGAGGAGGTAGCGGTGGCGGTTGTGGTGGTGGCGGAGGCGAGATGACAGGCACATGTAGCGAAGAAGATGGAGATGTGGGAGGAGGTGGCATGTATACCTCATCATCAGAATCAAACGAAGCCAATCTATCTCCTGTAGGGGAGAAAACATCGCAGGCTCAAAAAATGTAACATCAGCACTGATATAATATTTCTTGCGCATCGGATCATAACATCGATATCCCTTCTGGATCCTGGAGAACCCAACAAACACACATTTGACAGCCGTAAGAGAGAGCTTGTCAAGACTTGGAGCCAACTGGTATACAAATGCAATAGAACCAAAGACACGAGGGGTAAGCGAGAATAACTCCTTATCAGGAAAGACAATGGAGAAAGGAATTTTCTCACCCAAGACAGTAGAGGGCATGCGATTCACAAGATAACATGCCGTAAGAACAGCATCACCCCAAAAAGAACGTGGGGCATGACTCTGAATAAGAAGTATCCGAGTGATGTCAAGTAAATGGCGATGCTTTCGTTCCGCAATGCCATTCTGCTGAGAAGTGTAAGGACATGTTGTTTGATGAATAATGCCACGTGATGAGAAAAAATTAAAAGAGAATGCACACAAATTCCAAAGCACTATCTGTTCTCACAATTTTCACAGAGGAAGAGAAAACATTCTGAACTTCATTAATAAATATTTTGATCATATCCCCTCCTTCAGATTTCTTTTCAATACGAAAACCCATGATAACCGAGAGAAATCGTCAACTGCAACAAGATAAAACATGTGCCCCTGATGATCAGGAACACGACTCGGACCCCAAATGTCAACATGAAATAATTCAAACGGAGAGCTACTGCTCTGACTCTGATGACTGGGGAAAGACGGTCGATGATGCTTCCCCAACTGACAAGCCTCGCACTGGAAAGAGGACCCGCGTGAGATTTGTGGCAAAATATGACTCAACTTCTGGAGAAGGAGATGACCGAAACGGAGATGTTGGGTAAAAGGAGAGACTGGTCCTACAGAAACAGAGGATGTGCCTGCATAGGGAGTTTGGACCAGTCGATAGAGACCACCCTGCTCACGGTCACAGCCAATCATCCTGCTCGTAAGAATGTCCTACAAACAAGAGACGATGGGTCAATTATAGCTTGATTGTGCAAATCTTTTGTAATCTAACTAATGGATAACATAGTCATAAAGAAATCAGAGGCATGTAACACGTTCTATAGACGCATTGATGGCATCAAGGTAATCTTCCCCTGTTCTGTGATCGAGGAATGAGTCCCATCAATTATCACCACGGTTCTTCTAGGGGGAACCTGTCTGTAGGTTGTAAGTTGGTCATTGTCTCCCCATAAATGGTGTGTCGTCCCAGAGTCCATAATCCACTATGTAATCTTAGATTCATAATAGGATGTAAAGGCATAAATACTACCTGAGGTGCTTGTTGTAGCAGAAGTATTGGCAGATGCAGAAGCTGCAACATCTGAATGGCCTCCATGAGATGATGAAGAAGGAGGCATACTCGTCGTCTGGCCACGAGGTCATCAAACTTCTGATCTGGAGTAGAAGTAGCGGGAGACTCGACCTGCTCTGCTACATGGGCTGATGCGGGGAAACCATGCTTGGAGTAGCATGTCTCCTTGGTATGACCAAGACGATGGCAAAACATAAAGGGCTGACGAATGAGGCCTCCTCTACCGCGAGGACCACAACCACGAAAGAAAGAAGCACCTCCTCTGCCTCGGGAGGCTGCCATCGCTGAAGAGTTTTAATTAGGGGCAGAGGACGGAACAATGATCCTATTGAGCCTGCGGAAAGCTTCTTCCATAGAAGGAATGGTAGCGTCCACAAGAATCTAGGAGCGAGCAGCATCATATTCAGAATCTAGAGCTGCCAGAAAGACATCAACCACGGTAGCATTCCTGTATGTCTTCTGTTGCTCCGGGGTAGCAGTAAGAGGCATGAGGCTGTGAAGCTACTCAAACATCCCACGCAAGGATGTATACAACGAACGGAGAGGTCGACCATTCTTGTTGATTGTGAACATGTCGTGTTGAAGCTGTAGTATCTTGGTTTCGTTCCTCGCCTGAGAGTGAGTAGCTGTGAGGATATCCTACATCGCCTTAATAGTAGGCCGGTGTAACACATCATTGGCGATCTCTATCGTCAATGTCCCTGAAAGCCAAACTTTGGCATATGCATCATCTGCCTCCCAAGAGACATTCACCCCAGTCTTCTCCATCGGTTTCTCTTCGGTAAGAATATGCTTTTTATCATTCGACTTCATAAGGCTCATGAACTGCATAGCCCAGAGCTCATGGTTCGTCCCGTCCATCTTGACTATAGGCGTTGGACCACGAAATGCGCCTATGGAGGGCACATCGACTTTGTTTTCTAACATGTTCCCGGAGGAAGAATACTAGGGTTACGTAGACCAATGAATAGGTGTCTACACAGACATATATGGATTTGAATGCATACGTAGATTTATGCACTCAAACCCATTCTTCCTACTCAAACTCTTGCGATGCGGCGATAGGATACTAGCCGACGGCTAAAAAGATCGACGGTCGAGGATGAGATACTTCTACCGGGGATGCTAGGGCACCAATGAACCAACAAGAGCATGGCGACGGCAGCTGTGACGCCGCGGGATGCTACGGCGGCAGCAGCGGGGTCGTTGGGCTGCTATGATGGCAGCGGCGGCACCGCTGGAATGGCAACAGCGGCGGCGGAAGAAGAGGGAGGGGGGAGCCGACGACGACGGTGAAAGAAGAGGGGACGGCAGGCAACAGCGGAAGGAGAGAGAGAGGGGGTTGGTGGGTGGGCTAGGGTTAGGGTACGGAGCACCGATTTAGGATCGTGGCTCTGATACCATGTTGGGAAAATAGAAGACTTGTTTATTCCATAGAACCCTAGGCTCTCTTATATAGAGGAGAGACCTATGGGTAAATTACATAAGATAGACGTGACAAAAAATAAAATAAGCAACTACTAATCAGAGTACATAAAATTATCTCTACAGTTGTCACATTTTTTTGAACATAAGTCGTTTGCATTTTTTACGGCTTTTCATTTCTCAAAAGAATCATTTTTTGGAAAATCTTTTGTATACAGCTTTTTATTGTACGGGCCTCTTTTTTTCTTTTTTTTGAAACATACCGTTACTTTTCTTTTTTCTGAATCATGCCTCTCTTTTTTTACAGAGCAGTTTTTTTACATAGCAGGATCCCTCGGGCTTGACTTAGGTAGTGTTTGGTTCGCGGGTTACCTGCGGGTTAGGGGAGTTTACCCCCCTTAACCCACATCCCCCTCTCTCCCTGTGGGCCCCACTTTATTCCTTTTTTAAAAAATTAAATAAATCAATTTTACATCATCAATCCTATCAAAAAATAATATATTATACCATCATATCATATGAAAATTATAAACTACTCCACTTCTACTCCCTTTTCCAAACTTCAATACAATCACATCATAATAACTACTCACTTTTTCAAACTCCAATACAATCATATCACCCCAAACCCACTTCTAACCCACCCCCAGTTTAACCCTCTATCCAAACACCAAAACACAAAAACGGGTTACCCTCTACCAGTTTAACCCGCCTTAACCCGCCAACCAAACGCACCCTTAGGGTTCCCAAGGAACCTTATTTCTCTTCGATCATGTCGTCCTGAAGGGGCTCTACTCCTGTCACCACTAGGAGTCCCCCCGATGGGAACCCAATATGTGTTGTCGCCCTTTTTTTAGGGGGGGAGGCTCGGAACCTTCAGCGAACTGCGCGAGGGGTCTTCTGCTAGAGATGGAAATCGAAGGGGCGGCACGCAAGGCCGTCTGGGATGTTCGAGTGTTGCCCTGGCGGGTGCGCTCGCCGATGAAGAGGGTTGGCACAGCGCTTGAGCTTCTGTGCTGCTTGGAGAGATGCTTGCACGGGCTTCACGAAGCAGTTCGATCGTCGCCAACTGAGTGGCCTTCGCTACTTGGAGAGGGAGCTAAAGATGCAACCTGCTTGGAGAGGAGATGTGCCATGAGCGCCGCCCAGGGTGAAGGAGCTCCTGCGCGTGGAGGAGGATCGGAGGGCATCGTGAAGGGAGCCGCCTGGGGAGATTTTTTTTAGGCCAAAACAGGGGGATACACTCGTTGGTGTACGTCCCAAAATTTATTTATAAGAAGAAAAAACGAGAAAAGACGGGAAGAGAGAAAAGGAAGCAAAGACTAAGGCATACAACTACACATCCCACTCAGCTACCAATCTCGCGAAGTGTATCCCAATATTTTCTTTATAGAACCTTTGCCCAGAGAAAAGAGCGCATTTCTGCCAAGCCACAGGGCCCATAAAATGGCAATGGGTCTAAAGAGCTGCCGCTGTGGTATGCTCCTGGTGCCAACCAGCGAGCCGCAAAAGGAGGCCAAGTCTGTTGTGCACAGCCAAGACAAGTTTGCCTCGTCCCAAATCGGAATCGTTCTCGGGCATTTGAAGAACAGGTGGTCAAGGGACTCAACCGCCTCATCGCACAACAGGCATCTATCGGAGATGGAGCCCAGAAGCCTAGCACAGCGGCCTCTCGTCATCAATCTCTGCCTTCTGAACAACCATAGGAAGAAGCCAACACGCTCAGGGAGGCTCAGCCTCCAAAAGAAGGCGCAATCACGAACCACCTCCTCCGACCATGACGGGGGAGGCCTGCAAATCGCCCCAAAAGCCAACCTAACCGAGAATGTGCCTATACGCCATCCCCAATGGTCCCTTCCCGCAGACGGTCGTCCCATCTCCTTGATAGAATCCAACAACGAAAGAAAATCCTCGAGCCGTTGGTCCGAGAAGTTTGCGGAGAAGGTGGGGAACCAATAACCATCCGACCATCAAGACGCAACCAACGCATTCTTATCAGTCGCAAGAGCATAGAGGCCAGGGAACCGTCCAATCAATCAGTCCAGAAGGCGAAGGATTCGCCATTGCCAAGCACCGGCTTAAACAGTGAAAGATTACGGATAAAGACCACCATCATCCCCTTCCAGAACGACGTAGGAGACCCCGCATGAGCATCAGGACTCGGTGGCGCACCACCGACATCGTAGATTTTACGCAGAATGTTGCAGCAGAAGTCCTCCCCAGGGCCCCACACTCTGCTCGCCCATTTAAGAAGCAGGGCCTCATTCATTTGATCCAGCCTAGGGGCCCCCAGGCCTCCGCCTTTTTGGGAAGCGTGACCACAGCCCACGCAACAAGGTGGATCCCCCCCGATACCCCATCATGCATGCCCCAAAGGAATCTGCGCATTAGCTTCTCAAGGCGACTACGGATCCCCTTCGGCAAGCGACGATGAAACAAGAAGAAAACAGGGATAGAGGAGAGTACCGCTTTTAGGAGGACCAATCGCCCCCCCCCCTTGGAGAGAATGGCCGACTTCCATCCCGCGAGTCTCGCTTCGAGCTTCTCAACAGCCTGCAACCAGCCCCGCAACTTTGTTCTGCCCAACGTCAATGGCGTCCCAAGGTAGTCGATCGGAAGGGGGCTGCACTCCGACCTTAGAGCCTAGCCACAAGCAACAGCCTCATCCTCAGAAAGGCCGAAGGGGATGACCTTTGTTTTGTCGCCATTCTTGAAGAGACCAGATAGTTCACTGAAAAGATCCAGGGCCACGGACATGCCGGAAGCCTCCTCAGTACCCCCCTCGATGAAGAAGATGGTATCGTCAGCGTATTCCAGTAGCGGGATCATTGAACCATCCCTCCAGTACCCGACCGAGAAACCGCAATCAACAACACGGCCCAGAATGTATGCCAGGACATCCGCGGCAATGACAAACAGCAGCGGCGCAAGAGGGCATCCTTGCCGCACACCCCTACGTTGCTGGAAGAAGCCACCCTCCGGGTGGCCATTCACCATGACCGAGAAAGAAGACGTTGTAATATAACGTTTCATCCACGAAATCCACAGATCCGGGAATCCTCTCCTCCTCAAAATCGACCAAAGGAACTTCCAATCCAAACTATCATAGGATTTTGCAAAATCCACCTTCCATAAAATACCTTTTTTGTCCTCTCTCTTCCAGTCCGCAATGATTTCCGATGCAAGAATAAGGCAATCTGAAATTTGCCTACCCTTTATAAACGCTGATTGGAGCAGGGATATAATAGTCTCAAGAACACGGCTGAGTCGTACGGCGAACACCTTCGCCACGATCAGATATAGGGCGTTAGAAAGAGCAATGGGGCGGAAATCCTCAATGTGCTCCGCCGCCGAGGATTTTGGAAGGAGAACGATCAGAGACTTGTTTATCCTCTCGAAACCAGCATTACCCTCACAAAACTCGGAGATGACGTCCATAACCTCGTTGCCTACGAGGTTCCAAAAATCTCTGTAGAAAGAAACCGGGAAGCCATCAGGGCCTGGAGCCCCATCCGCATTCAAGCTCCAAACCACACTCTTCACCTCCTCCAAAGAGACACCCTGCGTCAACTCCGCACACATAGAGGTGGGCAAAGAAAGAGCCCCAAGACCCGTCCACCGCCAAAGCCTGGGTATCGTCCTCGCCGAGAATTCCCTAAAGTGATCGACAATCGCCTTTCCCATTTGTCTGTCACCATCCACTCGCACATCATTCACTATAATCGATTGCAGAGCATTTGACCGACGCCTCCCGCTGGCTATACGATGGAAAAAAAGCTGTGTTTGTGTCCCCCTCCTTGAGCCAAGTATTTCTTGACCTTTGTCTCCATTCAGTGACGCGCTTGAGGTCCTCGATCGCGATTAGCTTTTGAGCAATCAAGCGAGTGGCCAGTTCATCCCCCGATAGCTCCCTTAGATCCTCCTGTGCATCTAGTCTACAAACCACCTCCTCAGCTTCCATCCTGGTAGCGCATCGTGCAGCCCTGGACTCCTTCTTGAAGGAGCTCAACCTCTTGCGTAATGACCCAAGCTTCTGCACAAACTTAGACGCAACCGACCCAGACACCACCACGTTGGACCAGTGCGAAACCACCATCTCTCTAAAATTATCCTCCAACAACCAGCACTTTCATATCTAAAGAGACCCCTCTGCGGAAGGGGCTCCCCGGAGTCCCAGAGAATGGGCGTATGGTCAGACAAGGCCCTCGAGCGAGCAATTACAGAGGAGAGCGCGAAACAATCAAAGAGCTCCGTCGAAGACAAAAATCTGTCAATACGAGAACGAGAGTTAGTTCTCCTCCAAGTATAAGCCGAGTCCCCCGCATCCATAACCTCTAGGGCCATCGAATCAATAGCGTCAGCAAAATCATCCGACCCCGGGTCCTGGCCGCCTCGGAATCGCGGTCTGTCCGTCGTTCGAAGAGTAACATTGAAATTCCCCCCCCAACGAGCCAGGGAATACATGCGAAAGCCCTACTCGCCTCATGCAAGTCCTCCCATAACTCCCTCCGCAGAATAGGACTAGAAGGCCAGTAAACACATGAAACCGCCAGGGGAGTAGAGGAACCAACACACATCAAGAGAACAGAGAGAACGTGTCTCCCGCGCAATACCGAGCTAAACGCCAAGGTCGACAATCTCCAAGCCACAAGAAGCCCTCCAGATGCGTCGGTCGCATCCAGAGCCCTGAACTCATCAATTCCCCTGGCGCCGAAGGATCTCCAAATAACCTCATAGACAGATTGAAGCTTCGTCTCCTGCAGCATGACCACATCACAACTCCATTCAATGAAGCGCGAACCAAGGATCCTCCGCTTGTCCAGCTCCCCGAGGCCCCGCATGTTCCAAGAGAGAACCTTCATTTAGAACATGGGTATGGTCCCTAAATGCGGATCACACCAGGGGCCTCCGCAATGCTCGTTTTTAGGACCGAGCACGGATGTGGCTCGGCGAGTGGAGGTCACGATCTCCGCCTACGCCTGTATCTCTTACCGGATCTTTTGTCTCATTCCCCATCATCAGGACGAGAGCCACCCTCCGCAAGGCAAGCCATGAAAGGAATAGAAGGGAGGGCCTCTCGAAATTGCCCATCATGATCGCCGGCCAAAACTGGTCGAACACCAGCGAAAGACGAGGCGGAGTGGTGCGAAGAACCCCCACTAGGTAACGCGGGGGGATTGACGTAGAGCGCCGGCTCCGGAGGGATACCTGCAGCCGTGTTCCAGGACCCACCAGTAGGATGCACCCACCTATTCGTTGCCGAGTGGGTCAGGCAAGGCGTCGGTTCGAAGAGGTCCATCCGGGTTGAAATTAGCTGGTTAGACTGGGGCTCCGAGAGGCCCATACTGCCCGAAAACAAAGAGCTATCCGGGTTTGGATCTCCCCGGGGACGAAACGCCAATGGATCCACGGGAGCCCCGACCCAGGGCCAGAGAGAGTGGCGCAGACGAGAAAGAGGGCACTAAATTTGCCACCTCAGCAGACAAAGAGAGATTTTGGGCGACGAGGCACACAATCCGAGGAGGGACCCCCGAAGGACGCACCGTATCGTCCTCGCACCTCGAACCATGCAACGTGCCCCTCGGAAGCCCAACCGCCAGCGTAGAAGGCGAAGCGACATCGGACAGCAACGGGACCTCCGGCGGAGGTGGAGGCTCCACGACCGCAACTCCACCCTGAAGTTGAATCGCCCAACATCCAAGGACGCAAAGAAGACCGAGTCATCGGGAGCAGCCATGAGCGCCTCGTTGCATTTCGTCAGCACCAGCGTGACTCCGGATCCGAGCCGGGTGTCAACCCATCTTCAAGCACCGCGAGCAACGTGCCCCACCGCCGGAGGGCCTGCCCCAAGCAGTAAACCGATCGGGACAAGAAAGGAACACCTCACACCTTGGCCACACAAACCTCCACTTCCGTTGCCGCTCCATCCGCAAAACGTATAGGTCGCCAAATAACATCGTTCACCCCGCCACTCAGGAGCAGGCGATCTCTCTGCACCGAGGAGAGGCCACGAACACAGCACCGACGATCGTCAAGAAATACCACATCTCCCGTAAACCGTGAGCCAAGGGAACCAGATAGGTGGGCCTTCAGAGCTTCAATAGAAATGCAACTTCGCACCGCGTAGCCGATTACAGCATGGGTCTCGCCATCCCGCATGCCAACCTTTAAACCATCCGCAACAACAGTCGCATAACTACGATGTCCCAAGCGACCATCGACCGTAGGGGATAGACGTTGCATGGATTGACTTTGAGAGCTACGCACAGCAACACAAGCGACACCACGAGCGACACCACGATCGGGACCAAACCAGCATGTATCCCGACGGTGGCCCACCCTCCCACAGGAGAAGCACCTCGGTGGGACAGGGCAAAACGAAGCAACTTAGCCCCGAACCCCGCAGCGGAAGCATCTCTTCTCCGGCTTCTTGTGGGTAACATGCACCCACCCCTCGTCACCCCCAGCAACATGCATCTCGCCTCCTTCGCCCGCCCTCAGCCCCCTCTCCTCCCCGCAAACGACCCTCTTCCCTTTCCCAACTTCGACACACCGACCCAAAGCGAGCAACCCACTGTCATCTCCCTCCGGGCCCCCTCCCTCCATGATGACCCCACGCCCCTCTGCGATAAAGGACCCAACTCCCTCGTGCCCCGAACTCAGCCTGGGGAGATGAAGAACCGGGGATTTGTCGCCGCCTTAAGGGAGATGCTCCTCCTTGAAACATCGAAAGAAGATGTGACATGAAGATGAGAGCATCGTTTCTGTCTTGAGCCAGGGAAGGAGCTCCGCCCCAGAACTGGGGTTGAAAGATGGAGTTACGCATCCCGTTGCAGCCTGGATCTTGCTGCCTGGAGGCCTGGAGGCGAACTGGAGATAGGATGCTGTTCGAGAGGGCTCGCCAGCGGTTGTGGAGTTGTGGCGAGCCCTCAGATGTCGCCCCACCGAATGGAAAAGAGCATCATGTTGCCTGCACGATGCGGTTGGAACCGAAGATGCAACAGAATGGCAGGTGAACATGGCCCATGATGAACGTTGAGAAAAAATAATAGGGTTTCTATAGAAACCCTAGAACTTGAACACTCCCATATAATAATATTCAATAAAGTAACATCAAAAACGAATCTTGACCATAAAAGTAAAGAGCATAAAATTCCTCAAGAATCGAACCCGCTCTGATACCATATTAGAAAATAATATTGTGGAAGCTAATCAGAGAAAAGATAAAGAAATATGAACTCGGGATTTAAACGTGGAACCCTACTCCATAAGGAACGTGTTGGGAAAAATGAACGACTTGTTTATTCCATAAGCCCTAGGCTCTCTTATATAGGAGAGTAGCCTATGGGTAAATTACATAAAGCATACAACTGAAAATAAAAATAACGAAGGGATACAGGCACTACTCTATATGCGTCAACACTCCCCCTCAAGATGGAGCATAGATATCAATCATGCTCAGCTTGGACGCACACTTCTGGAATGGGCCTCGAAGTAATGCCTTGGTAAATATATCAGCAGTTTGATTCTCTGAGGTGACGTGAGATGTAGCAATGAACCCCTTCTGAATCATGTCAAGTATGTAGTGACAGTCAACCTCAATATGCTTGGCCCTCTCATGGAAGGCTGGGTTGTTTGCAATGAACAAGGTTGCCTGATTATCACATTCCAACTTCATAGGAAGCGGTATATCAAGACATAGATCTGTAAGTAGAGCTTTCACCCACATCATTTCTGTGCTAGCCTGGGCCATAGCCTTGTATTCAGATTCAGCACTGGATCTAGCTACCACTGTCTGTTTCTTGCTCCTCCACGAGACCAGAGCATCTCCAACATAGACTGCAAATCCTGAGGTGGACTTTCTGTCCTTGGGGCATCCTGCATAGTTTGCATCAGCACACGCTGTGATAGAGATCTCCTTTCCCTTCTTAAATAGCAAGCCTGCACCTGGAGATGATTTTAGATATCTCAGAATCATGTGTATTGCATCCATATGAACCTGACGTGGTTGCTCCATGAACTGGCTCACGCGACTCACTGCAAATGATATATCAGGTCTAGTGATCGTGACATACAGTAGTTTGCCTACCAGTTCTCTGTACCTTCTCCTGTCCACCTCCTCTGTGTCATCATCATAGAGCTTCATGCTGGAATCCATTGGTGTCATAGCAGGCCGACACCCAAGCATACCTGTTTCACTCAATAGATCTGTAACATATTTCCTCTGCGACATTACTAATCCATATGGATTTCTAGCAAACTCCAGCCCCAGAAAATATCTAAGGACTCCCAAGTCCTTGGTGACAAATTCGGTTCCCAGTTTTTCTTTCGCCTGCTTTATGCCCTGCTCATCATCTCCTGTAATCAAGATGTCATCAACATAAACCATGATTACAATGATACCTCTAGCAGTCTTCTGTACAAACAAGGAATGATCGACATTAGAGCGTTTGTATCCTTGTTTCTCGAAGAGATCTGAGAGCTTCTGAAACCATGCTCTGGGGCTCTGCTTAAGGCCATAGATAGCCTTATGTAACCTGCATACCTTGGAACACTCCCCCTCAACAGCAAAACCAGGTGGTTGTTGCATATAAACTTCTTCCTGCAAATCTCCATATAGGAATGCATTCTTCACGTCCAGCTGATGGAGCGGCCAGTTTCTAGCAACTGCAACTGACAACAAGATCCGTAGAGTGGAATGACGTGCCACAGGCGAGAATGTGTCAAGGTAATCCACCCCGTATGTCTGTGTAAAGCCACGTGCAACAAGACGCGCCTTGTACCAGTCAATAGAGCCATCTGCATTGTGCTTCACTGTAAACACCCACTTGCAGCTCATCGGGGTCACATCTGGAGGTATAGGAACCAAACTCCAAGTTCCTCTGGACTGAAGTGCCGCCATTTCTTCCTCCATTGCTAGCCGCCATCTACTATTCTGCAGAGCATCTTGATGATTTCGTGGAATATCTACAGCTGACAGTGCCACAACAAATGACCTGAAATCTCCAGATAGCCTCTCAAAAGACACGGATGCTGATAATGGATATGTAACACAGCTCCTCTTCGACTTGCGTAGAGCAATGGGAACATCTAAATCAGTTGTAGTCTCATCTGGCCCCTGCAACATATCCTGCTCAGAAATATCGTCAGATCCATCAACAGTAATATTTTCATTACATACCATAGGCGAGCTAGTAGACGAGTCATGACCATGAGCGGGAGGAGGCATGCGGGTATAATGGAACAGTAGCTGTGAGATAGGTGGTGGTGGTGGTGGTGGTGGTGACGGCATCTAAGGTGGTGGTGCTGGTGATGGCATCTGAGGTGGTGGTGTCATGTATATGGCATCAGTAGATATAGGTGGTAGCTGCTTGTCTCCTGAGGCTGAAAAATACATAACAGATTCAAAAAATGTAACATATGCACTGATCATATACCGCCGACGCAGAGGATCAAAGCACTTGTACCCCTTTTGAGTTCTGGAGTACCCAACGAAAACACACTTGACAGCCGTAGGAGAGAGCTTGTCAGTACCAGGCGACAACTGATGGACAAATGCAACCGACCCAAACACACGAGGAGTAAGAGTGAACAGATCCTTGCCAGGATGAATGAGGGAAAACGGAATCTGTTCATTCAAGACAGAAAAAGGCATACGATTGATTAGGTAACATGCAGTGAGAACTGCATCACCCCAGTAGGAGTAGGGAACATGACTCTGTATAAGGAGTGATCTTGTGACATCAAGAAGGTGACGGTGTTTCCTTTCAGCAATTCCGTTCTGTTGAGATGTATGAGCACAAGATGTTTGGTGAACAATCCCTTTTGAGGAGTAATAATTGGCAAGAACATTGGTGCACAATTCTAAAGCATTATCACTTCTCACAAACTTCACAGATGTGGAGAAAACATTTTGTATTTCATTCAAAAAATGGGTAATGATATTTCATGCTTCAGATTTATTTTTCATCAGAAACACCCATGACACTCAAGAAAAATCATCCACAAATACTATATAAAATATGTGTCCCTGATGATCAGGTACACGACTCGGACCCCAGACATCAATATGAAATAACTTGAACTTGGAGGTACTACTCCGACCTGGACGACTGGGAAAGGACGACCTGTGATGCTTTCCCAACTGACACGCCTCACAATGAATAGGTGTGTGAGGAAGACCATAAGGTAACACTTCACGCAACTTCTAAAGCGGTAAATGACCAAAGCACAGATGCCACAATAAAGTAGATACTTGTCCAGAAGGAGAGGATGAGGTTCCAGCAAATGGGGTCTGATTCAGGCGGTAGAGGCCTCCTTGCTCATAGCCACGACCAATCACGTTGTCCGTATAGATGTCCTGAAAAATCAAAGAAGATGGATCAAAAATTGCCCGACAATGTAGATCCTTCGTAATCTGACTAATTGACAACAAATTCATTGAAAAATCAGGTGCATGTAGCACATTCTTGAGCTGCATAGAAGATGTCAATCTAATCTCCCCCTGACCAGTGATGGGAGAATGTGTACCATTGGCAATTACTACTGTCCGTCCTGGAGGGATCTGAGTATATCCTATAAGTAGACTCTGGTCGCCACATAGGTGATGTGTAGCGCCCGAGTCCATAATCCATGGTAATGTATCTGATCTACTACTGTTGAGTGCAAGTATACTACCTGAAGCACTGGTACACGCAGAGGCAGAAGCAGCAGCATCAGAATGACTCTCTGTAGTCGGTGCTGGACCAGATGGTGGAATAATGCCCCTCAGACGGGCAACTAGATCGTCGAACCGTTGATCCAAAGTAGCAGCAGATGGAGGCTCTATCTGCTCAGCAGCTCGTGCGGATGCAGGAAATCCATACTTCGAGTAGCATGTGTCTTCATTGTGTCCAACTCGGTGACAGTAGGTACATGTTGGCCTAGTGCGGCCACCTCTTTCACGAGGTCCACGTCCACGGCCCTGGTGATGAAATCCGCGACCTCCGCTGGCTGCCATGGCTGAAGAATTCTGACTCGCAGCCGTGGGAGGAACTGTGATCCGACTCAATCTATGAAAAGCTTCCTCCATGGGAGGAATAGTAGAGTCAGCCAAAATCTGTGATCGTGCCGCCTCATACTCTGGATCGAGTGCAGCCAGGAACACACCCACCATGGTCGCGTTCCTGTATGTCTTCTGCTGTTCTGGCGTGGCTGTAAGAGGCATGAAGCTATAGAGCTTCTCGAGCATCCCTCTCAGTGATATATAGAGAGAATGTAAAGGGCGACCATTCTACTTTATTGTGAATATTTCATGCTGAAGTTGCAAAATCTTTGTCTCGTTCTTCGCCTGAGAGTATGTTGCCGCCAGAATATCCCACATATCCTTGGCTGTGGGTTGATGTAGGATGTCATTGGCAATTTCAATAGCCAACGTACCAGATAGCCAAACCTTGGCATATGCATCATCAGCCTCCCAAGAGGCATTGACTCCAGTCTTCTCAGCAGGCTCAGGTTCAGTAAGGATGTGCTTCTTGCATGTTGACTTCATCATGCTCATGAACTGCATTGCCTACAGTTCATAATTTGTACCATCCATCTTTACTATAGGCGCTGGACCACGAAAGGCGCTAATAGATGGGATATCTGACTTGTTTTCTGACATCTTGGATACTGAAGACTGGAGTGATTGACCAATGATGATCTTTGTCTACAATGACATTGACGGGTTTAGTTGCACGTGTAGACCTCAAGCAACTAAACCCATGAGGATGATTTTCTGTGCTTTAGGGCTGGACACGTGCACGCGTACAGGAGGTACACGCGCTGGCGCACTGGTCGCGCGCTGGAAGTGCAGTTCACGCGCACTGGTCGCGCGCTGGGCTGGTGCAGTTCACGCGCACCAGGGGATGCTACAGGGGATGCGCGCACTGGAGATGCACTCTACAGCGCTGCTCAGAGATGCAGGGCACGTTCACGCACAGGCGCAGGGAGCGCGCAAGGAGGAGGTGCTATAGGCGCTATAGCGTGCAAGGGGCTACGCGCATAGCGCGCAGAGTCGCACAGCGCACAGCGCGCACGGAGGAGGCGCAGTGGCGCAGTGGCATTGGAGTACCGGCGTTGGAGCGGCAACAGCGAGCTCTGGCAGCGCCGATGAGATGGAGAGAGAAAGAGAGGCCGACGGGTGCGGTGGGGTAGGGTTAGGGTTTCGAGAACTCCAGTCTAGGATCGTCGCTCTGATACCATGTTGGGAAAAATGAACGACTTGTTTATTCCATAAGCCCTAGGCTCTCTTATATAGGAGAGTAGCCTATGGGTAAATTACATAAAGCATACAATTGAAAATAAAAATAACGAAGGGATACAGGCACTACTCTATATGCGTCAACAGAACGGGATGAAAAAAAAAGGAACGGGATGAAACCACGGGAGAACGCCTCAAAGGGTGGATCTATGCATTGCACTTTGTAGAGATATATTTCACTTTTATGTATCGTTTATATAGTTTCTATTCTACTATCCATTTTATGTAATTTGCCCATAGGTCTCTCCCTATATAAGAGAGACTATGGCCCAAGGAATAAACATCTCTTTCGTTTTTCCAACATGGTATCAGAGTGG
This sequence comes from Ottelia alismoides, assembly GCA_037367405.1. Classification (NCBI taxonomy): domain Eukaryota; kingdom Viridiplantae; phylum Streptophyta; class Magnoliopsida; order Alismatales; family Hydrocharitaceae; genus Ottelia; species Ottelia alismoides. The sequence continues at coordinate 290,974 of JAZKJV010006289.1, forward strand.
CGGTCCTAAATCGGAGCTCTGAAATCCTAACCCTAAGCCTATCATGCTCCTCTCCTCCTCTCTACGCAGGACGTCTCCACCTTGTAGCCCCTGCCTGGGCTCCGGTGGCCCCGCCAGTTTCCGCCTAGGCCCTGCCTGGGCTCCGTCGGCCCCGTCAAACCCCCCCCCCCACCTGGGCCCTCGCCTAGGTCCATGCCCTCTGTCTAGGCACCTGCTAGACCCCGCCCAGCCCCCGACTCCAACCTAGGCCTCTTGCGACTACCTAGGCTCCTCCTGTGTGACTCCTGCCACCTAGGCCACCGTCTAGACACCTCGTAGCTGCTCACCGGAATCACGGGTTGAACGTCGTTACAGCGGCCTCTTGGTTTTTGAAGACATTGGTTGCATGAGTTTACACATGCAATCATATCTCTCTATGTCAGTGTAGACAAATCCTTGTCTAGACTTCAACCCTAGTCTTCTCAAGCCCTCATGTCAGAAAGCAAGGTCGATATCCCCTCAACATGTGCCTTCAGAGATCTTGTGCCCATAGTAAAGATGGAAGGGTCAAACTATGAACTATGGGCTATGCGGTTCATGAGCATGATGAAGTCTACAGGTAAGAAGCACATTTTTACCGAATAAGAGCCGGCTGAAAAGACTGGGGTTAATGCCTCATGGGAGGTAGACGATGCATATGCCAAGGTTTGGCTTTTAGGTACATTGGCAATAGAGATCGCCAATGATATACTCCATCAACCCACAGTCAAGGCGATGTGGGATATTCTTGCTGCTACTTATTTTCGGGCGAAGAATGAGACAAAGATCCTACAACTCCAGCATGATATTGTTACTATCAAGCAGAATGGACGGCCTCTCACTCACTATATACATCCTTGCGTGGGATGTTCGAGAAGCTCTATAGCTTCATTCCCCTCACATCTACTCCTAAGCAGCAGAAGACGTATAGGAATGCTATCATGGTTTGTGTATTCCTGGCAGCGTTAGATCCTGAGTTATGAGGCGGCTTGTTCTCAGATTTTGGCAGACTTTACTATTCCTCCTATGGAGAAAACCTTCCCCAAACTCAGAAGGATCATTGTTCCATTTCTGATGCCAGCCAGATGTCTTCAACAATGACAGCTTCCCGAGATTGCGGAGGCTCTTCTCAGTTTCGTAGTCGCGGACCTCGAGGCAGAGGAGATCGTGTTTGTCAGCCATGTACTTTCTGCCATCGTCCTGGACATACAGAGGATACATGCTACTCCAAGCATGAATTCCCTGCCTCTACTCGAGTGGCTGAGCAGATTGAGCCCCCAGCTGCTTCCTCTCGGGATCAATGTTTCGAGGATCTTGTAGCACGATTGGGGGGCATTATACCTCATTCCAGTCTTGTGATGCCTTCGTCGGCCCCCGAGAGTCATTCAGATGTAGCTGCTTCAGCCTCCTCCAGTACCTTAGGTAGTACTTATGCACTCACTAGCAGTAGTGGATCTGATACTATATAATGGATTATGGGCTCCGGTGCCACACATCATTTGTGTAGAGACAGGGGTCAACTTACAGCCTACAGACAGGTTCCTCCAGGACGAACTGTGGTTATTGCAAATGGGACTCATTACCCAATCACTGGTCAGGGGGAGATTAGCTTGACGCCCTCTATGCATCTACAAAATGTGCTGCATGCACCTGATTTCTCTATGAATTTTGTCCATTAGTCAGATTACAAAGAATTTACATTGTTGTGCCATTTTTGACCGAACCTCTCTTGTTTTTTAGGACATCTTTAGGACAACAGTGTTGTTAAAAACGAGAGGCGCTCCAAGGCGTTAGGGGGTGCAAAACGCCCGAGGCGCTAGGCGCTCACCGGAGTAAAGCAAGGCATCATATACAAAAATAAATAAATTATGCACGAATCTATGTAAAATATGCACATACACATATGTGTATGTATGTGTAATTGTAAATATATGTACGTATAACTTATATTTCAATCTAAGACTAATCCAATATATTTGTGGGTGTGTTTACATGCACGTATATAAGTGTGCACGTGTACTTGTGTGTGTAAGTATGTATAGTTGTAAGTATATGTATGTGTAGCTTATATTTCAATTTAAAACCAATCCAACATATTTGTAGGCGTGTTTATAAGCGTGTATATAAATGTGTGCACGTACATGTCTATGTCTATGTATGTGTATGTATATGCTATCACCAAATTATATTTTGCGATTAGTCCACTATTTATTAATATGTGTATGTATAATGTATGCATGTACCTGCATATGTATGTATATGTATTAAATATTTGTGTTAATTGTGTATTTGTATATATGTGTATCTGTATGCGTATATATTTGCATACATGTGTATGTGTTTATGTATAAGTATGCGTACATGCCTATGTATACATGTGTGTTTTGTCTATTTATATGTGTATATATATATGTACTTATAATACTTCAAGCTAATATATAGAGAGAAGAATATATACTTTTTAGTCGAAAAGTATATGTAATATTTAGAACTAAAACATGAATGTACATGTATACGTATATGAAATAGAAGTGTGTGTAAATTACATATACATGTGTGTGCATATGTATAAGTATGTGTGTTAATGATACTTAGAACTAATATATATCTAATATAAAAACCTAAACATGGATAAAAATCTCATAAAGTCAGCAAAAAGCCTTACTTTTGCCTTAGGCGCTCAAGGCGAGCGCCTAGAGCCTCAAGCCAGGCGCTCGCCTGAGCGGCACCTGAGGTAAAATGCCTCGCCTGGAAGGAGGCAAGGCGTTAGGGCCTCGCCTCGTCTGGGAGCCTAGGCGAGCGCCCAGAGGGCTTTTGACAACACTGACGAACAAGGTGATTGGGAGTGGTCGTGAGTGGGAGGTCTCTATCGCCTAGTTCGAACTTCCTATGCTTGAATATCTTCTCCATCTATTGGACATGTCTCACCATTTATGTGGCACTTGTGCTTTGGTCATCTCCTGCTCCAGAAACTGTGTCGTGTTCAGCCTCAGATCTCGTCTCACACGTCCTTTCAATGTGAGGCATGTCAGTTGGGATTCTTGGGAAAGCATCATCGCTTCGCCTTCCCCAGTCGTCAGAGTCGGAGCAGTAGCTCCATTTTTGAATTGTTTCATATAGATGTTTGGGGTCTCAGTCGTATTCCTAATCACCAGGGGCACAGGTTTTATCTAGTTGTTGGTGATTTCTCTCGTCTGTCTTGGGTCTTTTTATTAAAGAATAAATCTGAAGCTGGAGATATTATCAAAAAAATATTAACCAAAGTACATAATGTCTTTTCTGCTTCTGTGAAAATTGTAAGAACTGATAATGCCTTGGAGTTTTGTACTAATACTCTCTCTAATTATTTTTCAACCCAAGGAATTATCCATCAAATAGCATGTCCCTATACTTCCCAACAAAATGGTATTGCAGAAAGGAAACATCGCCATTTGCTTGATGTTACCAAGGTTGCAAAAAACGGTATGCGGTATACAGTCGGTAGGGTCACTGATTACTATTTAAACGGTATGCGGGAGTTTAAACGGAAATTAAACGGTCTATGCGGTTTTACATTTTTAAATTAATAAAAAATATTACATATATATATTTAATAAAAAAGTATAAATGAACTTTAAAAATATAATCACATATCCACAATTTTGATCAGATATTGTCAATTTCAATGACTTCTTCATCCAAATGTGACATGTCAAAGTAGATAGCATAGTCAACATAGGGTTTATGTTACCTTGATGCAAAACGCGGCCGCTTAAACGGCGTGTAAACGGCCGATTACACCCGTTTAAACGGTCTGACCGTTTACATAGCCGATTAAAGGTTATACAGTCGGTCAAGGACCGAATGAGTTTAAACGGCCTTTTAAACGGCCGCCTGAACCGATTTTTGCATCCTTGGATGTTACTAGGATGCTTCGCATTCAGAGCCGTGCTCCTCATTCTTTTTAGGGTGATGGTGTTCTAACGGCATGTTATCTTATTAATCGCATGCCCTCGTCAATCTTGGGTGAGAAAATTCCTTTCTCCCTAGCCTTTCCTGAAAAGGGATTGTTCGCACTTACTCCTCGTGTGTTTGTCTTAGTCGCCTTCGTCGACCAGTTGTCTCTAGGTATTGACAAGCTCTATCCTAAAGCTATCAAGTGTGTCTTTGTCAGGTACTCCAAGACACAGAAAGGGTACATGTGTTATGATCCAATGCAAAAGAAGTATTATGTTAATGCCCATATCACCTTTTTCGGATCCATGATGTATTTTTCTTCTACAGGTGATTAGTTGACGTCTTCAGACATTGATGATGACATACATGCCACCACCACCATCACCTCCCCTACCTCCACCACCACAATCTCCTTCACCACCACCACCACCACTATCTACGCCACCTCCACTTATTATTGCAGCCCCAGTTCCACCATTACTACACCACTATGCCCGCAGGCTTACTTCTGCTCATGGTCATTGCTCATCATCTAGCATGCATGAGCAGTCTTTTAAAGTTCGTCGAAATTTCGATTTCGAGAGGTCATGGATATCGAAACTCCTATATATGTCGATTTCCTGGATTTCGACCGAAATTTCGTTGATATTTCGATATATCTGCCCATTTCGACCCATTTCGGTTGAAATTCATGGGTTTCAATACAAAATTTCTTGGATTTCGACCGAAATTTCGTTGGTATTTCAACATATCGACCCACTTCGGTTGAAATTCATGGATACAGGGTATGGTGCAACAGGAGTGTACATACATCGATTATTCAATTTGGGGAGCTTCCTCCCCTTTGGGTTTAAGCAATGGAGATGAAAAAAGTCTATGACTTCTATATATTTGATATAGCTTGTTCCTTTCATTCGTTTGTCATTTATCTTCAGAAATATGTGCATCTTTATTGTAAGTATGTAATTAATTATGTAATTCATTCGAACTTTGTCTGTGACAGTTATTTCTATGAACAAAATATTGTTTAATTAATCATTATCTACATTTTATAATAAAAAATGGTCGTCTATTTTTATGAACAAAAGACATCTTCTAGGTGTTGTTAACTTAGGTATTTTGATTTCCATTTCCAGTATCTATCAGTCAGCTCAACAATATGTCTGAAATGACCGATATGGTGTGATATAAGACGCATGGATAAGAGATGTGTTTGATATAAGTGTGCATTTGTAAGTTGTTGTTGTTCTAAGATCTTGATTTGATGATATTAATTCCTGCTATGTATCGGTAAAGAATCAACATTAACATCGATTTGGCCGATATAACTGATATAACCGATATATGCGATATAAGGGGCATATATAAGCAATATGTATGATATAAATGTGTATTTGTAAGCTATTTATTGTTGTAATAACTCGGAAGATCTTAATTTGCAAAAAATGATCGAAAATTGGCTTTTTTGAGTCATTTTCGACATTTCCACCGAAACGGTCAAAATTTCACCGAAATTTCAGTTTTTGGGGAACCCAAAGGAAATCGAGATTTTGAACATTATGCATGAGGAGTGTTCTGATAACACATCTTCTAATGATGGGTCTAATGGCCTGTCTGAGCAGGGTTCTTTTGGACAGTTGTGGAGGCTGTTGATTTGGACCTATTTATTGCGCTTCAGAAGCAAAAGGGTAGTTATGCGTCATATCCTATAGCATTCATGGTCTCCTTTGATCGCTTGACTGGCGATTTCAGGAACTTTACAGATGCATTATCAATCATGGCCATTCCACGGAATTATCAAGAGGCTTTGAAGGATAGTCGGTGGCGTTTGGCTATGGAAGAAGAGATGGTTGCTCTACAGTCGAGAGGTACTTGGAGTCTCGTCCCAGCTCCTATTGGAGTGTCTACAGCAAGCTGTAAATGGGTCTTTACAGTTAAGTAAAATGCATATGGTAGCATCGAAAGATACAAGGCATGCCTGATTGCAGGAGGGTTTACTCAGACATACGAGGTGGATTATCTTGACACATTCTCACCAGTTGCTCGTCATTCCACCTTACAGATTCTTCTCTCTGTTGTCGTCATTTGAGATTGGTTGTTGTTTCAGTTACATGTCAATAATGCATTTCTGTATGGTGATCTTCAAGAGGAAGTCAACATGCAACAGCTACCTGGATTTGTTGTTGAGGGGGAGTGTTCACAGGTGTGTAGTCTTAATAAGGCGATATATGGCCTTAAACAGAGCCTTAGAGCTTGCTTCCAGAAGCTCTCAGACTTGTTTGAGGAACAGGGTACAAACGTTCGAATGCAGATCATTCCCTTTTTATACAGAAAACATCCAGATGTATGACTGTTATTATGGTGTATGTGGATGATATTCTTATTACAAGAGATGATATACAGGGAATAAAGAGGGCAAAGGAATTTCTGAGCCGTAAATTTATTACCAACGATCTAGGAGCTCTTAGATATTTTCTGGGATTGAAGTTTGCCAGAAATCAACAGAGGCTTGTAATGACACAGAGAAAATATGTTTCTGACCTACTAAGTGACACATGTATGCTTGGATGTAGACCTGCAACTACACCCATGGATCCAAGCATGAAGCTCTATGATGATGATACTGATGAGGTTGACAGGAGAAGATACCGGGAGCTGGTTGAAAAGATTCTTTACTTACCATTACAAGACCTGATATTTCGTTTGCAGTCAGTCAAGTGAGCCAATTCATGGAACAACCTCGTCAGGTTCATATGGATGCAATACAAATGATGCTAAGGTATCTTAAATCATCTCCATGTGTAGGATTGCTATTCAAAAAGGGTAGATCTATTACTATTTCAACATGTGCAGATGTAGACTATGCAGGGTGTCCCAAGGATAGGAAGTCCACGTCTGGATTTGCTATATTTATTGGAGACTCACTAGTTTCATGGAAAAGTAAGAAGCAAACTGTTGTCGCTAGAACTAATGCTGAGTCTGAGTATAGATCTATGGCACAAGCATGCACAAAGATGATGTGGGCTCGAGCAGTCCTAACCAAGGCCTTAAAAGTCGGATTTCGGTTTCGTTTCGGTGAGGGACCGAAATTTCGGTCATTTCGGTGGTTTTTTGAACTAGACCCCCCCAAATTTCGACCGATATGGCCATTTCGGCCGAATTTCGGTCACCTACCGAAACTGAAATTCGACCGAATTTCGGCGAAATTTAAGGCCATGGTCCTAACTGATTTACATATAGATGTACCTCTTCCCATGTCGCTGGAATGCGACAATCAAGCTGCCTTATTTATTGCTAATAATCATGCATTCCACAAGAGGACAAAGCACATTGAGGTTGATTGTCATTATATACGTGACAAGATCCAAAAAGGCTTCATTGCTACATCTCGTGTCGGCTCAAGGGACCAAACTGCAGACATGTTCACTAAAGCCCTACTAAGAGGACCCTTCCAGAAGTGTTCGTCCAAGATGAGCATGATGTATATATATGCTTCATCTTGAGGGGGAGTGTAGAGATATATTTCACTTTTATGTATCGTTTATATATTTATGTTCTTTTGTCCACTTTATGTAATTTGCCCATAGGTTTCTCCCTATATAAGAGAGCCTAGGGCCCAAGGAATAAACATCTCTTTTGTTTTTCCCAACACACTTTCTCAATGGATACAATGGTTGTAGGGGTTGATATCAAGGCCTTAAATGTCAGTTTCGGTCACCATTTCGGTGACGATCAAAACAGAATTTCGATGGAATTTCGGTCAAATTTCGATCGAAATTTCGATCATTTTTTGTACTAGGACCCCCATATTTCGGTCATTTCGGTAGAATTTCGATTTCGACTGGATATCGATATTCGACAGAAATTCGACCGAATTTCGCTGAAATTTGAGGCCATGGTCGATATATAGCCCCCATTGAGTTTCTACATTTCCAAACTGGTAGATATGGGACTAAAGATTGGATGGGGTAAATGGATCCTGGAGGGATCCATTTAGCCATCTCCCACACATGTGACGCTTATAACAAATACTCCAACACCAACATATCTCGATCAGAAGCTAAAGCATATAGTCATAGGCAATGGACTCAAAGAAGCCCACATATGTCCAGCCATTAGACCAATATTTGAACGAGCAGTGGTCCCCAAGAATATTTGAAAAAGATGTGGAGAGTATGAATAAGGCGCTCCTCACGAAGTGGATCATCAAAATTTGGGGGCCTTCATCTTCGATTGCGGCTAGATTAATGAGGAAAATCTATGGGGTCACGAGCCAGTTCGCGGTGAGTAGAGTTCGCTTTGAATCCACCCTTTGGGCTGGTATCCGTGAGGTACTGCCGTAGCTCGTCTTTATGGTTCGTCCCAAGGTTGGGGATGGCAATCTCTTTCGACTCTGGAGGGACGATTGGACGGGCGAGGGGAAGTTTGAAGTTAGATTCCACCGATTGTTTTCTCTGGTGGCTTCGAAGGAGACTACTCTGGCGCAGATGGTGGAAACAGGAAGTTGGACGCAGTTGTTTTCGACGAATCTTTCAGAGCAGCAATTGGAGGAGTACCTAGTGTTGCAGGAGGAGCTACCTCAAACAAATTTATTATCCACATGCAGAGACCATTTTGAATGGCAAAGAAGGAATTTCACCGTGAAGAGCCTATGATGGGTTCAACATGCGAGCGCAGGAGCAAGAGCGGGAGCTGAGGGATGACGTCAAAATAATTTGGGCAGCGAAAATCCCAAGTAGAGTTAAGGTATTTCTGTGATGTCTGAGAAGGGGTCGCTTGTTGGAGAAGGTGCGCAGAGGGAGATTGTTGGGTCAAACGGATACTTGTTATGACAGATGTAATGAGATGGAGAAAGATTCTGACCACATTTTTTGAGGTGCTCGGGTTCAGCCCAGGTTTGGAGGCAGGTGGGGATCACGTGGCTCGAAACGAGGAGTCTGCCCAAATTTTGGGCTTCCATTGGGCAAGTGGGCAGAGGCTCCACGGATGATTATTCGAAATCGTTCGCAGTGTTGTGGGCCATCTGGATGGGACGTAACGAAAAGATATTCAACAAACAGAGATTTTATGAAGAAAATGTAGTCGCTCATTGTACTGTGCTTTATAATTTATGGTCAGCACGGTAATGTAAACAATTTCTTAATATAATATAAAACAGACGGTGACCCCCGCGAAGGGGGATCACCCGATCTTCAATAAAAAAAGAATATGGCGTATTTGACTTGGAAGCTCGAAGAGAACTGAATAAATCCCCTCCCAAAAAGATGCAAAAATGTTCACTAGGAAGAGCTCTGGGCAGTGATACCATACAGTCCTCTGATTAGCCTGCAAAGCAAATCCTCACCCTTCCCCGGAGCCGTGGCCACCCGCTTAGTAAGAGAGTCATATTCTCATTCAGTCTCAACACCCCCCGACCACCCTCCTCACAAGGTCATCTCACAAAATCCCAGTTTACCAAAAGTATATTCAAAACAGAAAATATAAAGAATGGAGACAGACATAGTAGTAACTTCCAAATGTAAGTTCAAAGCAAGAACCATTAAAATAAACCATAGAAGTTCAAAGCAAGAACAATTAAAATAGACAAATAGAGTACTTACATCCTTGTCTAAATCCTCAATTTTTGACTTCGCAAAAACTGCTATTTTTCCCACTTCATCAATGTCCTTTGCCATCCGCTGCCTAATAGCTGGTACCAATATAAATAGGTAAAATTGAGTGCACTAGTATCACTAGATTAAAATCATAAAATCCTAGGACTGCATGATGAACATATAATAGATTAATAACGCATAAAAATACGCAACATGACGAATGGAAAGATTCAAACCACTTACCATTCATAGAAGCTGCTTTTGTAATTTTTTTGTATTCGTCGTTTGCTTCCTGCAAGTTGTAAGTTAGCAGCAATAGAAAGTGTTGCAAATTTATGCATGCTAGAAATGGAAAAATAAGATGTAAGATGGGTTTGAGAAAAAATGTCCTGATTTCTAAATAAGATTGACCCCCAGCTATACTAAGCACGACATAGTAGAGTAAAAATTAAATACTTCTTGGAATGAGAACTTCGGTAAATGCTGGTTTTGTTGCAAGAGAGGATAATTCTCACCTAGTTTCCGCGGGCTGGTATTTATAGCTAAAGATCAAAAAAACTGGTGTACTTAGTTATTTAAGGTAAACAGTTAATGGGGCCAAGAAAAAGATCCAAGGGCTCACATATCCTGTCACAAAACTCTAAACAGTTGCAAAAAAAAAAGATCCCTTTGAACTGTAAGGCACCACAAACTTGCATTAACCATTAGATATTACTGTACGTGCATAGACAAGAGTACAAATTTCTAGAATAATATAAATATGTTCAATTTAGCAGCAATCAATCGCATATATGAATCCGATATGCCCATGATAAAAAGATAATTAAAACAAATATAAAAATATTACTAAATAAATACCTGAAGTTTTTTGAGTAGTTTGGAAAGCTTCTCAACTTGCTTCTCAACATCATTAACCTTCAGAGACCAAAAAAGACAGACTGAAATTGGAAAGAGATGACCATCTAAACGATAGTAGTGTTAATCCTCTATACCTGTTTGAAAAAAGCTTCCAGAGAAACCTCAGCAGAATTCCTCTCAACATTTCCCATTTCTATGTCATCATCCTTCGGAGGTTCATGCCTTGGTAACTCGAAAGAATCCTGGAAAGTACAATACATCATTATTATGATCTTATGATTTACATGGAACCATTCTCCGGAATGAAAACAAGAGTAGAATCCATTGTGGGATAATTATACATGTACTGATATTATTCAAAATTACTTACAAACTCAAAAGGCTACAAAGTTTCTACTGTTTATACTTTATAGCACAGCCAACACCTTTGACTAATCTTTAGAGGGAAATTTTAGACAGGTAAAAAGTGTGTGATCAAGTCATTCAAAAAAGAAGCCTCTGTAGACTTAGCTCGATCAATTCTCTCAAGGATAATAGATCAAAGGTGACCTAGCGGACTAGGTATGAAATAGAAAAAGGTGAATCATAAACTGCAGAGTACACCATTATCCAAATTAATGTTTATCTACAATTCTCCAACAGATTAATCTGCTGTTTTTATCTGAGAAATGAAATTTATAATTTGTAGGAAAGTTTCTCTTGAGAAATCAAGCAAAAACAATGCTGTATAAAGGAGGTCAGAAACTGTCTCTTCTTCTTCATAAGAGAGATGCTCGTCATGGTTATTCTACAAGGCTCTGCAATAACAAGGTTCGAAATATCGATATCATATCGGTCGGCTCGAAATAGAGATATCAGGATATATCGATGGTATCAGTGGAAATCTCAGAAAGTGCAAAAAAGTGATTTTTAATGAATTAAGATCATCATAGCGCTTAAAACAATAAATAACATACAAATTAATAGTTATATGCAAGAATGAGGTGTATTTAGCATATCAACACACATTATATCGCGCATACTTACGGTTGTCAATGCCAACGATTGACTACTGACTGTTAAGAGGTATTAGAAAGGAAATGATAAAAATCGCATAATAACAAATTAGGGCCATAAAGGATATGTATTTAGCAGGTTATATGTATATTATATCACATATTATGCATCAACAAAATGTTGAGCTGTATCAAATTTCAAACAAACAAGAAAATGAGCATAATAACATATAGTTTTAAAGAGCATCATTCATAAAAATAATATTTTTAAATGAAAGAAGATGAATTATAATCGATTAGAAACAAAAAATTTTAATTACAACAACAATAACAAAGCATTATCCAACATTAAGTAGGGTTGGCTACATGGATTCTTTGCGTTCATTCAGATCTATCTTGGGTCATTCTCGAGCTTAGATCTAAATAACTAAGATCCCTTCAGATAGTCTCATTCCAACACTTCTTGGGTCCCTCTCTTAGCCGGCTCAACATCACAAATCTCGCATCTTCAAAATGGTGCACCGGTCATCCTCCTTTGCGAATGGTCAAACCATCTTAAGCGGTTTTCTCTTATCTTATCCTCTATCAGAGCTAAATAACTTTTCTTTTGATTGAATTATTCTGAATCCGATCTTTTCGTGTATGACCACACATCCACCTTAGCATTTGCATGTCTAATACTATCATTCTCTACACATGTCTATAATTTGCATGCTAACATTCAGATCCATAAAGCATAGCACGTTTCACCACTTCTTTGTAATATACTTTCCTTTGATTTTCAAAGGAATTCGTAGAACAGTAGAGGCTCATATATCCACTTTAGTCAATCTGCATTTATCCTATGAGTAACATCTCCATCGATTTTCCCATATGTTGCAAAATTGATGAAGATGTCGAGACGAATGACTTCTTTCGCCTTTTGTGGTCTTCAGATATACTCTCAAGTTTATAATAACTTGAATTACCAATGTGATTATTTGTAGGATTGTCTCCAAATATGGGCTCAATAAACCTCAGGTTAAGAGGGAAATAGTGGCCTCGGGTAGGGATTCATTTTAGGAGCTATTGTGATCCTCCATTATTGTTTTCATGTATTATCGTTGCCGACCTTTTTTCGATTTTAGCATTTGCTTTCTTTTGTTCTATTTATTGTACCTCCTAGATCTATTGGGAAGGTTGGGGTCTTTTGACCTACTTTTTGTTGCGCAGAACTATACCATGATGTATGTAGCTCTTTACTTTAATAGATGCTTACTAGCTAGAGCAAAAAATTGAAAAAAAATAAAAATAACAAAAGAAAAGATTCTAGATTCTACAATCCAAAGCCAAATTATTTTACCACAATGGTCACATACCTAGACTTCAAAAAAAAATTTGATCACATACCTGCAAAGTGAATACTTGACTACATTGGTCAAGCTTTCAAAGAGAAGACTAAGCTACACTGGTTGAGCTTCGAACACCCATTTTTAGATGTTAACGATATTTGAATTTGAAAGGGAAAACTCGACTCCCAAGGATGAGTTGCTAAAGAAGTTGATTGACTGGTCGTTTATCTCTTCAAGTAGGAACATCTAGCACCCTTCACTCATAGTATGGTTAGCATCATTATTATGGACTCTACTTTATAAGCAAGTGAATCTAAGTCGGCTTTTAAGCCATACTTTAATGGTGAGGAGGTTGCTAGGGCGGTTACGGGTTACTTCAAGAACATAAGCAGACGGGCACCGTACAGTGGATCCAGGATACTTGGTCTGGAGGTAAGTCACATTATTGATTCTAATGTGGAGGTGTTGATGAGGCTATTTGTTATGTAGGAGGTTCGTAAGGTGGTTTTTGCATTGAATCCATACGGTTGTCCCGATCCATATGGCTTCTCAATGTTTTTCTTCAGGGAGTTTTGGGATCTGGTCGTTGAGGATGTAAAGGGGCTGATTTCGGAGTTTGTTGTTGGAAATTGTGGTTTTGACCGTCTGAATTGCTCATTAATTTTTATGTTGCCCAAGAAGGAGGTTGCAGTTATGGTGGAAGATTATCGCCCTATTACACTTTCTAATGCACTATACTTGATTGTAGCCAAGATGTTAGCTAACTGTTTGAGGGCACAGTAGCCCATATCACAATATATCGGTGATATATCGCCGATATATCCTTATCGGTGGAGATCCCACATCAATATTTATATAGATATCCATTTACCGGATATCGGTCGATATCTCGCGAGATATCGACGATATATCGACAATATCGAGCCATATTGCTCAAAATCGATTGGTTTCAGTACAAAATTTCCTGGATATTGACCGATATCGCCGATATTTCTTCGAAATCTATATATATCAATGATATTACCCTTGTAAGCTTGATTTCACTACTTATTTTGCTACTCCTACTATTAAAACACATCGTGGATTATATATTTTGTTTTGAGTTGGGGGGGGGCAGCAAGACCCTATCTAGTAGGGTACGATGCTATAGGGGGTGCATATGACGGTTCTTTAATTGATGGACTTCACCCTCTTTGGAAATAGAGATGAAAACATGTCTAATGTTGATCAAGTTAGAATTAGAGGTCCAGAATATATCTCATCAGTCAGCAATCAGTTCAAGTTGAGCATGATAGATATCTATACTCCATCTTGAGGGAGAGTATTAGAGTAATTAGCATTTACATTTTCTTTTTTTCTTTTGTAATTTCCCCTTTGGTTGTTTATTGTAAAAGGGATGAACTTGGATAAAATTATGAAAGGTCCAAGGGTTCTCTTATATAGGAGAAAAACCCATTGGATAAAATACAGAAGATAAATAAAGAATTACAAAAGATAAGCAAAAACAAAATTGGAATTATCTAAATACATAAAATAGGGATTATCTCAACACTCCCCCTCAAGCTGGAGCGTAGATATCAATAAGACTCAGCTTGGAAAAACATTTCTGATAAGGTCCTCTTGCTAGAGCCTTTGTAAGTATATCTGCTGTCTGGTCTCCAGAGCTGACATGTGTAGTAGTGATAAAACCCTTCTGTATCATGTCACGAGTGTAGTGACAATCCACCTCTATGTGCTTCGTCCTTTCATGAAAGGCTGGGTTATTTGCAATAAAGAGAGCAGCTTGATTATCACACTGGAGATGCATGGGAAGAGGTACTTCTATAGTTAGATCAGTAAGAACAGATCTGACCCACATCATTTCTGTACTAGCCTGTGCCATAGCCCTGTATTCTGATTCAGCACTTGACCTAGCAACTACCGTCTGCTTCTTACTTTTCCATGAAACAAGATAATTTCCTATGAACACGGCAAATCTAGATGTAGACTTTCTATCTTTTGGACACCCAGCATAATCTGCATCTGCGCATGCCGTCACTGACAGAGATGTGCCTCTGCTGAAAAGAAGTCCCGTACCAGGTGAAGTCTTCAAGTATCTTAGAATCATATGGGCTGCATCCATATGTGCATGTTTGGGCTGCTCCATAAATTGACTCACTTTGCTTACTGCAAATGCTATGTCGGGCCTGGTGATAGTTACATATAATAGCTTGCCAACCAGCTCTTTGTATCTTTTCTTCTCGACTTCCTCAGTATCATCATCATGCAACTTCATGCTTGGGTCCAGCGGAGTAGTGGCAGGTCTGCAATCCGCCATACCTGTCTCTGAGAGAAGATCTATAACATATTTTCTTTGGGTCATTACAAGACCCGTTGATTCCTGGCAAACTCTATTCCAAGAAAGTAACGTAAATGTCCAAGGTCCTTGGTCACAAACTGCTGACCTAGGAAGTCCTTGACATCCTGAATGCCCTGCTCGTCATCCCCTGTAATAATAATGTCATCAACATAAACAAGAATGATCGTAATACCTCTCTGGTCTTCTGTATAAACAAGGAGTGATCTGCAGTTGATCTCACGAACCCCCGCTGCTCTATCAAGTCCGAGAGCTTTTGGAACCATGCTCTTGGACTCTGCTTGAGGCAATAGATAGCCTTATGTAACCTGCACACCTTATGACACTCCCCCTCAGCAGCGAACCCAGGTGGCTGCTGCATGTAGACCTCCTCCTGTAAGTCACCATAGAGGAATGCATTTTTCACATCAAGCTGATGAAGAGGCCAATCTCGTGTTACGGCAACAGCGAGTATACGTAGAGTAGAATGTCTGGCAACTGAGGAGAAAGTATCTTGATAGTCCACCCCATATGTCTGGGTGAACCCTCGTGCCACAAGTCTCGCCTTATAGCGATCCACACTGCCATCCGCGCGGTGTTTCACAGTGAATACCCATTTGCATCCCACAACTGACGTATCAACTGGAGCAGAAACAAGACTCCACGTACCATGTGACTGTAGCGCAGCCATCTCCTCCTCCATGGCACTCCTCCAAGGACTATCCTTGAGAGCCTCCTGGTAAGTCCGTGGTATTTACACGGCTGACAGTGCTAGCGTAAATCTCCTGAAATCTTCTGACTACCTATCCAAAGAACTCTGGGCTGCAAGTGGGTAAGTAGCACATGTCCTTTTTGACTTTCGAAGAGCAATTGGTACGTCAAGATCATCTGCCAAATCATGGGCCTGGGTATCTCCCTCTTATGAGGGTACATGCTCCTCATGTCTAGAATCCTGTTGTATAGTCAATTCAGTAGTGCCATCAGTAGAAACAATATGCTCATTACATACCTGAGGCGTGCTGGATGATGGGCAAGGCTTGTGAGCAAGGCGAACAGAGCAACATTTGCGAGAAAAAACATGTGGCAAGAACTGAACCAGCGGAGGAGGTGGAGGTGGTGGTGGAGGTGGTGGAGGATGGGGGGTAGGTGAAGAGTCAACTGAAGGTGGTGGTGGCATGTATATTTCATCATCAGAGTCAGATGGAACAAGTCTATCACCTGAAGGAGAAAAATACATGACCGATTCAAAGAAAGTAACGTCAGCACTAACAAAATATTTCTGGCTTAGTGGATCAAAGCAACGATACCCTTTTTGGGTACGAGAGCAACCGATAAACACGCACTTGATAGCTCTAGGAGAGAGCTTGTCACGCCCTGGAGAGACATCATGAACAAAGGCAACAGATCCAAACACACGGGGTGTAAGAGAGAAAAGATCCTTCTCGGGAAACGCAATAGAGTAAGGAATCTTTTCTCCTAACACGGATGAGGGCATACGGTTAACCAAATAACAAGCAGTAAGGATAGCATCATCCCAGTAAGCATGAGGAGCACGGCTCTATATTAACAATGTTCTGAAACATCAAGTAGGTGACGGTGTTTGCGCTCGGCAACACCGTTTTGCTGGGAAGTGTAGATACATGATGTCTGGTGAACAATGCCATGGAATCTAAGAAACTCGGAAAGATGTAAGGTGCAAAATTCCAAGGCATTATCAGTACGAAGATACTTGACTTTGGAAGAAAAAGTATTCTTTATTTCATTAATAAAATACCTGATAACAGATCCAGCATCAGATTTGGTTTTTAATAAGAAAACCCAAGAAAGTCTAGAAAAATCATCCACGACAACAAGATAAAAACGGTGTCCTTGGAGATCAGGAACACGACTAGGACCCCAAATATCTAAATGAAGAAGCTCAAATAGATGAGAACTGCTCCGACTCTGACGGGAAGGAAAAGGGGAACGATGATGCTTCCCAAGTTGACATGCCTCACACTGAAAGGAAGATCTCGTAGAAATCTGAGGGAGAACATGGCATAGCTTTTGCAGAGGAAGATGTCCAAACCTAAGGTGCCATAGATAAGGAGAGACAGGTCCTGTAGGTATAATGGAGACACTAGCAGTAGGCGGTTGGATCAGTCTGTAGAGTCCTCATTGCTCACGGCCACATCCAATCACTCTGCCTGTGAGTATGTCCTGAAACACAAGAGATGATGGGTCAAAGATGGCACGACAATGCAGATCCTTAGTGATCTGACTAATAGAAAGTAAATTCATATGAAAAGCAGGAGAATATAAAACATTCTTCAGGCACATGGAAGGTGTCAGTTGCACCTCTCCCTGTCCTGTAACAGGTAAGTGGTCGCCATTAGCAATAACGACCCATCTGTCAGGTGGTATAGCCCTGTAGGACTTCAGTTGTGTTTTGTCTCCACACAAGTGGTGAGAAGCACCAGAGTCCATAATCTATTATGTCATGTCTGTATTTGTACTACCAGTAAAAGCATATGTGATACCTGAGGAGCTTGCAGAGGCTCTGGATACTGCAGCGGTATCTGCAGTGGTGTCAGCACCAAGAGCTATGATCTCTCGAATAGGAGAGACGATATCATCCAGTCAAGGATCGGCCTGTGGAGATGAAGTTCTGAGGGTGTAATCTGTTCTGTTGCTCGACCAGAAATAGGATATCCATGCTTTTGATAGCATGTATCCTCTGCATGTCTAGGCTTTCGGCAGTAGGTGCAGGGACCACGTTGGCGTCCCCCGCCTTTTCCTCGAGGTGTGCGTCCTCTGAGATGGATCGCACCACCTCGACCACGAGAAGCGGCCATCGCTGAGGAATGTGAAGACGTGGGTGTCGAAGGGATGACTAGCCGACTGAGACGACTATAGGCCTCCTCTATAGGAGGAATGGTTGCCCCAGTAAGGAGATGAGTTCGTGCAGCATCATATTCTTTGTCAAGTCCGGCCATAAAAACCCCAACCATCGTGGAGTTTCTATATGTCTTCTGCTGCTCAGTAGACGTTGTAATGGGCATGTAACTATGAAGCTTTTCAAACATACCGCGTAGCGAAGAATAGTAAACATGCAATGGACGACCATTCTGTTTGGTGTTGTAGATATCAAACTGTAGTTGAAGGATCTTGGCCTCATTCTTCGCCTGTGCATAGGTGGATGCCAAAGTATCCCACATTGCCTTGGCAGTAGGCTGAGTTAGAATATCATTGGCAATCTCTGTAGAAAGAGTCCCACAAAGCCAAACACGCGCATACGCGTCATCTTGCTTCCAAGAAGCATTTGCTCCGGTCTTCTCCGTTGGTTCTGGATCTGTCAGGATGTGCTCCTTATTGATGCACTGCATGAGGGTCAGAAACTGCATGGACCACAATTCATAGTTGGTCCCATCCATCTTAACAATGGGGGCCGGACCTTTGAAGGCTCCTGACGAGAATATGTCACCCTTGTTTTCTGACATGATGTGAAATAGCCAAATAACGGAGTTCGATCGGAGAGTAGACCAATATAATGGAGTCTACAGAATCATATGAATGATTGGTAGTTTCATACAATCATCCTTTAATCCTCTAAGCGGTTTGTGGTTTGTGATAATGGAGGCCAATAAGCCCTCAAAGCAGGAGTAGCTTCTCAAAGAAGGAGCAGTAGATACGTTAGTTACTCACAGATACGTGAGTGCACACAGGGCGCCTTGGGGGCGATCAGGGGCACAACAGGGCGCGTTGGGGGCGAACAGGGGCGCGCGCGGAGAGCGATTAGGGTACAGATCTCAAGCGTGCGCCTGCGATGTTGAGAGCGAACAGGGGCGCACAAGGGCTTGTTCAGGGCGATACGGTGTGGAAGAGCGCAGCCGCAGGAGCAGGCGATCAGGACGATCACAAGGCGCAGACGTGCGCAGGCGATCAGGTGTGGAAGAGCGCAGCCGCAGGAGCAGGCGATCAGGGCGTTTCTCCGAGATGATCAGATGTCTCCGCGCCTGCGATCAGATGTCTCCGCGCCTGCGAGGATACCTCGCACAGGGTCCCGGAGGGCCGTGCGCGAGGCGAGGGCGAGGAGATACCAGGCGAGGAGACGACTGCTTGCTTCCTGCGCGAGAGGAGAGGCGTATGGGTATACGCACGGGGGTGATTAGGAAGTGATTACGTATATGGCTCTGATACCATGTAAAAGGGATGAACTTAGATAAAATTACGAAAGGTCCAAGGATTCTCTTATATAGGAGAAAAATCCATTGGATAAAATACAGAAGATAAATAAAGAATTACAAAAGATAAGCAAAAACAAAAATTGGAATTATCTAAATACATAAAATAGGGATTATCTCAACATTTATCCTATAGGATTTCTCATCTCTATATAAAGGAACATATAGCTATAGATTAAACAATTCAGTCAATTATCTCCATAGTACTCAAGTGAAAGCATTATTATACCATAATACAGAGAGAAGACCCATTGACTTCACATAGTGTCATTAATAAATTTTGAATTTAGCAGATTCGTTGAACGAAAAGAATGCATTTAAGAGTCACAGTCACACAGTATCAGATAAAGTTTAAAAATTCAAAAATGAATGTTTCCCATTGTCTTTTTACATTCTCACGCAAGCTAGAGGAGGAAATGTATTTCACTGTCAATTTTGACTTTTGAGTTTTGATTACTTAAACTATAAATACCAGAACCCAAATTACTCGTCGTGAAGAGGTAGAAACTAGAAAGGGATATTTCTGAGAGACTTTTAAGAGTGCCCAAATTATCATATTCGCCATTACCCACAATTTTCTCAGATGATAGAACAGGCTGGAACAAATGAGGCAATGCAATTGCATACCAGGGTCGTCCCCTTCCATTACCAATCTCAAATCATTTCTACCCGATCATAAAAGACATTGAGTGGTCATCCTTTTTTTTTCAAAATAAATTATCAATCTCCACTTATTATAAAGGACTTTCTACAAGCCCTAACTTCTACGAAATCACAATAATGAAAGAACTAATCAACAATGATATGCCTAAAATCTACACTGTCTACAATGTACTAAACTAAGATGCTGATTTTTCTTCCCGAGATGTGTGCCCGAACTCCTTTTTTTTTGAATAGGTTGCCCGGGATTCTTGTTTAGCACGGTACAGCCGTGCGCAATTGTACACCTTACATACAGGAGCTTCGGTGACTTCTGATACTATTTGCAGACCGTCAAGAGGTGGGTGTTGTTGGTCGTCCTTTGGGTTTTCTCGTGATAGGTCGATAAGCTCTATCTAATTACATGATCTCTGAAACAGCTAGACTATTATCGCCGTCTGGTGATGGATGTTTGTCACGTTTTACACCGGACCATGTTCGTGTGCTCTTCATCCACATCCGCAAAAAAATGAATTCAGCAAGATTGGACCTAAGAAAATTACACTCGTACAAAAAAAGCACCGGGACAAGATTCAATGCCGCTCCCACAGTCTCCCATAAGTCCAAAACCACTGCTTCACTGCAAATTTGCACTACACTAAATTTCAAACAGTCCCCTGAAATCCGTTAACTCGGACAGATAGCTCACAAAGGGCTCACATTTTAGCTCAGATCTTGCAAGTTCTCACGCGCATTCGGACTAAAATTCGCATACTCAAAGCACGACGCGATCAAACAAATAAGAAAAAGATCCGCATCTCACCGTTAACAAATTGTTCATCTCGAGTTTAGATGAAGAGCTCCGGATCTGCACGCGGAATCAGAGAACGGAGGGACGGGGGAGAATCAGAGCGTGGACACAGTCGATTTAGGGTTTGGATTCCGCGATTACCCCGGAAGGTGAGAGAATGCAGACGAGGCGTTCGTCGGAGATGGAGTGAGGAGGTGAAGGCCAAAAAATAATAATTTAGATTTGGGATCAGGTGAAGTAGGCAACGTTTTTAATTTAGCGATATAATTATCTTTTTTAATTCATATTATATGGAAAAGGGATCTTACATCAAGGCGTGTAGGCAATTGCTACACCCGACTCCTTTTTTTAATATTTTTTTAATTTTTTTAAAATAAAACATTTGAGGAATTAGATCACTATATATCACCGTGGTGTTATTCCAAAATCAACTTAATTCAAGACTTATATCATCTCCATCAAGACAAATGAACTTTAACGGTTTCAGAATTGTTGAAATTGATCCATTATGGATGAACGTGTTAGGAATGTTTGTTTTCCATAAAATTTGAAGAACATATTTCCCTCAATATATTAAGAAAATCTCTCCTAAGGTTTCCTTCAAAAAGTCCAAAATTAATGAGAAAAAAGGTCGTTGTAGATAATTACCTACACCCCTTGGTGTAGGCTCCCAGCACAAACATTTGATGAATGTAAATAAAGTTTTACTATTATTTTGAAATGGATTCAAATACTTTTTTACAAGAAAAATGGCAGATAAACTTAAAATATAAAATATCTTTATTTTACAAATAACCACGTTACTATGTTGGGTTGTTGTCACTCTTTTTTAATATCAATTGGGCCTATCACAGTTCTGTCCTTTTATGATATCGATTATGCCTTTATTTTATCTTAACGTAAGGTAGAACTGTGAGCTTTGTAAGAAGTCAAGGGTATAAATAATATTAAAAAAA
Organism: Ottelia alismoides; assembly: GCA_037367405.1. Lineage (NCBI taxonomy): Eukaryota > Viridiplantae > Streptophyta > Magnoliopsida > Alismatales > Hydrocharitaceae > Ottelia > Ottelia alismoides. The sequence continues at coordinate 312,670 of JAZKJV010006289.1, forward strand.
GGAAGGGGCATAATTGATATTGCATAAGTTGAGAAGGTCACAAGTGATAAAAAACTCTAATATATTTAGAACAAACACAAACAATGTTTATATGTTTCAATATTCCCAAAGCATCTTCAACTATATTTATATAGTTAAATGTAAACGATATCACTATGGGTTTGTAAATGTTGAAATAATAATCATAGCTATATTGATCGAATAACGCGGAATCGAAATCTATTTGGGGAAATTCGGATATTATATCAAAAGTGGAGTAATCAACTGTGATCTCATCTTAAGAGTTGATTATTAGTTTTCATGTTAAAGTCGAGTTCTTTGAAGGAAAAGGGAGATTGGTGATGGGGTCGAAGGCAAAATTGCATGACTTTAGTTTATGGCATGTTTAGCTGAGCTTAATGGTTTCCTGCAAGGGTGTGACTAGAAGTAGATACAAGGTCATGTTAACATGTCCATAACCAGGGATGTCAATCTGGGTATATCTATCGGGTACATGAATCGAACCCGCTTCATTTAAGGATCCAAAATATATCCCATTTAGTTTTTGATGAGCTTGGGTTTTAAATTTACTACCCAAGTAAGTATGGTATGAGTATGGGTTTGGGATTGTCTTGTGGGTACCATCCTTGCTCCCATCCCAAATCCCGAATAAAAAAATAAGTACAAAATAGATAGATGTGTTGCATTTTAGTGAAATGCATCCAATCTATTTCATATTTAAAATGTATCAATCAACATAAATAAAATTCCAGTTCAATTTTGTGACATTCGAGTTTGAATAACCCGAGCCTGACCGAATTAAGGTTTATTTGATCCGATAAAACTATCGATTGATATAAAATGATTCAAGACGATCTAGAGATCGTAAATCAAATTTTGTTTGAGATCAATCGATCAGAAATCAATTGCATCGTAAAGCGTGCTACCAGAAAAGCCACGACATAATTGGACATAGTAAAAAGAATCTGATACCATCATAAAATTTTCTCGAGAAAATAAGACCAACAAAATCAATTATTCGTAAATCGGGGATCGTTTGATCATTTAAATCACAAAATTTTGTTTAAAAACCATGATCATATTTTGTCAATTTATCTATCTATCTTGGATAAGAAAAGTATGAAATTTATATCATTTGATCATTCATAGACGATCAAAATGAGATATTATACATCAAAATCAGAGATTCAATGTGCAAGTGACTTTGGTATTCCAAAAAAGAGAGAGAAAAGGTAAAAATTTTCCAACAGCATCCAGGCCCCCTTTCTCCCTCTATTTGACCCAAAATATTTGAACACTTGGCATCAATTTTTTCCTCCACTTGTCAACAATCAATACTCTTTCTCCTTATATATAAACGTCATGCTTTATTTTTATTTTCCAATATTCTCCCTAATTACCCAACTGAAGGAACTCCTTTTCTTCTCCATTCTCAGTTGAGAACTGATGCAAGTGGGAGAGCATGTACTGCAACTCTACAGACAATTTCTACTTGTTGCCAATTCCTAGCATCTGCTAAGAACCCCTCCCTTTGCACATGTTGTTGCTGGAGAAGCTCCAGCCCCTTCCCTTGAGATGTTGTTGTTGCTCATCCGATCCAATTGAAGCTGCACGCAACCACTGCAAAGTTGTTACCCCCCAACAACAGTTGATTGTTGATGCATGCCCTGAAGGAGATGTGCTCCTTGCTGCTTGATGGAGCTCTAAATCCACCCGAAGGCTGCTGCTGGAAACCATCAATTTAGCCATCTGCATGCATGATTTTTTCTCCAAATTTTTGAGAATCCATAGGTACAATCATCCATTCTCTTGATGCCTTTCATGCAAATCCAAAATAAGAATCCTTATTCATGCACTGATTTTATGTTAAAAATTCAAAGATTTGTTAGTGAATTGCACACTGATAGATCTAATTTCAAACCACCATTCAGCTAGTGATCTCATGATCTAAAGTTGGGAACATTGGGGGTATAATAGCCTAATAAATATCAAATTTCAGACCAATGTATTATTGTTGTTCATCCTTTAAAATTTAAAAATTTGAGGGTGTTTAGCATGAATTTGTGTCAATTTTCAGATCACAATAGCAGCATTTTGTATGTTTAATTTGTGAAAGATTGGGGATGAATTGTATGTGCAGTTGAGTCTAAAATTCAAACCTATATTGGTACAGTGTTCATGCTTGTGGAATTTGTTATCTTAATAGATGGAAATTTGAAGAGATTAGCATGCATATAAGACCCAAATTCAGGTAATAATTGCTATTGTTTTGATTAATTATTTGGCTAAGAATTTGACTTTCATATTACATATGTTCTGCTGTAATTTTTAGTTTAAAAATTTGAATTTTTGGAAGCCGCTGATATCTACTATTCAACATTTTTATTTAAAAATTTTGAATAAGAATTTTGGAAACTAAAAGCTAATGTTCTACTCTAATTTTAGTTTAAAAAATTGAAAATTAAGAAGTTGCTGATATCTGCTACTAATATATACTATTCAAGATTTTAGTTTAAAAATATTGAATAAAGATATTGAAATTTAAAAGTAATTGTTACCAATAACATTGATTGAGAATATAAAGATTAATCCAAGATAAATTCTAATCTCTTGATCTCAGAATGAAGTGTTGAGAAATTGATGGTTTAGCATGCAAATTAAGTATAACTTTAGAACAAGTAGCTACTGATTTCATGTGGATTGAGGAGAAATTAATGGTGAATTGTACACAACTAAGTCAAGTTTTAAAAGCATCAATTAGTCACTGAGCCCATGAAAAAAATTTAGATAATTGGGGATGAACTAGCATGCAAGTTGAGATAAATTTAGATTTAAATAAAAACACCTAATGTCGTGACTAAATAAGAAAGATTGGAATTTCTGCACTGAATTGAACTTAGATCTAGATCTAGTGAATGGCTGATAAGCTCATGATTTTAGAAATAATAACATGTGACTGCAAGGACCGATCATCTCATGATTTAATCCTCTAGGTATACTTTACTAAATATAGACCACTATTAACAAATTTCTCGACAAAAGACCTATATCTGTGTAGTCAACCACAGAAAGTTTGAGAAAGGATAATGAATCAAGTCAGTGATGATTGATAATTAAGAGTGCCGATCATGGTGATCCTTACACCTGACTGTGTGAGGGTGCGGTGACCCTTAGCTGGACGGGATATATGAACTTAGTTAGGGCAGGATCGCCTAGTGCACAAGTCTAGGATCCCAATCCTTCATATGGTTTTTACGCGAGCTCGCAGTGTTTGTACACTTTGTTGGGATCCAGGTTTTTGACCAGTTCCATTGACACTGTTTTAGTAGGGTACCTGGCAGAAGGACCCTTGATTTTATTTTTCGAGCTCTTTTTGCATATATCGACCAGGTCGGTTTTTGGAGTGACTTAGTCCAGAAAGTCTCTGCCACCCGTCTTAGGAGTGTAATTCTAGAGTGTGCCTAGCCCTCTCTTGGACCACACTTATACTGGGATGACGAGACGGAAGAGTCTCTTAAGAGTCTTCCTCACCGCTTGAGTTTTGGTTAGTGTTCTGTCAGTAGGTCCAGACAAATAAGAGATCGTTGTCAGATGGAGTTATGGTTGGTTACAGTTGAGTTTGACTAGAGTTTGGTTACAACTGAGTTGATTACAATTGAGTTTGGTACTGTTCTTGAGGTTGTTTACTATTCCGCTAGTAGGTCCTGGTAAGGAAAATATTGTGAGACAGAAATCATCAATCATCATTAATTATCAATCATATACATTAATCATAATTTAGAACTACTACTATGGATGTTAAGTGAAGCTAGTGGACGTGTTGGGAACTTAGTTAGGATGCATTATACTCAATCGCATGCCTACAGAGGTATCCCAACCTAAGGCACTCATTACACTTTAGAGTCATAGTATGATATCACTCAGATCAAGACCACAAACTATCCACTAGGCTTGAGAAAATATACAAAAATAAAGATCAGATCAGAGACTTGTCATCTACAATCTCAAGATCCATCAACATGACAATAAGTGATAAAAATATGATAATCTATTAATAAATGAAAATATTATATACAAAAATTTAAGGGGTGATGTGTAATTAGGGGATTCACATATATAACAACTTGAAAATCAATTTCCGCGCAAGCATCTTGTTAAATTTACATGACAATACCTATCTACTTGCTTCTTTTTGAACCCACTGAAATACTTGTTATTTTTAATAAATTAGTTTGTACTCAATCTTTATAGACATTTCTCTTTTTCAACATGGATGGCAAACAAGGTGCCTGCGACTCAGTAGATTAACAGTTGGACGTTGAGCTTACACAATTACTTTCGACTGTACACATGTAGTAGTTGTACAAGATAATGTAAACACTTTTCTTTCTTTTCTGTTACATTTTGGGAAACGTATACATAATGTAGTTTCTTTTGTTACATATAACTGTATATGAAACTTAATGCAATGTGAATTGTTGGTACTTGTTGTTTTGTGTCTTGAGAGTGTCATTTTGAATCGCGAAAAATTTTCCCTACATTTCAGTAATCTAATGCGATCAATTATGAATATAATATCGTGAGTGTTGTATAAACGGGCAATCTGGATCCGCGAGCATGTCAAACTTTCTCTTCTCCATCCATTTATTCATATTTAACTACCATTTTGTATCTTCAATAAATAAAAATTATCAAACCAAAAGAGTCAAACACCTAATATATATAAATATTTAACATTGCATCCACATTGCACATCTTTATGTACCACCATATTACATGATCTCCCTCTGTTTAATCTATGTGTGAAAGTCTTATGTACATTTATGAAAAACTTAATGCTTTATTATGTCGAATACGTGAGTACCATTGGGTGCACTGATATCCGCCGAGTATATGTGATCCCACTAGAAATTACATGTTTAATAAATAGATGGGTATGCTAGTGATTTAATAAATTAGCACGGATTTGGGAATATGGATACACGCGCCAAACTTGACCCATTGACATCCCTATCCATAACAATTTGTTGGTCTACAATTATTAACGGTTCCAACTTCATGTTCTTGAAATATAAGTTTGAAATAATTAAGTATATCATCTATCTATGTGTTCCATAAGGTCCGGGTTTTAAAAAATAAGTTCAAAATAATTAGTAATATTTAATGACCTATAAATACGGTTAAAATGTATGTGATACCAATGAGTAGATAATTGTGCTATTCCAACCTTTTTCTTAATTTTTGTTGTAGAATTTTTGAAAAATTCAATGGGAGATTTAAATCACATATTGTTAAGATGTTGTCATTCGAATTCGTAAAGCACATGCACTCCTAATATATACATTTGGAATGGATCAATTTCAGCAATTCCGAGACCATTAATTGTTGATATGCTTGATGGATGATACGATAATCTCGAATTAAGTCGAATTTTAAGTGACAACATCATGAAAATATGCGATTTAATTTCCCCCTCTCCTCCCGTGAGTTTTTTTTATATTATAAAAAAATTAAGAAAAAAAGAGTGAAAGTAGCCTGATTGCGCATACATTTTATCCTATATATATGACATGTTTTAGTCTTGTAACATTATTGTTGTATAGTTTTCATGATAGTATCGAAATTGATAGACACGTTTTTAGATTGTGTCCCCTTTTTTGAAAATACGCGGGGTCCATACCTGGTAACATTCAATCGGTTTATTAATTCCAATAAAAATTTAAATACATTCTTGAGTTTTATTTTCAATCACTCGAATCATGGGCATAACATATAAGTTCCGTATAAGTAAATTTAAAAGGAATCATTCTCCGAATACAGATCTACTAGCAAATATTATGATGATAGTTGAATTTCACGGTATATTTCGAAATTTCAGAACATAATTACAGTGGTATTTTTATTTCTGCCCATAACCCAAACTAAATTGAAACGGCTGCGTAAACTACATATGTATATCCTCTCTCCCTCCAAGATTCTTCTGGCTCTACAATCATGTTTCAATTTAAGGTAAATTATAAAAAGGCATCATCTGTGCATTAATTCACAATTAAAGACCTGATTTTCAAATGTAACAAAGTGTACATAATCTTATTTTTTAGGAAGCTCCCATTGCCCTTTTAAGACGAAGTTAGACTCTAAAGTTGAAGTTTCAAGCTCCTTTCATTCGAATCATCAATCATTATAAAAAATGACAATTCTTAAGGTTGGACTTTGAAAATATATTAGATTAAAAATAAAAAACACATATCATATAATTTCCTACTTGAATTTTGGGTTTTTATCAGTTGTGTCTGAGATATTGCTATTTCAATTATGCCCATCTCTTTTTGGGAATATCACTTGTGCGTTCAGTCACTTCTTGTCGTTCTATCACGTGTGCCCCTCCATTACATTGACCATCAATAAGTTGAACTCAACCATGGTTTAATCAAAACATGGTGTAGTTAAGAGGGGCATATATTGAAGATGTCGAGGAAAAATCGTTTCGCTGGAAAGATGTCGAGGAAGGCAGCGGAGCGACGGTGGGGGGAGTCACCGACACGGATATGGTCGTAGACGAAGGTAGGTCTGACCAGTCGAGGCGGAGGCTCTCGAAGGATGTCAAAGTTGCAGGGGAGGTCTGATCAGACGAGCATGGGGTGGGTGCAGAGGATGATGAAGCTGTAGAGGAGGTGTTGGAGGGGCGGAGGAGGGGGTTGGGGGCAGAGGAGTGGGGAGGTGCGGGGGCAGGGTATGGGGGTGAAGTGGGACAGAGGAGGAGTGGGGGCGGAGGGGAAGGCGTGGGGTTGGATGTGGAGGTCCTCGAGGAGGAGGAGGCAACACAGAGGAACTGGGGGAGGCGCGTGGGGGAGGGAGGGGGCGCAGAGGAGTGGGGGTGAAGGGGAAGGCGTGGGGTTGGAGGTTGAGGTCCTCGGGGCAGAGGAGGCAATGCAGAGGAACTAGGGGAGGTGCGTGGGCGGGGGAGGGGAGCGCAAAGGAGGAGGGGGGGGGCACAAGGGTGTTGGGGGAGACAATAGGAGCTCGAGACAAAGGAGGTGACATGGCGGCAGGGGAGAGGCGAAGGGAGGTGTTGGGGACGGGGGGAGGAGGCGATGGAGGAGGAGCAAGGGGATAGGGAGGAGGAAGGAAAGGGGAGGAAGAGGAAGAAGATCGGGGAGGATGAAGAAGAGGAAGAAGATGGGGATGGAGGAGCATGCGTCGGCAGAGGACCTAGAGGGGTAGGGGTAGAGGTGGTAGAGGGCCTGGAGGAGGGGGGCGGTGGAGGAGAGCTTGGAGGTGGATTGGCGGTGACGGAGGCAACCTTGGAGTGGGAGGGAGGAAGAAGAAGAAGGGGGAAGAAAAATATTTTTTTACCCTTCATTTTTTAATTAATTACCTATGTATCCCCAAATTTAACAGTTGTTTAGGATGAGGATAGACGACAACTAATCCGAGGGGCACAAGTGATAATTGCGGAAGAAATCAGAGGACAACTAATATTTCCAAAAAGAGATCAGCCTATTATGTTTAATGATCATTACTTATCAAAAATATAATTTGGATCTAAGTTGGATGCATTGTAACATGTATGTACATGTGTAAGTGTACATAGGTATAATATATATATATATATGATCTCATTCATTAATTTCTCACACGAAAACTGTAAATTTCCTTTATGCACGATCATGGAACAACAAACATTTTAAGGTCGTGTTCCTTTGGAGAATAAACAGTGGAATAAGATGTCAATTCTCCGCCCGACGCGGCTTGCAAAAGTACGGTTGCTTTCATCCATATCTCAGTATTTCACCTTATTCCACTCGTATTCATACCTTTAATTCACCTTACTTATCCTTATTCCACCTCATTATCCTTATTATTATCTTTTCAGTCGAACGGAGAATATACCTGTATTCTCTTTATTTCTCATCATTATTCCTGCTTATTCCCGAACCGGATGCTCCTTAAAGGAGCACATATGAGAGAAAAATGCAAGGATTATAATGATTTTAGCGAAAACTAACATAGATTTGAATTGCTATGGCTAGTTCAATAAACCGCACGGAGTAGACATATTACTCATCAAAATGTAATATCCAATAATGAACACAATGTTTTTTTTAAACATGTCATTTACCTTTTTCCCGTTTCAAAACAGTCCACAAACACATCAAAGCGGAGCTTTCACAATAGTTCTAGTTGAGACGAAAGGAGGTGCCCACTGCCAGTTGAAAGACAGCTCAGTTGAAGCTAGTGAGGGTATTTAGACGCTGTTGGGTCACTTGGGTGGGCTCCTCGCGGGACGTTTGCATTCATGTCCTTGGAAAACCTTCGGCATTAAAGTTACAGATTCACTTGACAAGATTTGATGCAAATCAGAATTGGGTTGGGGTATCCCTTGTGAATAGTAGTTGTTTGGAGGAGGAGCATAAGAGTGATAATTGCGATGTGATGTGACATTAATTATGTGTTATATCAACTTTTTTTAATGATTATAATATATTTTTTATATTAATATTTTTTTAAACATAATTAAAAAATATTATACCAAAGAAATTGCAGAGTCAATACAAGTAATTCCAATCCAGGTTCAGAGGGTTGGAAGGAGGGGTATGTCGGTGTACATCGGTGTACACCGGCTACCAAACGAACCCTTAGGGATTGTTTGGTAGCGGGATATGGGATACATGTTAAGAATCGATTAAGTTGTTATATATCCCTTATTTCTGTCCGTTTGCATGGATAGAATCTATGAGTCAAAGAAGGATAAATGGTAGTTATTTGTTATTCTTCTGGCTAGATAAGAAGGGATATGGGATATAAGTTAATTATGTTAGATAAAATTGTAAGATAAGTGATAGTTATTTGTATTTTTATGACGTGAAAGATTGATGATTGAGAGATATAGTTTCAAATGGCATCCCTCATGTTGACTGTAAAACTCAAATATTGATTATCTTCACAGGGATAGAATCTTGTGAGATAAGAAGGGATACATGCCATATTTCCCTCGAACGAACATGGCCTTAGATTATACACATTACCTAGATATACCGGTTAATATCTTTACATAAAATAATCTTAGATTATAAAAAGGTAAGAAAATTTTTATTGATTAACATAAGCCACTAGGTTTACCAACATTGATCAATCACCACCAAAATTTTATTTATTCCTTACATTCCTCCCCTCTACTATCTCCTCCTTTACCCTCCCATTGATCCTATGGTATATTTTTTTATTTTAGCGGATTAAGTACATATAATGATATGAGTTTTTTTGCATGTACAAATATTATTGCACATATAAGACAATGATATATATATATGGTTATATTTTTTTACAGATATAGAAATGGATATACGTAACTCAGCCATGGCTAGTCCCAAGCTCGGGTAAATGAGGAGGGTTGCGTTAAGTAGCCAATAGCCGGCGTAAAATAGTCGGAGACAACATCCTAAATAATATTTTTTAAAATATTATTTAAGAAGTTGCCTCACGACAATCAGATCTTTTCAACATGGATTTAAGAAAACATATAGATTTCGTTAGAGCCCTTTACTTGCGACGCGTTACATCACCCGAATGTGATGAAAATTTGGCAAGGGCCGCTACATTACAGCCTGGATGTAGTTCAAATTTTGCAAGGGTACTCGCATGAGGAACGCATGCGAGTAAATAAACTAGTTCCGCTGCATCACTACCCAGATGCAGTCCAAGTTTGCAAGGGTTCTCGCATAATAGACGCATGAGAGTAAAGAAAATAGTCCAAAAGAGATTAGAAAGGAAGTTGTGGATTGGTAATTGGAATATAAGCACTTTAACTGGAAAATTGATGGAGATAATGGATACAATAGAAAGAAGGAAGACTCATATACTATGTCTTTAAGAGACTAAATGGGTTGGAGAGAAAGCAACGGAGATCGAGAAGATATGCTTTAGACTTTGGTATTCTAGTAAAGATAAGGGCAGGAACAATGTTGGAATGGCCATTCATAAGGATTTTAAGGATTGTGTGGTTGAGGTGCAAAGATTCAAGGATCGGATTATTTTGCTAAAATTTATGCTTGAAGAAGAAATTATGAATATCATCTCAATTAATGCACCGCAAGTTGGCTTAGATTAAAGGACTAAACAAGCTTTTTGGGAGGATCTAGATAAGATTTTACAAAGAATCCCACAAATAGATATGATTTGCATAGATGGAGATCTTAGTGGACATTTGAGAATAGATGCTTCATGGTATGCTAATGTTCATGGAGAACATGATTTTGGGGATAGAAATGAAGAGGGAAAAGTAATTCTAGATTTTGTAATATCATATGACCTTTTCATTGCAAACACTCTCTTCAAGAAGAGGGAGGAGCATTTACTTACTTATAAGAGTGACCCAACTAGAAAACAGATATATTACGTTGTGTTGAGGAGAAGAGATTGATTGTACTATAAAGACTACAAAGTAATCTCAGGAGAGAGTTTGACAACCCAACATCGCTTGTTAGTCTTGGATTTGCAAATAAAAGGGTTGGTAAAGAAAATGAGGGTTCCTAAGATCAGTAGAACTAAATGGTGGAATCTTCCACTGAAGCAAGCAAGCTTCATTGAGAATGTTGGGATTGTAGCGGAAGTGCAAACGAGATGTGGGAGGCAGTAGCATCTTGTATCCGGAAGGTAGACAAAGAAATACTAGATGAGCCAAAGGGAGGAGCTCCAGATCAAAAGGAGGCTTAGTGGTGGAGTGAAGGGGTGCAAGAGAAGCTAAAAATTAAAGAAGCATGCTTTAAAGCCATGTCTAAGGATACAACAAAAGAAACTATCACAAACTACAAAATAGCGAACAAGGAAGGAAAGAAGGTTGTAAGCGAAGCTAAGTCAAAAAGTTTTGTATAAAAAATCTCGACTCTAAGGAGGGCCAGAAGGATACATTCATGTTGGCCAAAGCAAGAGAAAGAAAGACCAAATACCTTTCTCAAGTGAGATTCATTAAGGACGAGGAAGGTCACGTGCTTGTTACTCAGAAGGATATAGAGACTAGATGGGAAAAGTACTTCCGTAAACTTTCCATTGAGGAAGGAAATAGAGAGATCACTTTGGATGATCTAGCTAGTAGTGAAAGTTACTTGAATCATGCATGCTATAAACGAATACAAAGAAAGGTAGTAGAGGAGGCTTTGAATGTTATGAGACATGGAAAAGGTGTAGGAGCAGATGACATTCGTGTAGAAGTATGGAGAGTTTTAGGTGAATGTGGTTTGAGTTGACTTACGAATCTATTCAATGTTATGTGGCGAAGCAAGAAAATACCTGAAGATTGGAGGAGTATCATGGTGCCTCTTTATAAGAATAAAGGAGACATTCAAAATTGTTCAAATTACAGAGATATCAAGCTAACGAGTTATACTATGAAAATTCGAGAACGTGTGATCAAAAGAAGGATGAAATAGGCTAAGTATATGCATTCAGTATGTTATAGCACGTTGAGTGGGAACCTAATCAACCAACTTTAACACTTTTATTCCAAGGTCCGACTCATAGAGGTAGTCGTACAACTAAGAAGTGATTAATGAAATAGGCTAAGGCTAAAGGCCCGTTAAGACATTTGGGAGGGGGGATGATGTTTTAAGATTTTTAGTTCAGTTTATAAATTTTTAATTGTTTTTGTTTATTTTCTTATGCTAAAAGTAAGCAGTGTAGGTCTATATGTTATTTTTAAATTTTAAAAATTTTCTTTTGATTTTTAATTTTAAAAAAATTGAAAATTGGTTAATTTAAAAGGGGAATTTAAGATATATACACAAATGGATGCATTTTATTTTTGTCAGAAGTTATAAAAATATAATAAAATAGAAATAAAATTTTTAACTATCATTTATGTTTTTAAAATGTTTTTTGAGATTCTTAAGGTGTAAAAAAATAATTTTAGATCAATAACAAATGGAGTTTGGAAATAAGTTTGGCTTAAAGTGGAAGTATGGGATTTATTGCTTTGTATATATGGTTAAATATAATATATATGGTTACTTTTATTGTATAATAGAAAATTTGATTAAAAATATTTTTTTTGAATTTTAGTGAATTTGTATGTTTTTTCAAGTTGTCCATTTTTACTATTTTAAGAGATATATTTTGATATTTACTGATTTTTGGATATGACAAAATATGGATAAAAATTATTGTCACTAATGTTTTTAGAATGTTGGTTGCTTTTCAGGGATTTAAAAAAATATTTAAGGTTTGTAAAATCTGGAATAAAAAATCAAGATACCCTTCTAATGTTGGGCACCTAAAGTACTTTTATTTTAGAAAAACGTGTGTAAATAATGCTATAAAAATTCAACAAGCAAAAACACTTGAAAATTCTATATGAAACAAAACAGTATATTTTTCAATAAAACTTGGCATGTAAAAAGATATATCAAAGAACTACACTTGCACGGAAAATGAACACCAGATTTTACTCGCATTATTTTCTAGCAATTAATTAGTGAAAATCACACATTTCTCATAAGATAATAGTAATATATCCAAAATGGCTCAAAAAGTTCTCAAAGTAATACTCGAGCTGAAGCGTGAGTCAATAGTACGCCATAAGAATTAGCAATCCAACAATGGGCTTTTGGAGTGTTGAAATGCAAAGTCTAGGGCATAATTTAAAAAATAATATACTTAACTAAAATTTTGAATCCTACCTCAGCTGGCACTATAACAAAATTGAGCTATAGTGACGTTTTTTTTCAAAATCCGTCACTAAATTAGCCGTTGTTAAATATATAATGATGATATTATTCGTTGCGAAATGAGTTTCTGTACTCAAAACTAGCAACGAATATCATATTTGTAGTTATATGATTAGCAACAGTCCATATATCGACGCTTATCCATTGCTATTTTTCAAAATATCAACTAATCGTCGCTATTTTTTTAGTTCAAAATTTAGCGACGATTAATTAGAAATTTGAAAAATAGCTACAGATAAGCGTCTCTATATAGACCGTTGCTAATGATATAACGACATATATGATATTTGACGTTAATTTCGAGTACGAAAAATCATTTCACAACGAATAATATCATAGTTATATATATATATATATATATTTAACAACGGCTAATTTAGTGATGGAATTTGAAAAAATGCCACTATAACTCAACTTTTTTTATTGTGGGACTATTGTATAATAATTAAAAACCTCTTGGGTTAGTGCTGCATATTGCCCCCATTATGTGTATTATCAAGTATTCATATAAAGCCAGGGGGCTCTTGCAACTGGAGAAAGCTCATAGGGTTCTAATGAATTTTCACTTTATTTAGACTTTAGTGGCTCAAATTAAGTTGTATGATGCGATCTTGACCGTCTACGCATGTGACTCCACACCCATTATGGGACCTCGCAGATGTCAATATCTGGCACCACCCGAATCTATGATACTCGGTAAGCATATCTCATACCCATTTGATTAACATTCAAAATATATAATTAATGGGATAAAAGCCACAAAGATAAGGAAATGAATAGCTGTATTTATTCTCATTACTCATTTTTCAATATCTACTTCATGTCGGCAAGAGATATATTATGCATAAATATGAAATTTATCACAATATTCTCTTGAAAGTATACCTCTATATGATGTCTCAAGAAAAGTAAAAGCTGGAAGCAAAAGTAAATTGAAAAAAAAAGCAACCCACCATGTCTACTACATAATGGAAGCTCGGATAATACAACCGTCAATGTTGCGGTTGCTAAGGTACACTGTTGGGTTCACATGAAGGTAACTTAATGAGCAATTTCTTAGAAACAATTCTATTTATAACCACTAGTGTATTTCAAGCAATAAGCGTACACATTCTCACGCACTCACCCACTCATTACGATGAAATCATCTATAATACATATATGAACCCCCATCAGGTCACACATTCGATATATGATTTGAGTCTTTTTTCTTAATATGAAACATCATAAAAATCATACAAGTAAACTTCATTGGCAAAAGTCCCCAATGATATAAGGCACAATTCCAAACTCTCTATCATTATCCAAAATAATATAACTCACTTTGGTAACATCATTCGAGGATCTCTATTTTTCCATGGAGATAAGAAACAAGTTTGTTAGTCTCCTTCTTCATTAACCATCTTCATAAAATTCTTCTCATAATGCTAACACTTGGAATTAACTACTAGACTTTTTATAAGCTCAATACTCACCTCCTCTCCTAGGACGTATCCTGACAAGAAGAGAGACACCAACTCGTACTATATTTGGTGGCTTATTATGACATAGATCTTCATCAAATGTATGTAAAGACAACTTTTTTGACTTGACAGGGCATATGACAACAGTTTGATTTATAAGGACAAAGTAAAGAGATGACATGATCAGCACATTAGGTGCAAAGACTTTGTCCCTGGACAAAAGGTATGGTTGTTCAATGCCAGGTTAAAGATGTTCCATGGGAAGCTCAAATCTAAATGGACGGGTCCCTTTGTTGTTAAGAAAGTGCACGAGAACAGAAGTGTAGAGATAGCTGATCTCACAGATGGTGCACAGTCTCATGTCGTAAATGGACAACTGTTGAAGCATTTTGTTGATTCAAAAGAACAGTTAGTCCAAGTCGAGGTCATCAACTTCATGCAGAGCGAGCATAGAGCAGATACATCACATTACTCATCATGAAGATGCAGCATCAAGATTCAACATCTTAGAAGATTCATTCCTCTTGTACATTCGTTCTTCTTTGTATATTCTCCAGATCACATCGATTCTTACACCTACTCTTGTCCTATACTTAGGCTTACCAAGAGCCTAAGTATAGGGGGAGCCGATGCCATCCATGTGTATATACTCATCCATTTTTCCTCTTGACCTCGTCCGCCCCATTTTTGTTCTTCTTCTACACTTAGGCTGACCAGAGCCTAAGTATAGGGGGTGGATCGACTTCTATACTCTTTATTATTCTAGTCATCCTACGCTTAGCACGAGCTATGTCTTTTTCTCGCTTCTTGTGCCATGAGGACATAGCACATGCTAAGTATAGGGGGGCGTGTATATATTACATATATACTTTACCCATAGCTCGTACTTTCACGTATTTTTGTATATATTATACAATAATTATGGTGTGGGTAAAAAAACTTTTTCAAAAAAATCTCTTAAAAAAACTTTTAAAAAAATGTTTTTTGTTCTCTTTTCTTATTTGCTCTAAAAAATATTCAAAAAAATGTGTCCTTTCTTATTTATATATATTTTTCAAAAAAAAGAGATAAAAAAATGTACGACTAGCGTAGTAAATGTCAAAAGGCACTACATCCATCCTTTGTCCCAGCACGACCCCTACGGCTAATCAGAGGCGTCCGTCATGATGTCGAATGGGAGAGACCAATCATGTGGCTGGAGGACAGGAGCCTCGACAAATAGACTCTTGAGAGTCTCAAATGACGTAAGACACTTATCATCTACAATGAAATCGCTGTCTTTGGTCAGCAAATCAGTCAAAGGTCGGGCGATCCTACTGAAATCATGAATGAATCGTCGGTAAAAACCGACGTTCCCCAGAAAAGATCGTAATTGTCGCAAGTTGGACGGTGGATTGAGTTTCCTGATGATATCCACCTTGGCCGGATCAACCTCCATGCCCCTGTTGGAGATGATATTGTTAGACATGTGAGCCCTGGGCGAACCATTCTTACAATAAATGTTATTGTAATATTAATGTTTATCAATAAAAGTTATTGATGTTTTCACTCCCTTTTCTGAAATTATATCAATGAATGCACTATAAGGTCCCTCTGTACAATTAGGGTTATGTACCATGTCCAGCTTGATGATCATACAGCTGTTGATTCATTAAATGAATCATAGAGGCTGGTGTTTGGATGAATATCTAAGGAGTTAGATGGAGGACTCATCAAACACCGTCAAATGATTGTCAAGTGAAGATCTCCAGCCTGAGTAGGAGATGCAATCCTTTCTCACATAGGCTGATATCTGACCGACCTCTTGATGCATGTCCTCTGCATGGGAATAATGATTCGGAGGTGTCAGATTAGTTAGGTCAATGGGTTGACCTGACGAGATCGAGATAACCTAAGTCCTATGTTGAATGTTGTCACAACATAGGCACGCATCCTCTGACCAGAGACAGATATATTGCTATATATCTGAGTATGTACATTAGGCAGACCAATAGGTTGATGACCTAACCAAGGTCTATACACTGGTGAGATGGTGTGCATATAAGGGTGTATGAGCAATATGATCTCTCAAAGGGATCATACAGGTTCACTTGTGAACCGGAAGACATGAGCTCACTCATGAGGTATTGGGACCGATCAAATTCCATGCATGGTCGTCGTGCTTTGAAAGCATGACATGAATTTGAAGGTATGATATATGCTTTGGGAAAGCATATGATCGATACCAAATCCCAAATGACCAAGATTGAGAAACTTAATGATTAAACCCTGAAGAAGACAGTGTAAAATGATCTTGATCTTCGGGTTGATCATGGGTCTTCCAATATGCAGGATGTACAGGTATTGGGAATACCTGAAGGGTGATGTGATCATAAACGATTGTATATCCATGACGCTTCCATTCCGAGGGAGTGATGAAACAGGTCTGGATTTTAGTGACTCCTTTCAGTAGAGAAGCAATCCGATCTTAGTCCAAGTGTTGGACATTGGTCTGAATGAGATTCAGATTCTATGAGAAGATTGGAATTGCGGTCTTGATTTAATCAAGCATCTGTGGGAGGTTTGTAAGATCTGGATTTGAGATAAGATCTCAATATCCAAGTCACTATACATGGAATAATACAATCGCCCTGTCCTTATCTCCAAGTATCTGCGGAGAAAGCACATTATTCTTGAAAGGGTTCAAGAATAATTCATTTGATGAAATATCCAAGCAAGGACTTGATGATTAAATGAGATTTAATTATCAAGCTTAGTATGAATATAATTCATATTGTAAAAATAATTATCTAAGACTGACAATGATCCTTCTTCATTTGATTAAGCACTCGTGGATCACGACATGGATAAATGGATGCTAGCATTGAAGTCATAAATTGACTCCATGCATAAGAATGGTGTATGGACCCTAGAGGATCCACCTAAAGGGGTGAAACCCATTGGGTGTAAATGAATCTTCAAGAGAAAAAGGGGACCTGATGGAAATGTAGAGACTTTCATAGCACGGCTCGTAGCCAAGGGCTACACACAGAGAGAAGGCATCGACTACGATGAGACGTTCTCTCCTGTGGCTATGCTTAAGTCCATCAGGACATTGCTAGATATAGCTGCATCTCTTGACTATGACATCTAGCAGATGGAAGTCAAGACTGCTTTCCTCAATGGCAAAATGAAAGAATAAAGGTTATGAAATGCTTATTCATCAATACTTATGTATATACATGTAAATATTAACACATGATAAATGAGCATGTAAAAATAAATAAAAATCAGAATTAAGTACTGCATAAAATAATAAGAAATTTTCATGTTTTGATTTAAAAATAGTAAAATCATTATTAATTTTAACTAGTTAATAATGGATTTTGGAATCCCTATTTTATGGTTGGTCCACATGGACCAACCAGAAGCCAAGAGAAGTTGACCCAACGGGTCAACTGTCCATCCCCTCCGCCTCCCTTGTCAAAAGTCTCGTGACTTCCAACATTCTCCATTTTCCCCCATCCGTCCATGCCTCCATACGCATCGAGACACCCACCTTCCTACTCTCCCATCTCCCCTACTCCATGTCGGACGTATAGCCTCCACCAACCATCGTCGTCTTCCATGCAATCTTGTTCCCCCTTTCCACCATTGCCATGCCTATAAATACAACCCCCGTCTTCTTTTTTGAGTTTTGATCCTTTTCCACGTATGTAACCCAAAAAGGACCCATCTAGGCTGAGTTCATGGTGATAACATCGACTCCTAAGCCTTGACGGTGAGGATAAGGATGTGGCGGTGGTGATCCTGCCCAACCGAACCCAACTCCGACAACCTACCTCCTCCTTGGCCAATAGGGCTAAGTCTGAGCTGATAGCTGGAAATTTAATCGCTTTTCGTTTCCATGTTGTAATTTAGTATTTAATTCCTATGTTTGAACATTAGGATATGTTAATTTGTAGATTTAAGATAGTTGGAGCATTAGGCTTCATCCCTGAATTCCACTGTTACCCTCTGTTATTCGCCTCCATTTCACTTTATCCTTGTTCCCCTTCACCTTCTTCGTATTTCCCCCTTATTTCCACCTCAGATTATGCATACATCTGAGCCCTCAAGCTTCAACTTTGCCACCTTCACTGGATCTCACTCACCCACTCCATCTAGCTTGTTATTCAGCTTCATCCTGGGTCGAGGAGGAAGCCCTTGAGCATGCGATCCTTTTGGTGTAGGAGCTACTCCTTAAAGAGACATCTGGAGATGCATCAGAGTTCATATCAGATCTCCAAGTGCATCGAGCTCTAGGCCCCCTCCGACGGGACTCAGACTGATCTACGACACTCTGTAAATGCAGAGGATCTCTCGGAGACTCTTGCGCCCATCGATGAGGAAAGAGAGGCCGAATGTTGGAGATCTTATTGATCGAAGCTTGCTCAGGCCAGCCTTCTTCCGAGTACTTCACCTGCTTCAAGAGCCATCAGAATAAGGAGCGGGCCAAAGATCTAATTTGGGCCCTTAAAGTTAGCTGATGTGATATGGGATGAGGGTCACACAATCGCACACGTGGCATGTTGTGTGCCCTCTTATGGCAGGCCCCTTTGGGTAAATTAGTACACACTTTATGGTACTTAAAGTTAAGTCATGTTTTTCTTAAAGTTTGCTTTAATAGTTTTGTAAAAATTGCAAAGGGACCCCATACTTATTGGATATTGCAAACATGTCTAGTGCTTGGTCACCTCACATACTAGTACGCATGAGGGTCATGGTTTTTTTTTGTAGACGTACCCTTGCATCTTCTTGTATTTTTTAGTACTTAAAATTGCAAAATTGGTGTAAAATTTCTGGGTATTTTTCATGGAAACACTTGTAATATATTTTTATTGCATAGATGCCCATGTTAGTATTGTAATTAATTTCTTTTCTTTTTATTTTTAGTAAATAGCTCCAATGCCTTCACATTTTTGGGAAATTGTTGTAGTTTAATCTAATGCTTGTTCACGTAATAATTTCTATTAAAATTTTCTTGCATTTTTTATTTATTAAAAATCAAATAGGATCTATTTATTCCTTGTTTAGACATGAAAAAAATAAAAATATTAAAAATCGAAAAAACTCTAAAAACTTTATAAAATTCAGTAAAAGCCTATAAAAACACAAAAAACAATTTTCTGTTGTATAATTTTATGATTTTTTTATATTTAGTATTATATATCATATATACTAGTTATAATATACATCTTATTTTATATACACATAGGGAAAAGGGAAGTTGCACTTGGGGGTGCAACTAATAGCTACACCCGACCATTTTTTATTGGTTTTTGATTTTTTTGAAGGAAGCCTATCTGAAATTTTTTAATTTATTGAGTGGAACATGTGTTTCAAATTTCATGTAAAAGCAACATTCCTAACATGCCCATCTAGATAGGGTCACTTTCAGCATTTCTGAGACCGCTAAAATGTGTAGTCTTGATGGAGACGATAGAAATGCTGAATTTAGTTGAATTTGGTATGAGATAATGGTGATATATAGTTATTTAAATCCATTTATGTTTCATTTCTAAAACACAAAAACTAATGGAAAAAATGGTCGGGTTCGGCTAGTTGGCTACACACCGGGTGTAGCTTCCCCAACCCCCTATACATATTATATCTTAAAAAACAAAAAGAAACAAAAAATGTAAACTTAAAAAAGAAATAAAATTTTATAAATTAAAATATAAAAATCCATAAAAAAATTAAATATTATTAAAAACCCATGAAAACCAAGAGACCGGAAAAGTACAAAAATAATTATTGTTTATTTTTATTAATATATAAAAATTACCCTGTTCACGATTTGCACCTAGTGTTTTGACCCCTACACATGATATCTATATACATCTTTATGTGGGGTACAATAAAATTTACCCTACATTACCTTATTATTTTATAATTATTGTGGGTTGATTATTTTCTTAATTGATTGGTGACGTCCTGGGTACCGCAAGAACGCCCGATACAACAATTGTTAGATATGACTTGCCGGACACCACATGCCCTCTAAGATCAGTGTTAGTAACCTCTCTACGATCGACTGAACAAATGGCTCCATTGTCAGGGAACAACACTTAGGACATGTTTAGTGTACATATTCATATGCATTATTTATCTACTTTTATATTTCTTTTTTATAAATAATTGTTTACCTATCTATGACATAGTTTTTTGTTGACTTCTTGTGAGGGACCGCTACGTGAGGACAACTTTCTAGGAAGCTGAGGCATCCAAGCTTTGCGGAGACTGGCTCTTTCTTCATGAGCCGGAAGGAGAGAGCAATGTAGAGACAGAGAGAGAAAGAAGAAGCATAGTTTAGTGTAGAATTTTGTTTTTAATTTTTTTAGAGAAATAATTTATTTTGCATTATTATTTCGTAATAATACAGTTACAAGACTTTGGACACTTAATACTCTCACGAGCATATTTTACCATGTGTCTGTTCACTTTGGGCCCCGCTCGATTTTCTCGTGTTTTATTCACCTTCTACCCTTTTGTTCTCCCTCTTTTTCTACTTATTTTTCTTTGTTTTCCATATTTTGAGTTTTAGTCTTTATTTTATTTGTTTTATGTTAATGAACCCTTAGATCTTTAGGAATTTCTTGATCGAGTAACCTAGATCCAAACACCTAATATCTGCTTGAACATATAGTTCTACAATTGGACTTAGATCAAACTTAATCTATGCTTCACGCTAATAGAAATTCCTGCTTATGGAGATTTCATCATCTTGCATTTGCATATAGTGTAATTTAAATTCCTTGTCGTTCATCCTGCACGGAGAGAGACGGGAAGCACTGTAAGTCTTCGTATTGAGCATGTTTGATGCAAGGGTGAGATCTCCATCCTAGTATCCATTTGCATAGATTCTCTGCCTTCTCTTCCAATTTTGTATCACTTAGGATTTTTTCAAGAAAATAAAAATCATTAGGCAAATTATGCTGAAAAATACTCAAAACAGAGAAAATCTAAAAATTAAAACAAAGGGAATGCTTAATAAACTTTGACCAAAAATAAAATTTGTAATGGACTTAAATGTATTGGGTGCATAAAGCCCACTATTTTCTAGTACCATCCAGACTGAGTGAGGCACGACCCTAGGAAAATAGATCTAAAAGCCCATCATATATATTGTCTAGTTATTAACTGGATTCACGAAGTATTGACGCTTCTATCGTACGTGGGCGAGTAGAACTTCATTTGCTTGCAAACTTATTCTGAAGTATTGAGCTTAGGCCATCCCCTCACGGGGATACCTATCTCGTTGTTCCACATTCGAGTAAAGTATTAGTTTCTCCTATTGGCTTCCTCCTTTATTCTTTGGTTGAGAAGTGAATCCAAACCTAGTAGCAAGGATTCTCTTAAAAAGTGCATGCTACATGTTACAAAGAAAGTAGGAAGCATGGGATGCTCTTCTGGTAGTACTCACTCTCCTATAGGGCTAGCCTCTAAGGACTTGCTATAAGATTGCTTGAAAATAAAATAAAATCGAAAAGATAAAAATAGTCGAACCCTTACGGGTTCACTTGTGTTGGGTTGGTAAATCCACTTGCATTCTGTTTGTTTGCATTAGATTTAGGTCAAAGATCCAATCCCACACACTTGCACCCTATTTCATTTGATCAATTTTCATTTCTTCTTGCCCTTGCTTGTTTTGAGCCTTCTACTGTTTTCCTCTTTATTTCTTCTATTTTTCATCATTGTATTTCGATCCTCATGTATCCTGCTTCTATCCAAGATGTCGACTCATGGATGGATTATTCCAGACTCTGATGACACCTACATCGATTCCATGAATTCAACGTCTTCAATAATTTGAGGCAATTCTCGAGAACCCAGTTCGGAACTCCTCGACTTCATCTCATTCTTCAATAAATCAGGATCACTCTTGTCCTGACATTCACCCCATGTGTATGGAGATTGATTTCAGATTATATCAAATGCTCCATTCATACCCATCTGGAATTGACCCTAATTCCATATCCATCTTTTCATATGGTGCAAATGATTGTCAGTCTGAACTAGATGCATCTTTCTGTGCAGAAACAAACTTCGACCCCCCTGCAGATACATTCCTATGAGTTTGATTCAGAGATGGCTCCTCAAGGGAAGGGACTACAACAACTGAATCAGGGTCAACCAGATCAGAATGCAGTGAATGCTCAATTGTTGGCTTCCATTCAGTCTATCCAACAATAACTCACTGATCAGGCTCTCACCCAGGTCGCCTTCTAGGAGGAGTAGGAGGAGGAAATGATGATGAACAAGGATATGGACCATGTAGAGGGCTAACAGATGAGGCAAGGAGAGAGAATCCCAAGCCTACTCTCAAAGAGACATACATTCCTGGCTCTATCCAAACGAATGAGGGGATACAGATTCCTGTAGTCCACGGGAACACCAACGAAGAGTCGTACATCCATCTCCAACAATTTTCTCGCATCTGCCACACCACTCACTACCTTAACATCCTGTTAAGTGTAGTCAAGATGACTGCATTCCCCTTCAGCTTTCAAGATAAGGCTCTATACCGGATTAACCATCTAGGGAAGGTCGTGATGACCTAGGAGGAATAAAAGTCAATGTTTCTCGACAAATTCTACCCTCTTGATCATTTGAATCAGATGCGAGCCAGGGTTTCTAACTTCTCCTAGGGACTGCACGAATCCATACATGAAGCATGGGAGAGATTTTGCAGATCTATAGGATAAGTGCCCCCACCATAACATTCCTCAGACCAATCTGGCCCATACTTCTTTGGGGCCGTCACACAAGAAAGTCAGAGGCTTCTTGATGTTGCGTGTAGTGGACCCATTTCAACAAGGATGAGGATGTCGTATGAAAAATATTTGAATAAATGGTCGAAGGAGAGGATGCACTATCCTCATCCCGTGCTTACTAGAAACAACCATAGATCCACCAAAAGCCAATGAACATGGTAGCATCCCATAAAGCAGACATGGACGAGAGCTCCAACCTCAGCATTATTGGGAGACACTTGCTCAAGGTAGATATCATTGATAAGAGATCATAGGACTTGGAGAAATTGTCTGTGATTAAACAGAGAACCCAGTACCTAGACAAGCTAGATTAGATCGCATAACAACTGGAGCTGCTGATTAGCACCATTAATGTCGTGCAATCTGTGAGTCCGGCAACCGCAACTCCTATTGAGATGAAGGAGCCTTCATCACCACACCAACCTTAGTCAAGTTCAGGGTAACCCCAGGTCCAACACATATACTACGTTCATGCACCAGACCAGTCGCCGCAACAACCATCGTAGCAGATTGGTTTATACCAACCTAAGCTCCAATCACCTTCATATGCATATTCATTTTTCCCACCACCACTCCAAATTCAAGAAGTAAATAGCATCTAGAATAATGATGCACAGTTGGTCCATCCAGGAAGATAGCAGGATGACCAATCTTCTGCTATCATGTTTTATCACCAACCTTTCGGCGGGAGGTTTGTTCAGAACAACCAACCTCTACATCAACATTATCCACTGTATCAGAATGCCTTGATATATAATCATTCATACCAACAGTTATTTTACCGTCAGTACCAGTCGCATCATAACTATGAGGTTGCTTAGCACCAACAATACCTCCCACCTCCACAATTTCATCAGCAACAACCTCTTCCTCAATATAATAATCAATTTTCCCACTCACAACCTCAACATAATTATCACTCATAGTGTGGTCAACATGTTTAAACTATATCTCTCATGAACCCATCTCTAGACTGCTTGGCCCAATTAGTCAAAGTCCTAGCAGAAACGAGCGAGAAGAATGATATCCTCATTGTGACGAAAATGCCTATTACAGCGCAGGTCGAGGCCAACCCCAACAACCTCTAGAGGACACGCAGGTAGTTTGTGATATCATGTCCTGTCCCGTAGAGTCATGTATTTCAGATTTTATGTTGTCTCATGTAGTGACTCTCATAAGAGGTAGGACATTATAGCCAATTGCTGCACAAAAAGGGAAGAATAAATCATCTTCTGGCGAGTCATCTTCTACATCAGTCGGTCCAACAATAGAGCTGGGTGATTGATGACCGCCCGAACGACTAAGGTAAAGGTAAAGAAATGGTCGTCGCGACCTTAATCACTCGGGCTAAGTATATCAAGAAAAATCAACCACTCAGAACATGTAAAACTAATCGAGCACAAAAGAGAGCGGTCCTGCTATGAGATTAACCTGGTATAGCACCCAGGGTCGAACACAAGGAGCACAGATTGGCCTTGCGGCCTACGATGTAGTCAGAAATCCGAGAGAGTATTTTTTAGTGTTTTTAAGGGTTTTTATATTTTTTTAGGATTTTTGGAATATAAAGAAAACAGGAAAAGCACACAAACAATTAACTTGAACAATTTATTTAATGCATTAAAAAGCAAGCAAAAATTCAGACAAAAATATTTTTATGTGTTTTATATTTTTTTTATGTTTTTGGTGAATTTTTGAGATTTTTCTGCTGTTTATTTTATTCCCTAAAATCAAACAGTGCGAAAAGCAAGGGGTACTGTCCAGCCAGGCCCAAAACCCAAAGATAAAATATCTAAGGATCTCAAAGGGACCTGGAGGTAATTTTCCTGTATACTAGAGAAAACAAGGAAAATTTGAGCACCAAAATTATTGTTTTTGAGTTTTTAAATTATTTATTATGATTTTTAGGAGTTTTGAGGTGTTTTTAAGTTTTTAGGGTTTTTACTCAATGAAAAATAGCCAAAATTGGCTAGAAAATCAAGGAACACAAAATAAACAGTAACTAATTTTTATGGAATTTTTAAAAGGGTTTTGATATTTTTTTTGGGGTTTATGACTCTAAACAGTAACAAAAATAAGGGTTTTTGAATTTTTAAAAATAGCAAATGAAATCAAAAATGTCCTCAAAAATTCACAAAAATTCTACACCATGGCAGGAGCCATGTGTCTAATTTTCATCGAATTTGGAGGTGATTTGATATTTTATTCAAAAATAAAGGGGGGGCACTGTGCACAGGGACCAAAGTGCAAATACCCAAAGTTCTGGGGGTCCTGGTGCAAAATACCCAAGAAATCACGCGCGAGGTGCGTGTCTGGGGCACTCAGGGACCCAAATGTAAGAAAAATAAGTTCCGAGGGCTTATTGGTAACAAGTACCAAAAGTCCAGGGGCTTATCTGCAAATAACCCAAAACATATCGCACATGGGGAATTAAATCACGCACAGGGGCATAAATGCAAATAAAGAAAACTTTTTATCCAATCCGTAACATCCAGAACTACAGGGTTTATATTGCAAATAACCCAATAAAGTTCACGTGACGAAGCACGTGGTCCACGTAGACAGGGGTATAAGTGCAAATAAAGTAAGTACGAGGTCCTTAATGCAAATATCCCAGAAAATAAACAACTTAATTTAAAAATTACAGGACTAAGATGAAATAAAACAAACAGAGGGGCCTAAGATGAATTTACCCCTTTTATTATTATCGACGGCTTGATGTGCGCCACGTGGATAAATGGACGACTGAGAAGGGGGTGGCGCCCAGGGCTCCGACGAACTTCGCCGGACTCGTGGCGGCGCTGGTCTCCTCGTGGACGCTCGCTGAAGGTTGGAGAAGGAAGCTGCGAGCCCTCCGCGTCTAATGGAGCCCTCCGATGGCCCAACCGATCCTCTGGGAGGTCCGGCGAGGTCGGCGGAGGTGGAGCAGCTGGACCAAGTGGTCCAAGCCCTCAGATGGGCTTGGATAGACCTGCAAAGTATCCCAGCAAACTCGCGGGTCGAGGGCAAAGTGCCTCGACCCTGTTAGGCGTGGTGAAGGTGATCGGGGAGGCGAAATGGGCAAGCTCCGGCGAGGCGATGGACGGAGGAGCTCGAATCCCAGCTCCTGTGCGAGCTGGGTTGGGCGAAGGGGTGAAGAAGATGCGGAGAGGTCTGGCGAAGACGATGGTCGGGTCGGAATGACAAATGGGGTATCGGAGGTGGCTGGCGACGGCGGCGGAGCTACGCTAACAGTAAACTAAAAATCGAGGTTTACGCTAAACTATGGCCTAAAGGATCTACCTGGGTGGTGCGAAAGACTGTGCTGGAGCTTAGCTAGCTCCCGGTCGTAGCCTCGAAGGGCGTCAAGGCCTGAGGCTCGAGCTCCTGCAAGCGGCGGAGCACGGCGGCGTGAAGCTGCCGGATCGATGGTCGGGGCACCCTCTCCTCACTGCAACAGGGGCAAACGCGAGCTGTCACCTCGGTGATTGCTCTGGAGGTCACGGGAATGAAAGTGGCGAGCCAAAGATGAGGCGCGGAGGCGGCGGAGGTCGGGATATATATGGAGACAGGGCCGATTAGGGTTGAGTGGAGGCAGCTATGGAAGGCGTGGATCCCACGGCGAAGGATCTGGCGAGGATGTCGGATGAACGGCGAAGAATCCGGGCGCGGGGTTCGCGGGGGCGACAGGCTGGAGACGCGTGGAGAAATCGACGAAGTCGGGTCGGGCGCGAGTCGACGCAAAAGGAAAGAGTCCGCGGGGGAGTTGACCGGGGTCAACAATCCCCCGTGGACCAATCAGGAGCTGCCACGTTTTTATTTTTTTTGTTTATTTAATTTAAGGTAGAAAAAGGCCGAATTAAGAAAAACTCAAAACATGAAATATTTTTCTTTTATTTTTTTCTATTTTTTTGGTGATTTTTAATTAATTTTTGGAAATAAAAATAGGGTAGCTATATATATATAGGTATATGTACACTATATAGATTTTAATTTTTGATTTTTGATTTGTTATTTTTATGTATTTTTATGCCCATTTTATATTTTATTTATTTACATCATAAAATAAAGAACAAAATGGTATTTTTATTTTATTTTAATTATTTATACACAAGGGTGAAATAAATAGTTGTATACATTTATATACATGGTATCTATACAATGTATTTTTGTATTTTTAATTTTGTAATTTTTATTTGATTTTTGTTGTATTTCTTTTTATTTGCTTTATTTACAAAATATACCATAGAATATTCACGAAAAGTTTTGAAAATAAATACATTTATTTATAGGGTTAAATAAATAAAGGATGATGGTCTATGTACATGGTGAAAGGGCATTTTTGGAATTTTGATTTTTAAATTTTTATTTTGTTTTTAATAGTTTCTAAATATATACAAGCATATTTTTGGGTGAGGAAAATATAATTTTATTTATTTACAAAAGTATGTACACATGAGCTCCTATCTCCCTCTACTTTGGCTTTTATGCAGTCAGGCCCATGCTGAGCCCTCCCTTGGGTTAGGTTGCTCAATATTTATTCTAAATATTTCCCTCTTTTTCTTTTTACTCTTTATTCTTTTATTTTTGCACAAAAACATGCTAATTATATCTTTTTACACAATGCATGCTTTTGGTAATTATTTGTATTTACACATATTTACATGTATTTGCAAAGGTTTTTGTAGCTAAAATAAAAGAATAAAGAGTGATGAATGGGTATTCATCAGTGATGAATCCACGATTCATCATCTCAATATCTTGATCTTAGCAAAATCCCCAAGTAAATTCTCAAATAAATGTATATAAAATAAATAAATTAACAAAATGACTCTTCTAAATAAAACACACTAATTATTATATATTAGATTGTACAAAATAAATCAACGATAAAAAGCCATAAAAATTAAAGGAGTTTTTCACTTGTAAATAGCCCAAAATTTCATATATTTTAATAATTTCATTTAAAATCCTTTCTTGGCTAATTCTTTCTCTAACTTGTTTAAAAAATGTATATAAAAATACAAAATAAATTTCACCTCAAATAAATGCTCCTAGATCCCAAAGAGAAAAAGCCATAAAGTCCAACTTTCCGGCCAAATTCCCGCTCCGTATTAACTCCAAATCCAACAAACTCACTTTTAGAGTTCAAGTTAGAAAATTATCTATCCACGGAAGTGATTTCATTAAAATCGAAGCTCATTTGCAAAAGTTGGGTTTTGGGACCTAGATGTACATTGTATATTATGTCTATATTCATTCTTTCTTCATTTTTATTTTATCTTTCTTAATTACTAAAAAATCCAAAAAAATCATTGTTATGTTGTATTTTACTTCTAGTATTTTATTTTATTTTTTTGTTGTAAATATCTATTATTAAAAAGATAAAAAATATAAATTAGAATAGCAAACAAAAAAATGTACATGTTGTATGTATTCCTTTGTAAATTCTCCACAATTTCTCTTCTTTATATTTTTATTGTATTTTAGTAGCCTACTTTATCTCATTATTTATTTTATTATTTAATTCCCTTTCTCCACAATAACCACCATTTAACTCCATCATTCCACCATTTTTTCTAACTTCTAATTCAACTCCACCATCTCAATAACCTCCATTCTACTCCGCCTCCATTTTCTATCTCTTTATATACATCTCATCCTTCTCATTTCACACTTGATCCATATTTATGTGAGGAGAGCCTAGTTCCTAGAGTTGAATCAGTGACAGCGACACAACCACGGTCAAGCGACGACAGCCCTCTCTCCGATGTGATCCATTGGCTACTTGGCTAACATCGTAGCCGCATCCGTGCGCTGCTCGACCTCATCGCTTGCCGGCGATTCGAGCGAAGACCGTGCTCTTGTGAGTACATTATAGGTGACCGTCTCCATTATAGGTAATTTTTCTTCTCATTTTGTCATCATTGTTTTTTTGCATTTTTTTCTTGTATCACATCACCACCATAGTATTTTCTACCACATCATCACCATCTTCATCTTCTTCATTATTCCCCTCTACAATTTTCCCCATTTGTATATGTTTACATTTGTTCTCTGTTTAAAAAATTTAAAAAAATTAAAAAAACACATCACAACACTAAAAAAATCTTTCAAAAATAGAAAATAAAAAGGAAGCAGTCGCCGCCCTCCCCCTTCTACCACGGGCAGGCGGTGCCGCCCATGCCTGCATCCTCCCTCGCCGGTGCACCCCTCCGCGCGCCCGCAAGCGATGCCGTCCACCGCCGCGCCCTGCAGCCGCATCGCCGCGCCTCCCCGCCAGCCTCGCTAACGTTCCCCCGTACGTGACCAGCCTCCCTCCAGGCCCAGCTCCGAGCACCGCCCGCAGCCATCCCTGCCTGCCATCTCCTCCTCCACACCAGCAGTGACGACCACTCGACGGTGCTGCCTCCCTCCATGCTCGCACTGCCCGTGA
This sequence comes from Ottelia alismoides, assembly GCA_037367405.1. Classification (NCBI taxonomy): domain Eukaryota; kingdom Viridiplantae; phylum Streptophyta; class Magnoliopsida; order Alismatales; family Hydrocharitaceae; genus Ottelia; species Ottelia alismoides. Next base: position 342,062 of record JAZKJV010006289.1, read on the forward strand.
GCCTCCTACGTCAGCCACCAGCCGCACTGTCGCGTCGCCCCGTGATCCCCCTGTGCGCCCTAGCCGCCCGTGCCAAGGAAGGAGGGTATTATTTTTTTATTATTTTCTGTAAAAAATGCAATTTTATTTTATTAATTTTCTATTTTTACAATTCAGTCCCTCTACATATTTTTTTGTAAGTATTGTTCTCTGATTTTGCACCGACAACCCTGTGTTCATGCGTTAATTTGGACCTCTATATTACATCTTTTTATTCAATGAAAAATGTCTTGATGTTGAGCAACTAATTCTCTACCACTTGGATATTTATTTATATTTTTATGGTGTTTGGGAAATTAATTAAAAATGTTTAACTGAAATATTGTATATTTTATCCAATCTGGACTCTTAAATTGATATCTAACTCACGGTTGGTCTAAAAATTCTTGAAAAATTAAACATGATTACTTGAATTGTAATTGAAAAACTACCCAAATTTAATCCAAAAGATAGTTGTTCAGTGCCTAAAATAAATTATAGAGTGATTTTGTTATTTGATTTTTAATTAAATTCACTTACATCAATTTTGCAAAATTTCAAATCTCCTGGATTGAATATGAAAATACCTTTTTAAGATAATTTGCACTCAAATTAATTTAATAACTTGGATTTATTAGGAATTAATTACTCATTATCACTTTGTTTCAATTAAAAAATCCACAAAAAATTCAAATTTTGTCAAAAAATTCCAAAAAAATTATAGTAGCATCCTTGCATCATGTATGAATTCCACAAAAATTTTTATAATTTTTGCTTACTATTTGTGTGAAAAATTACGAAAAAACCCTTAAAAGTGTGCATTTTGATTGATGCATTTTAATTCCTAAAATTCCAAAAAAAATGTGTCTCGCATTCATCACTAGATTAGGATTCTAGGAAAAAATACAGTTTGGCTAAATTGGACTTATTTTTTATTAAAATTAATTTGGCTAAGTTGTGTGATTTCTCAGTAACATAATTCACTTGCATTGTGCATTTTGCATTTGTTTTTGCATTAAAAAAATATAAAAAAAATACGCATTGGAAATCTAGATCTAAGTTTTGAATTAACCCAACATTGTTCCTTTGCCTCCCTGTGTTCGACTCCGGACTTGCCCGGGATATAAATTAAAGCCGAGACACTCTTAACGGAGATCTTCTCTCGATTCTGACTGATTCACTAAGTAAACATACTACAACATACACAAATTAAATCACGTATTCAGCTACTCGTCAGATGGTGCTGTTGCCGGGGAGGCAAACAACTTAGGGATTAATTTAAAAAATTTTGGATTTATATTTTTTACTTACTCGGGTAGTCTGACCCCCGAGCCACTTATAATTAATCCATTTTCTTATCAATTATTTCTCTTCATATTTTTGTATATATTTTGTTTTTATCTCTCTAACATAAATTTTATTTCCCTTGCGAGGGCTCGGTGGACTTGGAGTGCATCGGAGGTCGACAGACGTGATGCGCACCGACTGTTGAAGATCAAGGATAATTAATTTATTTTTAGAGAAGTTTTTTGTAATTATTTAGGTAGTTTGTTCCTTTATAACGGCTTTTGTCTGAGAGCTCGTACATGTATAGGGACTGGGACATTATTTTGTGGTGTGTCGAGACCTGTTTCACTCTCCGCACGTGCCCCGTCCTTCTTCTACGCCTGCCACGTGCCGCAATCTGGGCCGTCCGATCTCGACCGATCGAATGGCCCGCCCTCATCTCTTATCTCCCCTCTTCTACTTCGCCTTCGCCGCAACGACCGTCGCCAACCTCGCAACTGTCGCCCCTGCCTTCGCCGTCAACGACTTCCTCCGAGATCTCCGCCTCCGCCAACCTCGCAACCGCCCTCCATCGCCGACCCCTTCCCTATCTCTCCTATTTAAAGAAATCGCCCCCACCGTTCACCACTATCAGCTGTTCAAACCCCTCTGGTCGTGACAGCCATAGCCACGGCGTGATCCGAGGCCCCGTCTACCTCGTCGCAGTCTGCTCCTCCGCAGCTGCCCCGCTCCGGCCAGCCAGCGCCGTCGAGCCCTCTATCCTCTGTAGGAGGCTCACGTGACGATTGGGTAAATTTCATAAGTCACCCCAAGAAGTCCGTTATTCACAGGAGCACCCCCGCCTCCAGAGGGCACGTGCCACGCACGTGCCCCTCTGGGTATGTTGCAAGAAGGACCTCTAAATTATCGGTAATTCAACTTAGGTCCCCCTGCACTTTGCATTTTATTTGTTTTATTTATTACATTCATACCCCTGTGTTCCCCAGTGATTTTAAACCTCTTCTCTACATTATTTTATCCTAAAAAATAGCATGATGTTTCTCATTTAATTCTCTACATTTTGGCATATTGTGGATATTTTTGTGATTGATGGTTAATTATTAATCAATTATTCTATGAAAAATTGTGAATTTTGCCCAGTTTGTGCTCTAAAAATTTGTAGTTGATTAACCATTGCTCTAAAAATCTCCGAAAAATCACATATTGTAGAGTGACATTGTGCCCAAAAAGAATTGCATTTGCATGCATAGTTTGCTCTGTAAAAATTATTTTGCACATTTCACTATTTAATTTTTAATAGGTATTAGATCTCACATTTTTGAGATTTAGGATTTTTCTGAGATCAATCACCTAGCGATAAATCTTAGATAAGTTTGGTCCTTGAAAGTAAGTAGGTTTAGTATTTATCATAATTAAATATTGAAATTCATTTTGTTTGCATTTAAAAATCCATAAAAAAATCATATTGCATCCAAAAATTCCCAAAAAACTACCGTACATTCATTTCATCATAATTTACATTGTGGCCAAGTTTCGTATTTTTCGGACATCGTTTGAACATAGTCGATATTTTAATCCCTAAAATAGGCCAAAATTGCATCTTGCATCCTTTATTTGCATTAAAAATTCCAAAAAAAGACCGCCTTGAAAACCGTGCAAGATTTTTAATAAACACAACTCTAGGTTGTTCCTTTGCCTCCTTGTGATCGACCTTGGGACTTGCCCAAGTAAAATAAACATAAAACCACTTGATTTAAAATTGAATAATATTTGTGGTTATTTCTTGACCGATTCCGATCGTCTCCTACAACGAATGACAAATTATTTTTTAAGCATGAACGATATAATAATAACTTCTTAACAAGCACGTTTTCGAACTCGTTAGAGGGCGCCGTTGCCGGGAAGGCAAACAGCTTAGTTTTGTGTTTTGAAATTTCTTGTTCGGTTTTCCGCATTCGGTTAGTCTGACCCCCGAATTCTTCATTATAAATACCACCTTATTTCCCGCATTTATTTTTCAGCATTTATTCCTCTCATTTTATTTTTGATTGATTTTCTGAGTCATTCTCTTACATTCTCTCTCTTATTTTTCTTGCGAGGTATCCGGCGTACATGGAGCGATTTTCAAGAAACCGACGCATCTTCACCGATATCCGTAAAGCCGTAATTAAACTAAGATCGAGTCAAGTTGTGAGAGAGAAGAGTATAGGTTTTTAATTTCTGCAATTTTATTTACTTGCTCATTTACAGCAGTGTCCGTTTGGACTCTCGCGCATGTAAAAAAGACCTCGAACTTTTCTGTAGTGTGACGTGGCCTGTTTCACTCTCCGGTGAGGGTGGGGCCTGACTTGAGAGGCGATTAGGATAGACCTGCACATATGGCTCTCAGAGCATTTATATTTTTGCTTGTGCTTGTAGGATCTAAGGCCACACTGCACTTTAATTGAGACGCACATAGATCGTTCAATTTAGCCAAAATTTAAATCAATTCTTTCTTGCTAATAGAACTTTCTGCTTAGGTGCGGTTTTCATCGGCTTGCATTCATTTAGAGTAATTTTTCAATTTTGTATTGCATCCCACATGGAGATTGCGAGGAAGCACTGTAAGTCTTCTAACTGAGCATACATCATTGTTTTCACGTGCATCGGCTTTTCCCGAAATCCTTCCTCTTGTTTTTGTCACATAATTTTAAAGGAAATTGGGACTGGACGGTAGACGTGTATTTGTGCTCATATAATTTTTCAGTGATCGCCTCATTAAAATTGGGACCGCTAAATATAGCCGATCTTAAGAACCCATAAAATCAAGAATTTTTACGGGAGAGCAACCCCGACCTTGTTTGATTTTATCTTACAGCGAGGAGAGAGACGCACACTAGGATAGAGCCAAGCCAAGATTTTCATATAGACTACTAATTTTAAAAACGATTAGCTACTTCTCAGTGAGGAATACGGGTAGCTGTTCTACGGTCCGGACTTCCTTAGCAGAGTGGGTGGTTTAAAGGACACTGTGCAAGGCTCCATCCTTAAGTAACACGGGTAGCTATTTTACGGTCCGTACTTACACCTATACTGGCTGAAAGTGGATGCAACTAGTCGTACAAACTCGGGACAGTCTTTAGGGAAATATTGGCACCTAACAACTCGTTTAAACGGCTTGCAAGACTTGAATTCACACCAATTAAAACTTACAAGATAATTGGCCGAACTCTTACGGCCTTCACTGAGTGAGTTGGTGAAAGAAATCTTTGTATTGTGTTTGGTTTGTGCGTAGAAAGTAAGTAATCAATGAATACCGCACACTTGTACCTGCATCATAAACCACAAACCTCTTATTGACCTCGAGAATGGAAGATTGTGGTAATTCTTGTTTGGACTCCGCGAACCTTCTTTCACTACCACAAACTCTCCAATCTCAAAAGCCCAGAGAGACTCTTACTCTTGACCTTCTTGACCTCCGGAAAAACCTTCCCAAGAACCCTATTTCTACGATTCCTTCTTCTTCCTAGAGGGAGGACAGACCCATACTGTCTCTTTCTCACCAAAACAGATCGAGGAAAACTTTTACATCAATTCTTTCCACTCTATTAACTCGAACCCCATATATTCTGAAGGTGAAGAAGAAGAGATGCCCCCAAGATGTCTTCCAAGAAAGATCCTGAAGATGAAACCAATGACGATTCTATTTAGATGATTCTAGCAAGATTGGCTACATCTGAGCAACAACAACAATTACTAAGGGAGAAACTTGAGCAGTTGAATACTGGGGAAGAACTGCCAATGGAAGCCGCATACAACCCTGGACAGTACAGAGTGTGAAATTATTTGCAGCCACCACAACCAAAGATCCACTATGAACTGAAGCCACATTTTGTAACTCAATTACCTCAATTCCATGGTAATACGATAGAAGAGGCATATGAATTCTTGCGGGACCTGGAGCTGATATGTTCTAATATGAGGCACCCACAAGTCAACCAAGACTACATTCGTCTCACTGCACTACCTTTCGCCTTGAAAGGGAAGGCATACTACTGGGTGAAGAACTTAGGAGTAACTGTGACTACTTATGAAAGGTTCAAGAACCTATTTCTGAAGAAATTCTACCCCTTGAGTCGGACCAACCAAATGAGGACCCGCATCACCAGTTTCTCTCAGATGTCCAATGAACCACTCTGTGAGGCTTGGGATAGGTTTAAGGACCTACTACAGAAATGTCCCTGCCATGACATGGACAACAACATCCTAGTCCAGTCACTCTACTCTAGCCTCAACTACGAGACTCAAGGGTTAGTTAGCGCTGCCTGCAGAGGGAATTACACATCACGTGGAGCTGACACCGTTTGGAAAATACTAGAGCAGATGGCAGAAACAAGCCGTTCTCAGATTTCCAGTAGAGCATACATGGATTCCCTGAACACCCTTCAAGCCAAAGGCGGGAAACAGACTGTCGCAGAAATAGTAGAGGATTTGATTCCAAACATGCACTTCATAGCTGATAAATTGACAATAGTGGATAAGAGAATGAGCGACATCGACAACAAAATCTCTCAATTCCCAAAGCAGATGGAGGAGCTCACTACGAAGATGTCCAAGATGGGGATGCCTACTTCACCTACGGTCCCAGTCTACCATGTGCATCATGTCCAGGAGCAGCCAGGATCAGAACAACAACCATTGGCCCAGGACCAATCCTATGCCCAAGCTTCCCAGCAGCCACCCCCACTGGCCGAGACAGTCAAAGAAGCCTCGCCCCTGACATTCGAAATAAACGACATTTGGTATATGCAAGACACTACCCGATAGGGTAATATGGGGGACCGCCAGCCTTATCAATGTCCGGCCACTTTCTATAATGTCGCATTTCCTCAGCCTCCACAACACCCTCAGAACACTGCATCTTTCCAGCATCCGAAGCAGCAACAGTCCTACAATCGCCAGAACCAACCTCAGCAATACTGTCAGCAACACCAAGCTCCCAGACCATCAGCTCAATCATCCAACCCTCCAGAAGAACCGGTTGATATCCAGAGGCAAATGCTTGAAGAAATTCGCAGCTTCCGAAATGAGCTGTATGATCTACGGGTAGATGTTAATCGTCTATCCCGATGGAAGGATGAGCAGACTGTCCCAGCCACAACCATTCCCGCCCAAGTTCAAGCTAACCCCAATAGCTTGAACAAATCCCAATCATCTCAACACAATGGTCAGGTATACTATTCAGATTTTTCCACATCTGAACATGAGATCCTTTCATTTGACAATATCCATGCCATGTCACTCAGGAGCGGAAGGACCGTGGCCGTACCTGACCGGGCTAGGGAATTGGAACATGAAGACTCGGAAGATCAGCCGGAGGATGCTTCCAAGGAGGATGAAGAAGGACGCCTGAAGATCCCAGCACAAGAGAAAGGGAAAGCATCTATGGAGTCTGCATAGGACCTTGAACCTCTAGTTGCTGCAAAAATACCTTTGTCACCGTTTCAGCAACCTGATTTTGATTATTATCAAAAATCGCATGATTAATATAAAAACTCCAAGTCTAATAAAGATGCTCTTATTTATGATTTTGGCCCTCTATCTCCTGTCTCAAATGCTTCCATTCCCTTCCCCCATGCTCTCAAGAAGGGAAAACAAAAGAAAAACATTCAGGATGACCCAGTAATGGAAAGGTTCTGCCAGCAAAACATCACAATCAAAGTACCCTTTGATCAGTATGTGGCCAGTAATCCAGCCTTTCAGAAATATTTGAAGGCAAAATGCACTCCCAGCAGGACTCGTACAAAGAGAACAAGTCAATTTGTGGAGACTCATATCTTGACTGTTGCCACCACCAAATGTGTCAAAAACCAGCATCTGCAAAGAAAGAAAAGGGATCTGGGTGCCCACTATGTGGAGAGTCGCATTGGCGGCATTGCGTTCACACACATACTTCTCGACAATGGTTCTTCCATAAATCTTCTACCCTTGGCCTTATATTATAGATTGGAGTTAGGCCCTCTCAAGAAATCATCATCGTTACTCCAATTTGCTGATAAATCCACTAAAAGACCTAAGGGAGAAGTGAAGAATGTCATTATCTTTATCGAGGGTACGCAATACAAAGTGGACTTCACTGTCCTTGATATGGAGACCCCGAACCATTGGAAGGAATTGCAAATAATTCTCGGAAGACCATTCTTAAGAACCGCTAAGGCTGTATTTGATTACGGTTCTGGCATGATGAAATTCTGTTCTCCAGGCAGAGAAGTAGACTTGGAGATGAAATAAACAAAGTGGCAAAGGCCAGACTCCGAATCTACCACTAAAGATGCCGAAACATCAGAATGCAATCTCCTCAGAACTACTGGGTCGTGGGACCAACTGCTAGACATACAGATGGAGAGCACATCCTCAGAAGAAGAAATAATGCACAATGTAGTTTGCGAGATATTTTCAAACATATCGAGACGCCCAGATTATTACACTCTTGATGACACAGAAATCCTCTCGGATTTGTCAGTCCCATCATCTTTGGGACAATCAAGAAATATCGATGACGAGTCCGACGCGGCTCTGGCCGAATTACCATTCTACTTTAACGATCTGACTCACCTTTCTTCGGAATTGGTAGCCAGCATCTCACACAGTGATTCACCGCCAACCGACACTGAGCCAGATGCAAAAGTCATTCATCCAAATTTAATAGATGATTCAGAATTGCCAGAGCTAAAACCGCTACCTCCCACGCTGAAGTATGCATTTCTCAATGGACCCAAAGAAAAATTCCATGTGACCATTAGCTCATCCTTAACCTTAGATCATGAGTCTAGATTACTCGAAGTCCTTGAGCGAAATCGAAAATCCATCGGTTGGACTGTGTCAGATCTCGTAGGAATAAACTCGCTCTCTGCTCGCACCAAATTTATGTTGAGGATAATGCAAGGCCTTCCCATGAATTTCAGAGAAGATTAAACCCCAATCTTCGGGAAGTGGTTAAGAAAGAGATAGAAAAATGGTGCAAAGCAGGATTTATATACCCCATTTCTAACTCCAAGTGGGTGCCCCCCCTTCATGTCATCCCGAAGAAATCGGGGATCCATATGGTCACCAACGAGGAGGGGGTAGAGATCGTGACCCGAGTGCCCAGGTCGTGGCGTGTCTGTGTCGATTACAGGCGCCTGAATGCTGCGACCAAGAAAGATTACTTTCCACTGCCATTTATTGATCAAATTTTGGAGAGACTTGCAGGGAAAGCATTCTTCTGTTTTCTTGATGGGTACTTCGGCTACAATCAAGTAGCTATCGCTCCCGTGGATCAGGAAAAGACCACGTTCACATGTCCCTTCGGTACCTACGCATTCAAGCGCATGCCATTCGGGCTTTGTAATGCCCCAGGCACATTTCAACGGTGCATGATTGCCGTATTTGCCGAAATGGTTGGTGATTTCCTGGAAGTCTTCATGGATGACTTCTCGGTTCATGATAATTCATTCGATACATGTTTAGCGCACTTGTACCGAGTCCTCCAAAGATGCAGGGAGGTTAATTTGGTACTCTCCTGGGAGAAAAGTCACTTTATGGTGACTGAGGGTATCGTGTTGGGGCATGTCATCTCCAAAAAGGGAATGGAGGTCGACCCTACCAAGGTGGATGTGATCAAGAAACTTGAGCCACCAATCAACGTCAAGTCAGTGAGGTCTTTTTTAGGGCATGTTGGATTTTATCGAAGGTTTATCCCGGATTTTTCAAAGATCGCCCGTCCGCTGACTGAGCTCTTAGGCAAAGACACCGAGTTTATTGTAAATCACAGGTGTCTAGAGGCCTTCGAGCTTCTGAAGAAGAAAATATGTGAATCACCGATATTACAAGCTCCCGACTGGTCTCTTCCCTTCGAGATCATGACTGATGCATCGGATTTTGCTGTCGGAGCGGTACTTGGACAAAGAAGAGATGGAATTCCTTATGCGATTCACTACACGAGCAAAGTATTAGATCTGCACAAAGAAATTACACAGTAACTGAAAAGGAAATGCTCGTGGTTGTTTGGGCCCTTGAAAAATTCAGATCATACATATTGGGCTCCAAGGTAACGATTTTCACAGATCACACGGCAATTAGATATCTCATGGATAAGAAGGATGCCAAGGCATGCCTTTTGAGATGGATCTTGTTAATCTAGGAATTTAATTTGGAGATCAAGGATAAACCTGGAATAAAGAATGTTGTTGCTGATCACCTTTCCCGAATCGAGCAAAATGATCATCCTGATACCGGACCAATTAAGGAGACTTTTCCAAACGAATCAGTTTGCGTCATTGATTCAACCCCATGGTATTCCGACATAGTGAACTATCTTGTCTCCAAGAAGGTTCCCTTTGGTTGGACCAAGAGAATGATTGATGGATTAAAGTCAGATTCGAGAAAATACCATTGGGACGATCCTTTCCTCTTCTATGAAGGACCGGATTGTGTCTGGCGAAGATGCATTCCTCAGGAGGAATATCAGAGTGTCCTCACACATTGTCATTCTCTCGAGGCTGGAGGACACCGTTTGGGAAAAAGAACCACGCACAAGGTACTCCAATGTGGATTTTATTGGTAGACCTTATTTCAAGATGCTAATGAATATGTACGGTCATGCCCGATTTGTCAAAGAATGGGAGGGACTGTGGGATATAGAGATGAAATTCCCATGCAAATGATTTTCTGTGATATTTTCGATGCATGGGGGATTGATTTTATGGGTCCCTTTCCCAATAGAAATGGATTTGAGTACATCTTGTTAGCGGTTGACTATTTATCAAGATGGGTAGAGGCTATTCCAACCCGAACCGTAGATAGTAAAGTGGTCTGTAAGTTTATCAAGGATAATATCATTGCAAGGTTCGGGATACCAAAAGTTTTGATTTTTGATGGAGGTAGCCACTTTGTGAATAAGGAGATGAGATCTTTGGCTAAGGAGTACAATTTGAGCATCGAATAACCAACCCATATCATCCACAATCTAATGGCATGGCAGAGGTTTCTAATCGAGAGGTGAAGGAAATCTTCAGAAGTTGGTTCGTCCAGATAGGAAGAAATGGTCTAAGCTGTTGGACCAAGTTCTATGGGCCTATAGGACATCCTATAAGACTCCACTCGGTACTTCACCTTTTAGGATGATCTATGACAAACCATGCCATCTACCTGCAGAATTGATTCACAAATCGGAATGGGCGATCAAAAAGGGAGTTGTCACCTTGGGAAATTATGTCGAGACCTAAATCTGAATGAGCTAATTGAAATTCGAAATTGGGCATATGACAACAGTGTAATTTATAAGGACAAGGTCAAGAGATGGCATGATAGGCACATTCGAGACAAGACCTTTGTCCCTGGGCAGAAAGTTTGGTTGTTTAATGCTCGGTTAAAGGTCTTTCATAGGAAACTAAAATCAAAATGGACGGGTCCTTACATTGTCATCTATGTGCATACCAATGAAAGTGTAGATATTGCCGAAATCAAAGAGGATGCACAACCTTTCTCAGTAAATGGACAGTTGCTGAAGCCATATATTGAATCACCCAAAGAGCAGATAGTTCAAGTTGAGGCCATCTATTTCACGCAGAACGAGGACATTGAAGATCCATCAGATCAACCCCACCCTCCCTCCCGACCACATCAATCCCCTTGTACAGCTTCTTCCTCTACTTAGGCCAAGGCCTAAGTATGGGGGGGGGACTAATGCCATTTGTATATACCATTCTTCTCCTGTCTTCCGATCACCTCACTTCCACCCTTCTTCTACATTTAGGCTGACCAGAGCCTAAGTATAGGGGGAACCGACGCTCACCTGTATATACTCTCCTCATTTTTCATATCCCGACCGCCTTTTCTGCGCTCTTCTTCTATACTGAGACTACTCACAACCTAAGTATAGGGGGGCAGACCTTTGTATATTAATTTTCCACTCTCTTACGCTTAGCCCGAGCTATGTCTTCATTATGCTTTTTGTGCTCTGAGGACACAACACTCGCTAAGTATAGGGGGGTTTTTATATACTTTGTATATATTTTACCCGTATCTCGTACTTTCGTGTAAGTCTATATGTATTTACAGGGTGGGTAATCAAAAAAATAAATGAATGAAAAATGAAAAGAAAAGAAAAAGGATTTTGCTACTGTCACTGACTTTGCCCAAAATTTTTTGAAAATGGCTTCTTATTCATTCTTGCATTGACAAAAAAAATCCCCTGCATAAAAAGAAAAAAATGTGTCTGCATTCCACAGACCTTCACTTCATCCAGCATCGCATTCATTTGCATCTGTGAAAAGTCATTGGGTTCTGAACCAGTTGTGAGCAGAAACCGAGAGTGGTCTGGACTTGACCTTAATACACCTAATTTTCAGAGGAACTTCACCGAGAAATAGGATTTTAAGAACTTCAGGTCTTTTGACTTAATTCTTTAAGTTCCACATGACAATGTGCAACGTTTGACTCTTAGTGTCTAACCTGGTCTCTTCATTCTGGATACAACTCTGGAATAGGGAATTAATTTGTACTCTCGCACTATGCACTTAGCTCAACTCAGACGGGATGTTGGAAGACTGTGTGAGTTTCTTCTTTGGTAGCGTGGAAATCTAAAGACTGGAGTACGGGTTGAAATAAAGCTTCGGAAAAGGGATGGACGACTGGGCACAATTTTTTCTAAGACCCCAAAAAATGTACGGAATAAAAAGATTCTATATCCGTAGGGGCAAAACAAGATCCAAGCAGAAACCACCAAATATTCCAAATACAAAGAAGCATTACCAAATAAAATCTGACCAAAAGGTCCAAGCTTCAAGAAAACCTGCAGATCTTGGTGGAGACTCGGCTACACTGACCATCTTCACAAGGAGAGGTGACTACACTGGCCACCCTCCAGTTCTTTTCCCATTCTTCTAGCTTCTCCCCTATTTCGATTGTGAACACAACACGACAAACCTTAGAAGGAAATACCTGACTCCCCGAGGACGAGTTACTGGAGAGGAGAGGAGCATGGTAGTCTGGCATTCTGGATGGGAAGAGCTAAAACCCTTCACACACATGAGTCGGTTGTTCAATGTTCATAGGGTATACTTTGGGAAGAAGATTGATCTAAGATGACTTCTGAGCCGAAACTGTGACAATGATGTGTAGATTTTGAGGGCTGTTGATTTTAAAATTCTGAGTCTCACAGAAGTTCTGACACACAAATAATCCAAAGGTCGAGTTTAGTTTCACTTTCACCTTGAGTTCATGGTCTTGGTATGGAATCCAATCTCATTTCACCTCATGGCATTTCTTTTTGATGCTCAGTGACGAGCATGGTTTAAGTATAGGGGGATGATGAATCTCGGATTCATCACTCTAAATCTCATTTATTAAGCTCAATTCCCTCAAAATCATCAGCATATCTGCATTTATTCTGCATAATTAGCATTCATGCATGTTTGCATAAGATCGGCATTTTATCCATCATGTTTGCACAAAATAAGAAGCCAAAAATCCAATCCAAATTTGACCTGTAAATAGCCTAACTTCCCAGATTTTTAACTCCTTCATGCTAACTCCGAATGATCCAAAACCACCTCCACTGTGTACATATCACTAACAAAAATAAATGAAAAAAACAAAAAAATCACTAACCCTGTTAAGTGGACCAAAAACCCAAACCTTAGTTACAGGATTTTCAGACTAAAAGCCACATATATTCTCCATCCAGTGTCCGATTTCATCCTACTCACTTTTGAACTAATGTACATTCAATTACCTTCAAAATAAGACCAAGTTCAAGTGAATCAGAGCTCAAATGTGAAAGTTGGGTTTTGGGCCTCTTTTGTACATTGTGTATTTTAACGGTTTTTGATCTGATATTTTATGTACATGTTTTCTTAATTAATAAAAATCCAAAAAATTAGATTTAGGTGTCTTTATTTATCTTTGATTTCTCCATATTTTTTCCGGATTTTTTATCTGATTTAAAAATGACAAAAAATTATAAAACCCAAAAATCAAGGTATTTTATGTAAATGGGATACCCCAAAAAATCAATTTATGCATTTGATTGATTTTGGCTTTGATGTCTTCATTAAAATTGTAGATCTCATCGATACGAGCATTTTTCGTGAAGAAACTTTTTCGATCCGAGGTCGTTTACTATTTCTTTTTGATTTTAGAAAGTCTTTTTCTTCGATTTTTCTGGTGATGACACGTGGCAGCCCCTGATGCCGCCACGTGTCATCGTTTTTTGGGTTTTATATATAATTCATTTTCTTAAAAAAAGAGCTTCGCACGTGCGTTGCACGTGCGTCCCAGGCACATGCTCCGCACATGCCCCGTCCTTCTTCCTAAGCCTGCCACGTACCGCAATCTGGGCCGTCCGATCTTGGCCGATTGGACGGCCCACCCTCATCTCCCATCTCCCCTCTTCTCCTTCACCTTCGCCGCAACGGCCGTCGCTAACCTCGCAAATGCTACCCCGCCTTCACCGCCAACGACTTCCTCCGAGATCTCCGCCTCCGCCAACCTCGCAACCACCCTCCATCGCCGACCCCTTCACTATCTCTCCTATTTAAAGAAATTGCCCCCACCGTTCACCACCATCCGCTGTTCAAACCTCTCTGGTCGTGACAGCCATAGCCATGGCATGATCCGAGGCCCCCTCTACCTCGTCGCAGTCCGCTCCTCTGTAGCTGCCCCGCTCCGGCCACCCAGCGCCGTCGAGCCCTATATCCTCCCAGGTACTTCACTGCGCCTCACCTCCTTTATCTCCGTCCGCAAGCTCCCATCCTCTCTCTCTCTCTCGTCCGATCATCATCCACGTCCGCCTTCACTCCTATTCACCTCGTTTTCTTCGACCATGCCGCCGAGTCTCTCGCCTTCGAATGATGCAACAGCAAGCTCGGTCGCTCTCCTCCGCCTTCGACGACGTCTGCCTACGCCTCCGCCGCTCCTCCAGAAGCTTCGAGTCTCCATCACCGTCCCCTGGCCATGTGTCGGCCCGACGTCGACCGCCCTCGAGCTTCACGCTACTCCAGCTACTTCACTTGCCAGCCACCGCACAGGAGCCGTCCTCCGATAGAGCCACCAGCGCCGGAGCTCTGCCTCCCCTTCGCCACTCCTTCGACAACGCCTCTTATCGCCGACCCCACCCTCCACCTTCGGCCGGGCTCGAGGCCCGAGGTCCCCCGTACGTGCTCCACACGTGCGTGGGGGAACATCATCAGCACTCAACCACGTCGCGTGCATTGCACGTGACGATTGGGTAAATTTCATAAGTCACCCCAGGAAGTCCGTTATTCGCAGGAGCACCCCCGCCTCCAGAGGGCACGTACCACGCATGTGCCCCTCTGGGTATTTTGCAAGAAGGACCTCCAAATTATTGGTAATTCAACTTAGGTCCCCCCCTGCACTTTGCATTTTATTTGTATTATTTATTGCATTCATACCCCTATGTTCCCCAGTGATTTTAAACCTCTTCTCTAAATTATTTTGTCATAAAAAATAGCTTGATGTTTCTCATTTTATTCTCTACATTTTGGCATGTTGTGGATATTTTTGTGATTGATGGTTAATTATTAGTCAATTATTCTGTGAAAAATTGTGAATTTTGCCCAGTTTGTGCTCTAAAATTTATAGTTGATTAACCATTGCTCTAAAAATCCCTGAAAAATCACATATTGTAGAGTGACATTGTGCCCAAAAAGAATTGCATTTGCATGCATAGTTTGCTCTGTAAAAATTATTTTGCACATTTCACTATTTAATTTTTATTAGGTATTAGATCTCATATTTTTGAGGTTTAGGATTTTTCTGAGATCAATCACCTAGCGATAAATCTTAGATAATTTTGGTCCTCGAAAGTAAGTAGGTTTAGTATTTATCATAATTAAATATTGAAATTCATTTTGTTTGCATTTAAAAATCCATAAAAAAATCATATTGCATTCAAAAATTCCTCAAAAAACTACCGTGCATTCATTTCATCATAATTTACATTGTGGCCAAGTTTCGTATTTTTCAGACATCGTTTGAACATAGTCGATATTTTAGTCCCTAAAATAGGCCAAAATTGCATCTTGCATCCTTTATTTGCATTAAAAATTCCAAAAAAAGACCGCCTTGAAAACTATGCAAGATTTTTAATAAACACAACTCTAGGTTGTTCCTTTGCCTCCTTGTGATCGACCTTGGGACTTGCCCAAGTAAAATAAACATAAAACCACTTGATTTAAAATTGAATAATATTTGTGGTTATTTCTTGAGCGATTCCGATCGTCGCCTACAACAAATGACAAATTATTTTTTATTCACGAACGATATAACAACAACTTCTTAACAAGTGCGTTTTCAGACTCGTTAATGAGATGCACACCTACACTGGTTAGCAGGAAGAAAGAGAACCCAAATATAAAGACACATGTCTTGGCAGTAGCCACAACTTATTGCCTCAAAAATCAGACTTTGCCAAGGAAAAAGTGAGACATGGGTGCTCACTATGTAGAGAGTCGTATTGAAGACATTGTGTTTGCACGCACACTCTTGGATAACTATTCTTAAATCAACTTACTTCCCTTAGCATTATATTAGAAATTGGAGTTGGGACCACTTTGCAAATCTTGAGCTTCAATCCAATTCGCGGATCGTTTAGTGAAGAGACCTAAGGGAGAAGTGAAGAACGTCGTTATCTCGATTGATGGGCAGAACTATCAGGCTGACTTCACAGTCTTGGACATGGAGACCCACAATCATTGGAGAGAATCTCAGATCATTCTCGAACGACCCTTCCTTAGGACCGTAGGCGCAGCTTTTTATTATGGTACGAGAATGATGAAGTTCCATTCTCCAGGCAGAGAAGTGAACCTTGAGATGAAGCAAACCAGGTGTCAGCGACTTGACTCAGAGAGTAGCACAGAGTACTCACCTTCAGAGGTAGATTGCAGAATGATTAGTACGTATGGGATTTGGGGACAGATTCCTTCAAGACAGAGCGAGTCCCTTTCATCTGGAAAGGGCATAGTGGTTGATGCAATTTGCCAGGTGTTGTCTGATCTTGTGAGAGATGAATCTGCCTATTTCCATGATGACACAGATCCATCTAGATCTGTCAGTTCCATCCCCTTCGGAACGATCATGGGACATAGATGACGAGTCGGACGCGTCTTTGGCAGAGCAACCACGTTTCTTTGGCGATCCGACTCCCCATTCTTCTGAGTTGGTGGCGAGTACTACTTGGCTTAGCCCACCTTCATGCAGCACGAAACCAGATTCAAATTCAGTTCAACCAAATTTGCTTGATGATATCAAATTTCTAGAACTGAAATCACTACCTCTTACGCTCAAGTACGCCTTTCTTGCGGGACCCAAAGAGAGATATCCTATCATCATTAGCTCAGACTTAACTTTAGAACATGAGTCTAGGTTGTTAGAAGTCTTAGAGAGGAATCACAAAGCAATAGGCTGGACAGTGTCGGATCTCGTAGGAATCAACCCCGCTCTCTGCTCACACCACATTTTTACTGAAGATAATGTGAGACCTTCCCGTGAGTTCCAAAGGAGACTTAACCCTAATCTACGGGAAGTAGTGGAGAAAGAGATTGAGAAATGGTGCAAAGCAGGGTTTATATACCTTATTTCTGACTCCAAGTGGGTGGCCCTGCTTCATGTTGTCCCGAAGAAGTCGGGAATTCAGATGGTTACCAATGAGGAGGGGGTAGAGATTGTGACACGAGTACCTACGTCGTGGCGTGTCTGTGCAGATTACAGGCGCCTGAATGTCGCGAACAAGAAAGATCACTTTCCCTTGCCTTTGATTGATCAGATCTTGGAGAGACTAGCAGGGAAAGAGTTCTTCTGTTTTCTTGATGGGTACTCAGGCTACAACCAGGTAGCTATAGCCCCTGAGGATCGGGAAAAGACCACATTCACATGTCCATACGACACTTATGCTTTCAGGCGCATGCCATTCGGGCTCTGCAATCCGAGATGGTGGGAGATTTCATGTAAGTTCATGGATGACTTCTCGATCCATGGTGATTCTTTTGATACATGCTTAGCGCACTTGGACCGAGTCCTCGCGAGGTGTAGAGAGGTGAATTTAGTACTCTCCTGGGAGAAGAGTCACTTTATGGTGACGGAGGGTATCGTGTTGGGGCATGTCATCTCTAAAAGGGGAATGGAGGTTGACCCAGCCAAGGTGGAGGTGATTAAGAAACTTGATCCACCTACCAACGTGAAGTCAGTGCGGTCATTCTTAGGGCATGTTGGATTCTATAGAAGATTTATTCATGATTTTTCAAAGATCGCCTGCCCACTGACTGAGCTCTTAGGGAAAGACACAGAGTTTGTTGTAGATCACAGGTGTCTGGAGGCCTTTGAGCTCTTGAAGAGGAAGATTTGTGCCTTGCCTATACTACAAGCTCCTGACTGGTCTCTTTCCTTTGAGATCATGTATGATGCTTCAGATTTCGCTATAAGAGCTGTATTAAGGCAACGACGAGAAGGGATCCCGTTTGCGATCCATTACGCGAGAAAAGTATTAGATCCTACACAGAAGAATTATACAGTGACTGAAAAAGAATGCTCATGGTAGTATGGGCCCTCGAGAAGTTCAGACCATATATTTTGGGCTCTAAGATGACAATTTACACTGATCACACAACTATTCGATATTTAATGGAAAAGAAGGACGCGAAGGCACGTCTTCTTAGGTGGATTTTACTCCTTCAGGAATTTGATTTATAGATAAATGACAAACCTGGAGTGAACAATGTTGTGGCTGATCACCTTTCTCGAATGGAACTTAAGGATTCTCCTAATTATGAGCGGATTAGAGAGACCTTCCCAGACGAGTAAATTTGTGTTATTGACTCACTCCCGTGGTATGCCAACATGGTGAACTATCTTGTCTTCAAGCAGGCTCCCCATGGTTGGACTAGGAGCAACATTGATCGTCTGAAGTCGGATTCGAGGAGATACCACTGGGACGATCCTTTCCTTTTCTTTGAAGGATCAGATTGTGTTTGGAGAAGGTGTATTCCTCAGGAGGAATACCAGAATGTCCTAACATATTGTCATTCACTTGAGGCCGAAGGACACCATTCGGGAAAGAGAGCCACTCACAAAGTACTTCAATGTGGATTGTATTGGTCGGCATTGTTTAGAGATGCTATTGATTTTGTACAGTCATGCTCGATCTATCAAAGGATGGGAGGGATAGTTGAACTGAGAGATGAGATGCCCATGCAACCGATGATTATTTGTGATGTTTTTGATGCATGGGGCATAGATTTTATGGGTCCCTTTCCCAACAGCCATGGACATGAGTACATATTGTTGGCGGTTGATTATTTATCCAGGTGGGTAGAGGCTATCCCAACCTAAACTGCAGACAACAAGACTGTCTGTAAGTTTATGAGAGACCATATTATTGCTAGGTTCGGGGTGACAAAAGTTTTGAAATCTAATGGGGGTAGCCACTTTGTGAACAGAGATATGAGATCTTTAGCTAAGGACTATGGATTTGAGCATAGAGTTACTAGTCCTTACCACCCACAGTCCAACGACATGGCAGAGGTTTCGAACATAGAGGTGAAGAGTATTTTGCAGAAATTGGTTTGTCCCAATAGGAAGAACTGGTCTCAGCTCTTGGACCATGTTCTGTGGGCCTACAGGACATCTTACAAGACACCATTGGGTACTTCACCATTTAGAATGATCTATTGCAAGCCATGCCATTTGCCCACAGAATTGATTCATAAATACGAATGGGAAATTAAGAAGATTAATTGGAGTTGTCACCTAGGGAAGCTTTGTCGAGACTTGAACTTGAACAAGCTCGTGGAAATCTGAAACATGGCATATGACAACAGTTTGATTTATAAGGACAAAGTAAAGAGATGGCATGATCAACACATTAGGTGCAAAGATTTTATCCCTGGACAAAAAGTATGGTTGTTCAATGCCAGGTTGAAGATGTTCCATGGGAAGCTCAAATCTAAATGGACGGGCCCCTTTGTTGTTAAGAAAGTGCATGAGAATGGAAGTGTAGAGATAGCTGATCTCACAGATGGTGCACAATCTCATGTGGTAAATGGACAACTGTTGAAGCATTTTGTAGATTCGAAAGAGCAGTTAGTCCAAGTTGAGGTCATCAACTTCATGCAGAGTGAGTACAGAACAGATACATCATATTACTCTTCATGAAGACGCAGCATCAAGATTCAGCATCGTACGAGATTCATTCCTCTTGTACATTCTCCCTTCTTTGTATATTCTCCAGATCACATCTGTTCTCATAATTACTCCTATCCTATACTTAGGCTGGCCAGAGCCTAAGTATAGGGGGAACCGATGCCCGCCATGTATATATACGCATCCATTTAGCTTCTTGACCTCGCCCGCCCCATTTTTTGCTCTTCTTCTACGCTTAGGCTGACTAGAGCCTAAGTATAGGGGGGTGGATCGACTTCTATACTTTTTATTATTTTAGTCATCCTACGCTTAACACGAGTTATGTCTTTTTTGCTCGCTTCTTGTGCTCTGAGGACATAACACATGCTAAGTATAGGGGGCGTGTATATATTACATATATACTTTACCCATAGCTCGTACTTTCACGTATTTCTGTATATATTATACAATAATTATGGGGTGGGTAAAAAATCTCTTAAAAGACCTTTTAAAAAACTTAAACTTTTTTCCTTATTTGCTTAAAAAAAATTTCAAAAAAAATTGTGTCCTTTCTTATTTAGTTATCTTTTTCAAAAAAAACTAACTAATAAGTTGGTTTAATCCCTGACACATTCACTTTCACACAAGACTAATGAAGTTCAAGAAGACTTGGTTTATGAGGTCTTGAGATTTTGAGTTAACCATCCTTAGTCATTAGGGTCCTTGACTTAATTATTCACATTTCCCTAGTTGAAAGATTTGTGTGCTATATTGCATGCTTAGTCTCTAGCTTAAGAATATGATCAACACCTCACATAACGACTGTAGTTATGATGAGATGAGTTGAATTTTAACTTGAGGAACTGGGATGAGGGATTTGAGTTTGGAATTTATTTGATGATGCTCGAGGATGGGATAAAATCAATGGAGGCTTCATGAAACCTGAGTGTCAACACCTTTAGCTAGTATGAGAGCATGGCTCTTGTATTATCTTTTGACATTTACCTATGTGCTAGGGTGTGATGAAATCTAAAAAATTATTGATCAGTGTGCGCCAACTCTTGGTAAAAGTAGTGGAGCTAGCCAAAAATACTACAAAGCAATGAGATGTTAAAGAAAAGCTCTCATTCCACGAAGTCAAATATCAAAGAGCTTCCACCAAAGGCGGGCGCTCCCAACCATTTCAAAGTGTCCATTTGGACCACCGCTATCAGGACCAGGAGTCAGGCTAACACCAAAAAAGGGCTCTGCATCGTAAATGCTACAAGTCAGGGTGTAGAAGGTATAATAGATACTCAAAAAAGGCACACCCCGGTGTACTCCCAAGAAAACAAGTGCATACGACTCCAACTTCTCTTGACGGACACATTGATCAACAACCAAAAAACATACATGTGTTGAGTTAATAAGGCACTCGAGAGGATCCTTGTTCCAATGAGAGGGAGAGAAGAAATGACACAATCCTATGCCCTCCATCAACTGGCCTTCCATCTACACTTTTAAGTCTGACAACTAAAGGGACGGTGGATTGGATGCAAGAAATGGTTTATTCCATAGTGTTGAGGGTCGGGTCCTTAGGAGAGTCTCTTGGACTGGAACCTTGGGTGACGTTGTGACTCTACTCTTGTAACTGCAGTCAACACTTAAGTCATTTCCCTACTATATTTGTATACACAGACAATCCGATGATTAGGGAAATTGGATACCTTTTGACTAGGGCTTGGTTCAGCTTAGAATTTTAGGATCTCTAAAATGAGAGTTCTTAAACGGATCAAGTCTTGTATTCACATGCACAGTCAGGGTTTAAGACAACTTATTCATTCTTTATTTGCTCAAGGACTAGCAAAGTTTAAGTATAGGCGGGTGATGAATCCACGATTCATCATCTCAATATCTTAATCTTAGCAAAATCCCTAAGTAAATTCTGAAATAAATGTATATAAAATAAATAAATTAATAAAATGACTCTTGTAAATAAAATACACTAATTATGTATATTAGATTGTACAAAATAAATTAACAATAAAAAACCATAAAAATTAAATGAGTTTTTCACCCGTAAATAGCCCAAAACTTCATATATTTTTAATAGTTTCATTTCAACTCCTTTTTTGGCTAATTCTTTTCTAACTTGTTCATAAAAATATATATAAAAATAAAAAAAATACAAAATAAATTTCACCTCAAATAAATGCTCCTAGATCCCAAAGAGAAAAAGCCGTAAAGTACTACTTTTCGGTCAAAGCCGCTCCGTATGAACTCCAAATTCACCAAACTTACTTTTAAAGTTCAAGTTAGAAAATTATCTATCCAATGAAAGTGGTTTCATTAAAATTGAAGCTCATTTGCAAAAGTTGGATTTTGGGACCTAGATGTACATTGTATATTATGTCTATATTCATTATGTCTTCATTTTTATTTTATTTTTCTTAATTACTAAAAAATCCAAAAAAATCATTGTTGTGTTTTATTTTACTTCTAGTATTTTATTGTATTTTTCTATTGTAAATGTCTATTATTAAAAAGACAAAAATATAAATTAGAAAAGCAAACAAAAAATGTACATGTTGTATGTCTTCCTTTGTAAATTCTCCACTATTTCTCTTCTTTATATTTTTTTGTATTTTAGTAGCCTACATTATCTCATTATTTATTTTATTATTTAATTCCCTTTCTCTACAATAACCACCATTCAACTCCATCATTCCGCCATTTTTTCTAACTTCTAATTCAACTCCACCATCTTAATAACCTCCTTTCTACTTCACATCCATTCTAACGTCCATTTTCTATCTCTTTATATACATCTCATCCTCCTCATTTTGCACTTGATCCATCTTTATGTGAGGAGTGCCTAGTTCCCAGAGTTGAATCGATGACAGCAACACAACCACAGTCGAGCGACGATAGCCCTCTCTCCGGTGAGATCTGTTGGCTTCTTGGCCAACATCACGGCCACATCCGTGCACTCCTGGAGCTCATCGCTCGTCGGCGATTCGAGCGAAGATCGTGCTCTCGTGAGCACAATATAGACGATCGTCTCCATTGTAGGTAATTTTTCTTCTCATTTTGTCATCATTGTTATTTTTGCAATTTTTCTTATATCACATCACCACCATAGTATTTTCTACTACATCATTACCATCACCACCATCTTCATCTTCTTCATCATTCCCCTCTACCATTTTTTTCTCATTTGTATATATTTACATTTATTCTATATTTAAAAAAATTAAAAAAAATAAAAATAAAAAAAACACACACACACACACAGCACAGCACTAAAAAATTTCAAAAAAATAAAAATGAAGCAGCGTCATCGCCCTCCCCCTTTCCACGGACAGGCGGCGTCGCCCATGCATACAGCCTCCCCCGCTGGCGTACCCCTCCGCACGCCCGCAAGCGACACCATCCACTATCATACCCTGCAGCCGCACCGCCGCGCCTCCCCGCCAACCTCGCCAACATGCCCCCGCGCGCGACCTGCCTCCCTCCAGACCCAGCTCCGAGCACCGCTTACGACCATCCCCGCCTGCCATCTCCTCCTCCACGCCAGCAACGACGATCACCCGGCAACGTTGCCTCCCTCCAGGCCTGCACCGCCCGTGAGCCTCCTACGCTAGCCACCAGCGGCACCGCCCAGCGCCCCCCCTGTGCGCCCTAGCCGCCCGTGCCAAGGAAGAAGGAGGGTATTATTTTTTTATTATTTTTTGCAGAAAATGCATTTTTATTTTATTAGTTTTCTAGTATTACAAATCAGTCCCTGTACATATTTTGTTGTAAGTATCATTCTCTGATTTTGCACTGACAACCCTGTGCTAATGCGTTAATTTGGACCTCTGTATTACATCTTTTTATTCAATGGAAAATGTCTAGATGTTGAGCAACTAATTCTATACCACTTGGGTATTTATTTATTTTTTACGGTCTTTGGATAATTTATTAAAAATGTTTAACTGAAATATTATATATTTTACCCAATCTGGACTCTTAAATTGATTATTAACTCACGGTTGCTCTAAAACTTCTTGAAAAACTAAACATGATGCCTCGAATTGTAATTGAATTACTATCCAAATTTCTTCCAAAATAGAGATATCATGTGCCTGAAATAAATTAAGAGTGATTTGGTTATTTGATTTTTTATTTAAATCCACGTACATCATTTTTGCAAAATTTCGAATCTCCTCAATTGCATATGAAAATACCTTTTTGAGATAATTTGCACTCTAATTAATTTGATAACGTGGATTTATTAGGAATTAATTACTCACTGTCATTTTGTTTCCATTAAAAATCCATAAAAATTCATATTTTGTCATAAAACACCAAAAAAAATAGTGTAGTATCCTTGCATCATGTTTGAATTCTAGTAAAACTTTCATGATTTTTTTTTCTATTTGTGTGAAAAATTATGAAAAAAACCATAAAAAGTTTGCATTTTTAATTGTTGCATTTTAATTCCTAAAATTCCAAAAAAATGTGTGTTGCATTCATCACTATATTAGGATTCTAGGAAAAATACAATTTGGCTAAATTGGACTTATTTTTTATTAAAATTAATTTGTCTAAGTTGTGTGATTTCTTAGTAACTTAATTCACTTGCATTGTGCATTTTGCATTTTTTTGCATAAAAATATAAAAAATTATGCATTGGAAATCTAGATCTAAATTTTTAACCTGTCTTTGTTCCTTTGCCTCCTTGTGTTTGACCCTGGACTTGCCCGGGATATAAACTAAAGCCGAGACACTCTTCACGGAGATCTTGTCTCGGTTCTGACTGATTCGCTAAGTACACATACTACAACATACATAAATTAAATCACGTATTCAGCTACTCGTCACTGGGCGAGGAAGAATATGAGGAAGGAGCAACAATAGCCATCTACAACCACCAAGAGCAAAAGAACAAAAAAATTAGCAAAATGAAAATCTTCAAAAACAAAAGAAGAGCTGAAGCTAAGATGCACCCGTCCTGGAGGAGCCAACAACAACAATACTTCCAACGTAGTTCAACGAAGCCAAGACTCATGTAGATTCATTTGGCTATTTTGCATGGCGTCCCACCTTCTGGACATCCATTTTTACATGATGATATAATTAAGAACTATACATTTCCTTCTGTGAATATTTCTTTTCATGAAGCAATGAAAAAAACCAAAAATAGGAAATTGAAAAATGCATTGTCCAACCCAAGCATTATTGAAATTATTGAAAATCATGTGCTTGAACCACCATTGATGAAGGTCATGAAATACATGTCAACTATTAAGAAAGGTTTGAAAGAGTCATATACCTTGAAGTGCCAGAGCAGCAAGGGCAGAAGCAGCCGAGGAGAAAAACACTTCCTAACCATAGCCATAGTGAATGCTATGAATGATCTCCCACATAAAAAGAAAGAAAAGGGAGCTCCTCTAATTAGATGCCAGAATTTTGATCAAGTCTTTGGGCGAACTCTGCTTGATAGCGGCTCTTCTGTAAACCTCATGCCCTCCTCGTTTCTTGAAGAATTCGGGTTGGGACCGCTTAAGCCTACTCGTATGATCATGTAGTCTGTGGATCGATCCATAAAATGGTCTAGAGGTTTACTAGAGGATGTTATTGTGATTATGCAGGATATGCACTCCTTGTGGATTTTTTCGTCCCATATCTGGATTCTCCTGCAGTGTTACTTCAGACTCCGATTATTCTTGGTCAGTTGTTCCTTCAAACTGCCAAAGCAGTCATCGACTACATGTCTGGAAAAATCGCATTTCACTCCTACTGTGATTGAGTCACCATGGACATGATCGCCGAGCTGAAAGAAACATCTAGTGGAGGGAGAACAGAACCAACAGTTGGAGAGTTCGCCATTATTGACATCAGTGATCAACAAATTTCTCTGAATGGTATTCCGACACAAGAAGTCCTCTCTTTAGAGAGGACATAGAAAGCACAATCGATCCTTGCTCCACAACCATATGGGAGACAGATTCAGAATCAACAATCATTGTATTTGAATAGAATTCATACCAAACTGAACATGAAGAATTCATTACATATATGTTCGGTACATTTATATCAGATCCAATAGTGACAGAGGTGGACAACCCCTTAGTGAATTCAACAAACCATTCCCCTACTAGCACAATTTTTGAAGTGTTTGCGAAGCAGTCTCTATAATTAACAGAACTCACATAGCTCCCGGCAGGTATGAATTATGTTTCCTTGCGAGTGAAGAAACATGTATCCAATCATCATTATGAGGAGACCGACCTCGAATTAGGAATCTCGACTTCTTAAGGTTCTAGAAAAGAACCGCTTGGCAGTTGGTTGGAAAGTTTTTGATCTCTAAGAGATAGATCCAACCTTTTGTTCACACCACATCTATCTTGAAGATGATTGCAAATCATCTTGATAAATCCAGACAAGATTGAACCCTAATCTATGGGACATAGTGATGAAAGAAATCACGAAGTGGTGTGAAGCGGGCTTTATTTATCCCATCTCTTACTTGGGTGGGCCCCTACATATTATTCTAAAGAAATCAAGGCTCACTATGGTTAATAATGATTAAGGAGAGAAAATCTCTGCTCAGATACCGATACCTTGGTGTGTATTGATTACCACCGCTAAATTCAGCTACAACGAATGACCACTTCCCGCTTCCATTCATTGACCAAGTGCTTGAAAGATTAGCTAGGAAAGAATTTTTTGTTTCTTAGATGGGTACTCCCGATACAATCAGGTGGAAATTACCCTTGAAAACCAAGAGAAGAAATCATTCACCTGCCAACACATATGCTTTTTGAAGAATGCCCTTTGGATTATTAAATGCCCATGCCACATTACAAAGGTGCATTCTAGCCATCTTTGCCAATAGGATCGGAAGTTTCTCTAAGTTTTCATGGATGATTTCTCAGTCTATAGTGACAACTTCGATTCATGTCTCATGCACCTAGGCAGAGTACTGCATAAATATCGCGAAGTGAAGTTAGTTTTATCATTGAAAAAGAGCCACTTCATGGACACCGAAGGAATTCTGCTGGGCCATGTCATTTCCAAGTGAGGCATGGAAGTCGACCCGGTGAAGGTGTATGTGATTATGAAACTCGAGCCACCTCGAAATGTCAAGAATGCGAGGCCATTCCTTGGGCACGTTGGTATCTATAAAATATCCATCCAGGACTTCAACAGACTTACTCAGCCTCTAACTAAGATTTTATGCAAGGAGACTGAGTTCATCATTGATCAAAAGGTTCTCCAATCATTTTATCAACTGAAAGAGCTCGTCACTCAGGCTTTTATTCTACAGTCACTCGATTGGTCTCTACCATTCGAGATCATGACGGACGCATTAGAATATGCAATTGGGGTTGATTTAGGATAATAAGAGATAAATTACCCTGCGCTATTCATTATTCCAACAAGGCATTTGATGAAGCATAAAAGAATTATACAATTACAGAGAAAGAATTGATGGTAGTTATTTTTGCTTGAGAGACGTTTAGATCATATCTTCTTGTATCGAAAGTTATTGTTTTTATTGACCACCACTATCAGATACCTACAACAGAAGAAGGATACCAAATCCTGCTTATTCATGTGGATCATTTTCCTCTAGAAATTCAACTTGGAAATCAGAGATAAACCTGGAGTTCATAACGTAGTAGCATATCATCTATCCAGAAATGAATGCCAGGATACTCAACCGAGAATTACATCGATCACAGATATCTTCCATGATGAATCCATTCTAAGCATTGGGTTCTCCCTTGGTACATTCATATCATAAACTACCTCATCTTTGGGGTAGTCACGCAAAATTGGATAAGAATCAAGAAGGACAAGTTCATGCCTAATATCCATTTCTACTAGTGGGAAGACCCATATTTGTTTAGGGAACAAGCTAATTGCATATGGCGTAGGCGTATTCCTCAAGAGGAGTACACAAGTGTCCTTGAGCATTGTCATAATATTGAATATGGT
Source organism: Ottelia alismoides (assembly GCA_037367405.1). Lineage (NCBI taxonomy): Eukaryota > Viridiplantae > Streptophyta > Magnoliopsida > Alismatales > Hydrocharitaceae > Ottelia > Ottelia alismoides. The sequence goes on from JAZKJV010006289.1 coordinate 369,491, forward strand.
AAACACCATTCTGGAAATCGAATGACATCGAAGATACTGTAGTGTGGCCTATGGTGGCCCACACTATTAAAGGATGCTACAAAGTATGTCAAAGCATGCATTGATTGTCAGAACCCTCAGTATAAAAGACTCTATGCCCCTCAAATTCATTCAGATATCTGATTTGTTTGATTCATGTGGCATTGACTTCATGGGGCCCATTTTTAAACGTCGAGGAAAATATATCGGAATAGATCACAATAACTATTAAAATGCCTCAGATGGAATGTATTAAAGATGTCTTAAAATAGATTCGGGATGGAAGTGCTCCACATGGATTATTCTTTTTCACAAGGGACATATCAATATCAAAAAATGAATTGGAACATAAGGAAATGAAAGGGGATCATTATGCATAAGTAGTTAGAAGTATCATGTATGTTCTGACGCGAAATGGACATTAGTTTCCCACTAATATATTCGGTCATATCAAAGTAACCATGGTATGAACCACTAGAAAGTTGCAAATAAAGTTCTATGACATTTATAAGGCACCAAATAACATATGCTCATGCATATATATATATATGTATATATATGATTTGATAACCTTGATATTATTGAATCTTCATATTTATATTTGACAAGATGTCTTAGAATAAGAAATCCCACTTTTTACCATGCATTTTTACTCGCAAGGGAAGAATTTTTGTTATCGGTGCTTTCATTGTCAAGGCTAAATTTGTGGCATGCTTTGAGGCTACAATTCGAAGATTGTGGTTTTGGATATTTATAGCAGGACTTGGAATTATCGTTAATAATGCCAAGTTGTTGACTTAATTATAATAATGTTGAAGCCATCCTCTTCTCGAATAATGATAAGTGTTCTAAAAAAATGCAAAGCTCATGGAGTTAAAGTACTTGTTAGTAAAAGAGGAAGTTCGAAAACAAAGAGTCTTAACATAATACATCAATACTAACTCAATTATACCGGATCCTAGAACTAAAGGTGCAGAACTTAAGATTTTTACTAAGCTTGTTTGTTTGAATGGGTAATTTAAAGAGGTCCTAATTATGAAAGTTCAATGAGTAAATTTCATGAAGCGCTCACAATTTCATTTGCATTGTCTTATCTTTATGAATCATTTTCTTATTATATCTTGCATATATGTTTGTGAAGTCTATAACATAATTATTCATTGATATTACAATAATCTCATATAAAATACATTTTAGGTTATTACCTGACCATTAAGGATCATATGAATCAAGTGGAAGAATATAGGAATGTATCCCAATTGTGGTTCATATGTTACATGGGTTAGATGATAAAAGTGAGTTCATCGAGATAATGAACTAGCCCAACTGAATAAAAGTAACTTCTTTTGATAATTAGTAGGTCATTATGAGTTGGTTATTATAGGTTTTCAATTGAAACCCTCCGTACATACTTCCTATACATAGTGGCCCATTATGGAAATTACCAAATCAAATTATGACGAGAGAGCTACCATCTCAACTCTTCACCATCTGAGAGGGTCATCATGGTTGAGGTAAAGGATAGGAGAAAAATTAAAGAAGGATCATCATCTCTTTATTTCATCATCATCATCACCTCGGTTTATCTCTCACGATGGAAGGAGGTAAACTCGTCTAACATTCATTATTTGTTCATGTCGATTATCATTGTACTGAGATAAAATTTCCTACACTGCAATCTTGATAAGTTATTTGTGCAAAAGTGATGTTTCTTTTAATAACCTGATGCAAAAGCTACTACAATAGCATCTACAATTGTACACAAACAAAGGATGAGTAAAATATATATTATGAATAAATTTATAGGATAAAAGATTTTTTGCATGAGACAATTCTAGAGTTTTGTGCGGAAAAATAACTGTGGTAAAAGACGTCGCCTCTCTTATATATAAATATACATAAATTGTTTCCTTTCAATTTCAAGACTCCAAAACATGATAGTAACTGTAGAGATATATTTATGTTACATTATTTATTTCCCATTTCTTGCACTATTTCTCAATTCCCTTTACTTTTGTATGCATTATGTTATTTACCCATAGGATACTCTCCTATATAAAAGAGCCTAGGGTTCATGGAATTTCCCAACATGGTATCCGAGCAACGGTCCTAAACCGGAGCTCTCGATCCCAAAACCCTAGCCCCACCTCCAAACCCTCCACTATCAGTCTTCCTTCTCGCGGCCCGCTGCACGCAACACAACTGCCAGTCGGCACTAGTGCCCACCTGGCTCGGTGCCTGCATGACATCTCACTGTCGCTCGGTACCACTGGTTGCCTGCGACTCTGTTGCTAGTGGCACATGCATGCTCTGTCGTTCTCCTTGCTTGAGACCATATCTCGCCGCCCTTCTCCCTTGCATCTGGATCCTACCACTCCTCCCCTGCGCTCCTCTCCTATGTTTGGACTCGCGATTATAGCCAGTCTTGCCACTATAATCGACGCCACACCAAGGACACTGTTTACTTGATGTGATTGGTTTCTATTTGAGTCTACACATGCAACCAACCTCTCTTATGTCTGTGTAGACAAGTATTTCGTCAAGTTTGTGCTCCTTTCCTTATTCGACTAGAAACATGTCATAGAATAAGATAGATATCCCCACCACTAGCGCTTTCAGAGGTCCAACACCCATAGTCAAGATGGATGGATCAAATTATGAGTTGTGGGACATGCAATTCATGAGTCCAATGAAGTCGATGGGTAAGAAGCATACTCTTACCGAGGAAGAACTAACATAGAAGACAAGGATGTATGCATCATGGGAGGCTGATGATGCATATGCTCAAGTTTGGTTGTCTAGTACCTTGATACAAGATATTGCAAATGATGTTTTTACACCGGCCCACTGTCAAATCCATGTGGGACATTCTTGCTGCCACGTATTCACAGGCAAAGATTGAGATAAAGATATTACATATTCAACATGACATCTTTACAATAAAGTAGAATGGTCAACTGTTACATGCTCATTATACTACCTTGCACAAGATGTTTGAGAAGCTTCATATCTTCATGCCTCTTACCGCTACCTCAGAGCAATTGAAGACACACCAGAATTCTACAATAGTTGGAGTCTTCCTGGACTCTCTTGACTCCCAATATGAAGCTGCCTCCTCTCATATACCGGTTGACGCTACCATTCCTCCCATGGAGGAGACATTTTAGAGATTAAGCTGGATTAATATCTCAACTCCTGCTCCAATGTCGAATTCCTCTACTATGGCAGTCTCTCGTGGAAGAGGCGGTCCCCCTCAGTTCCATGGACGAGGATTACATGGTAGAGATGGTCATGGTCGTGGACCACCTTCTACCTATTGTCATAGATATGGTCATTCAGAAGACACATGCTACTCCAAGCATGGTTTTCCAGCATCTGCACACATAACAAAGCAGGCTCAGCATTATGCAGCTCCACTACATCAAGTCTACGATATGATGAGCTTGTGTCTCAACTCTCATGCCTTTGAGAGGTTCCCCTTCACATGCTCCCGAGACTAGTTTGGAGATTTGCTGCTACTTAATGAACGCTAAATTTGCCTCTTTACATAGTCATGTTATCGTAATACATGAGGCAAATCTGGTTCAGCAAAGACCATACCTTTGAATATGTGGACATTATTTTACTTGGCAAGTTTACCAAGGCCAAACTCAGGGACACAAGCCTCTTCGTCTATTTATCAAATTTTGTTGATGAATTAATTCAAGAGTGAGTATTTTCAAAGTCTTTAGGTCCTCATGTAGATGTACAACAAAATGCAGGAAAAACAATACAAGTAATGATGCATGAAAGAGATGTAATTTTTATTTTATTTTTCAATGCAAGTATAAGATATAAATATGCATGATATGATACATGCGATATAAAAGATATAAATATGCCCTAATAAACATTAAGTTAATGAGCACAGATTATGGTTCAAATTCAGAGTCAAATTAAAAATCAAGAGTCAGCATTTATTAATGGCAAAGAATTAAAGATCAAGAGACACTATATAACATCGAAATTCATCATATTTTATTTAGTGTCAAATCAGGAAATTAAATATGCCACTAGAAAGAGGGTGAAATAGATAACAAAATGAAATTGAAATCGTGTGAATTGGAAATAAATGCTCAAGATATGAAAGAAACAATTCATGGGCATAAATGAAATAAAAATACGAGAAAAATAAAGATAAAATAGGTCCTTGGAGGGACCCATTTGCAAATAATGAAATATGACACGCCAGTGTAATTTATCTATTAGCATGGGGATATTTCTGTAATTTCCCACAATTGATAGGGCCTCGAGGTAAATTTCCCTAGCACACACATGGGGGCTTATTTGCAATTCTAGAGAAGCCTGGGGGTATCCCTACAAATAACCAATGCCCCATAGGTGAAACGTACGCGAGGCAACAATATCTTGGACCTTCATCTCTACGTGTGATGGGCAAAAATATCTGGACTCCAACGAGGCTTGAAGGGCTCCGTCTTGCTCTAATCGCATTCACAATGATTGATGAGGCCCCTAGAGGCCTTGGTGATGAAGCTTGGACGGTGAGGGATATGCAAGTCAGATATGGAGCTATGGAAGATGGAGCTTCGTTGGAGGAGGAGCTGGTGAACATGGCTCTGACTCCGCTCTAGCCATTGAAGACATTGTGCATGCAAGGTTAGTAATAGCCAAAGTGGGTATTTGCATGCGGTTAGTGAGGTGGAGTGGAGGTCTAATTGGAGGCGGAGAGAGTGAGGGACCTAGCTTCAACTCCGGCAGGCCGGAGGTGAAATGTGGCGGGGTGATTGGGGCTATGAAGAAGGGGAGACAGTGAGTGGATGGTTCAACGAAGGTGACCGACGGGTGGAGGAGGTGGAGGTGTGATCAAGCGGTAACAGAGAGGGATGTAGGCGATGGTATAAAAGGAGAAAACTCAAGATAGGGAAGAAGACAATTACTCAGAGATCTAAAGTGGACGAATTGGCTTGGGCTTTGCTTCATTTGAAACTTAGGTCGCCTCCCAACGAGGTCAGCCAGACCTCAGAGCTCGAGCATCCATCGGAGTGGCAGAGCGCACATGGCGATGGCCATGGATCACCACAGGGAGCATAGTCATTATCGCCTCAACACCGCCCTCCACTGTCATCGGAGGGCGAAGGAAGCTGGGCTACAACCCCCTTGGTTGGTGGATGGCGGTGACGAAGGGCGGAGGAGATGACTTTATAGGGAAGGGTAGTCGAAAGTTACGTGGTGGTATGGAGGTTTTGAACGGCTGTAGTGAGTTATGAAGGTAGGCGTTGAGGGTATTGATGGATGAGAGAAGAAGGTGGATCTGGGGGAGACGTGGAGGTGGTCTTGAATCGAAGAGGGGGTGATCGGAGCGAAGGAGAAAATGGAAAGGGATTGAGGGTTTGATGAAACTCGATTTCATCATCTTAATTTGCCATTATTAAACCCCCTTACTTAAATTGGTGTCAATAAAAATCAGATTAATTCTTGCAATTATCTAAGCCTTTGAATAAATTAAAAATACAAAAAATAGCAACACTAAAAATCATAGCATTTTTAAAGCCTTAGAAATACTCGCAAAAATATTTCTCCCTTGGTTTGACCCCGTCGCCGATTTTTGGTCACCATGAAACTTATAGATCTTATCGAGATCTACAACTATCATGTTTTGAGTTTTTCCAAATTCGGTCATCTTCTCCCTCATAATTCACTTTTTTTCTCTGAATAATGTGAGTGGGTGATGAATCCACATTTCATCATCTTTATTCTATCATTTTGGCACCAAAACCCTAGCAAATACCTGTGAATAGCCTTAAATAAAGCATCTTAGCATTCATGCATGTGCATCCAATTAGTGTGTAAAATACTGCAATTAAAGCCAAAATTATAGAATAAATAAAAGAAAAGAAAAATAATAAAATATTGTAAATATTTTATGACCTAAAACCCCGAGACCTAGGCATCTTGATGAATAGGTCGACAAGGAATAAAGTAGGGGGAGATAAGGGTCAAATACCTATAATATTCTATTCATTCTTTATTCATTTTGGGACCTATTTTTGGTTCCACTTTTTATACATAAAATAAAGAAACTTTGTACATGAAAGTTGTAGATAATTTTATAAATAAAAATATAAAATTAATTTCACTGAAAAATAATGTACAGATAAAAAGTTATGGTCTGAATAAAATCCCAGAATCCCAACTTCCCAGACCCGTATCTCACAAATGAAAACTCCAAATGCATCAAACTCACCTTTAATTATATATAGAATAAAATTAGCTATTTAATGGCGGTGGTTTCGCATTTGGCGGAGCTACGGTTTGAAAGTTGAGTTTTGGACCCCTATTATATACTTGTACAGATTAAAATATTCAATTTATTCTTTAATCATTATTTTTGTATTTTTATATTTTATATATTTGTAAATATTACTTATAATATATTTGTACATTAAAATCAGAATATAAACTTAAATAAAACTCAAATAAAAATACATGTATATAAGATACATAGGTATACTACATATACTTATATTTATATAAAATATACTTCTATTTTGTTAAATATACAAAATACATCATAAAAATAAAATAAAGTATAATTCAGTGTATAAAAGTATTTTATAATTTTAGAAAATAATAAATAAAATTAAATAAATTAAAAACATAAAATAAAAATAAAAGAATAAAATATATATGTATTATACCTATAAGGGGTGTAAAAGTAAAAAAATATACCTCATAAAATTAATTAAAAATCATAATAAAATACTACATAAAATAACAAATATTTTTTATTTAATAATCATAACTTAATTTAGCCATTTTCGATTTTTAATTGATTTAACAAATTCTTTTCCAGGGATTTTCCTGGTTGGTCCACGTGGACCAACCAGGTGGCCAGGAGAGTTGACTTCGGGTCAACTCCCGGGTCCTAGCCCTGTGCCTCTTGTCAGACCTTCCCGAGACCCGCTTTTCTCGTTTTTTTCGCCATCAGGGCGTTGCTCGAGGGAAGAGGACATCTTCATGAAACTTGTTCCATGTAGCACCAGGATCCTCGCCGGCCTACCAGATCTCCCTAGATCTTCTCCGCGCACCCGTGATCCTGCCTCGAAGTCTGCTACCTCGCCATCCTTCAAAACCAAGCCCGCGATCTTCCTTGACTTTCCGAACCCCAATTCTTGGCTCTCTTGCGCTCCTTTGCATTCCATTCAATCCATGGAGGTGACAGCTTCAGGAGAGACGCATCGAGGAGGCGAAGCAGCGGCCCAGGGTGTTCCTTCAACCTCCGGTGGTCCAATCCGTCGAGGTATACCTTCCCTCGCCCAACCTGGGCTCGAGGCAGTTTAATCCCCTTATTTTTCGCTTTCTTTTCGTTCCTTGCAGTCAGAGCTTCATTTCCCCCCTTTGCATCCACTTCTTTCGCATATCGATTCGCTCAATCGATCGTAGCCGGAGCCATCTCCGGCCACCATCATTTTTCGCACCATACGCCGCCGCACACCCCCATTTCTTTGCGCCACGTAATCAGGACAGTTTGCCCTCGATCATATCACTCTTTCCTTGCAGGTACCAGGAGCCTATCGAGTACCTGGAGCGGTTTTGCGAGTTCGCCGGAGGCATTTTGGGAGCCCGAGCTCCGCCACCTCCTCCGGAGTGCTCGGGTGGTCGCCACCCCTTTTTGGAGCTCCAGGAAGCAAGAGGGGACCTACAGGAAGCGTCTGGACCCCCTCCGAGCTTCGTTTCATGCCGGTGAAGGGCGTCATCGTCGGAGGAAGCTCGCGGAGTCGAGCCTTCCTCCCAGTTCGAACGCCGCCGTCCGATCAAGGGACCTCCTCCAGATACAGCAGTGGCCGTCAGATCTCCAGAAGATGTGACCGTCAGATCTCCTCGTGCGATCTAATCGTAGGCCTCCATTGCAAGGGGCATTGCGCGACCACAGCGCGCCACGCGTCAAGTGGATGTCCTCGGGCCGTCCGATCTCGCCCCGACGTGGATAATTTTGCCTGACACCCTGTCAACTTTTGTATTTTGTATTAAGTCCTGAAACTTTTAGAAGACGTTGTATATTTTTTGCGACATTTGCATTTTTACCCCCGGTGCTTGGCATTATTGCATTCCAGTCCGTGCCACGTCACCTCACGTGCCTTGTACACGTGAGGTGCGGGGCTTTTTGCGGTGGACCCCTTAGGACATCAGATATTTCATTTTAATACCCGAACATTTAGTTTAAGAATTAAACTTTTGGTATAATTGCGTGTAAACCCTCGGGGTCTGTGGAATTTACATTTAAGCCCTCGCCAGGCGCGTGCAAGTCACGCGCCCTAATGGGAAATTTGCTCCGACACCCCTGGGGCTCCTGTAATTTATGTTTGGTCCTGTAAATTGAATATTCAGTTCATTATTTTGTGAAAAATTGCATGTTTGCCCCCGAACTTTTGGATATTTGCATAAATGCCCCTGCTAGGCCTTCAACTTGTGCTTGCTTGCTCTATTTATTTAAGGCCTCATTTTTAATTCCAAAAATTCTCAAAAATTAGGGTTAAGCTCCTGTATGCTTGTTCTTCCACGCTATATTCTTAGTTTTTGATTTTCTTTAATTTTTATATTTATTAAAAATCAAAAACATGCTTTTTATTCACTGTCTAGCTTAGAAAATACCAAAAAAATATTAAAATACCTCGAAAAATTCCAAAAAAAATTCCCTACTGTCTATTTTATCATATTTTAGTGTCAGTCCAAAAATCACTAAAAATCTCAAAAGAAAAACCTTAAAAATTCGAAAATACATAAAAACTTCAAAAAATCTCAAAAATTGCAGAAAACTCCAAAAATAGTAAACTCAAGTCCTGTAGTCTCCTGTTTTTATTGTTTTATTTGAAAAATAGTTTGAAAATATTTTGTGGTTGGTTGCTATTTTTAATTCTCATTTTATCTCCAGCCAGTAGTTTGCTCACTGTTTTACCTTATTTCAGTGCTTAAAATTATCAAAAATCTTCTGAAAAATATCCAAAAATCACAAAAATAGTAGAAAATCTTAAAAATACCAAAAAGATTTTATCTCTTAATTTTGTCTATTTTTTCATCCTTTTATAAATATTTTATCACTCCTTGTATTACATTGTCTTTATATTCCAATATAAAAAAAAGAAAAAAAATATAAAATATAAAATTATAAAAATCAGAAAATTAAAAATAAAAATACAAAATCAAAAATTAAATAAAAAATAAAAAAAATTAAAAATTAAAAACCCACAAAAATCATTTGCTTGCATAGTGTAGACAACACTCACATACACACACACACATTTGATTGCTCTACCCTGTTTGCTCCCTGTGTTCGAACTCTCTGCATACTTGCTTGCTACATATTTTGTGCAGAGTTAAAAATAAATTTTAACTCCACATTTATTTCTAATTGTTGATCTGTAATGTGGGTTAATTGTTGATTTTAGTCCAGGATTCATTGTGAGTCGTCACAGCGACGGTTGTCTCCGCCTTGTGTGAGTTACCATTTTAGACTCCGTGAGTTTTAGCAAAATCAAATGGCGCCGTTGCCGGGGATTGATCGTACCAAATCCCATTGACTTCCATCAATGGTTCCTGCTCGAAGGAGGAAGGAGGAAGAACGGCCAGTGGCTGCTCCGGCTGGTAAACCACCATCTGCGTGTCTGAAGATGGCGGCTGCGCTGGGTAGTACTGTAGCAGTGGAACCGGCTCTGCCTGGATATGATTCACTATATCTAAAGCTCATGGCAGTCGAGAGCCGGGAGAGCACACCCCTGGATGAGGATATACCTGAGGCTGACAGTGTTGGGACGAGTGGTGCTAATGATTTTCATTCATGCTCATCGTCTTCTGATCCCTCGGATTCAGACATTGATTGGGATGATTTTGATGACTATTTGTCTTGTCTGATTCCTCCTGAGTCAACAGCCATGACAGAGTGCGAGCCCGTACAGTTCATTGATGATTTAGCAGGCCGCCTTTCGTCAGAGATTCATGCAGAGCGAGAGTTCTCCCATGCAGACCTGGTCGCCTTCACACAGACATATCAGAAGCCAGATCTGCCACCTCCCAGTTGTCCAGAACGGAAACCTCTGCCGCAGTTGATGAAGTATAGATTCCTTGCAGGTGAGCCAGACATGTACCCAGTCATTATCTCAGCAGATTTGACTGGAGAACAAGAATCTCGTCTAATGAGGTTCTTGAAAGAAACCGCAAGGCAATAGGATGGAGTATAGCTGATCTCCAGGGGATTAGTCCGGCTCTGTGCTCCCACCACATTTATCTTGAGGAGGACGGTAGGCCATCGCGTGAGTTCCAACGACGGTTGAACCCGAATCTTCGAGATGTGGTCATGAAGGAAATATCGAGGTGGTGGAGCGCCGATTTTATCTACCCCATCTCCGACTCTAAATGGGTTAGTCCGTTACATGTGGTGCCCAAGAAGACGGGTATCACTACAGTTGTCAATGAGTCTGGAGAGGAGATCGCTACCAGAGTGCCCACTTCTTGGAGGGTCTGTGTGGACTACAGACGATTGAATGAGGCCACCAAGAAGGATCACTTCCCGCTACCCTTCATCGAGCGGCTAGCTGGGAAGAGTCATTACTGCTTTCTTAATGGGTACTCTGGATATAATCAAGTGTCCATTGCGCCCGAAGACCAGGAGAAAACGACATTCACCTGTCCGTTTGGGACGTATGCTTTCAGACGGATGCCCTTTGGTCTATGTAACGCTCCGGCGACATTCCAAAGGTGCATGTTGTCCATATTCTCGGACATGGTGGGTGACTGTTTAGAGGTCTTCATTGATGACTTCTCAGTCTATGGCGACGGGTTCGATGCTTGTCTTGACTGCCTAGACCGTGTGCTTCAGCGCTGCATAGATGTCAATCTTATTTTATCTTGGGAGAAGAGTCACTTTATGATGACTCAAGGGGCGGTCCTTGGTCACATCGTCTCCAACAGGGGCATGGAGGTCGATCCGGCCAAGGTGGATATCATCAGAAAACTCAATCCACCGTCCAACCTACGTCAGTTGCGGTCTTTTCTGGGGCATGTCGGTTTCTACCGACGGTTCATTCAGGACTTCAGTCGTATTGCCCGACCGCTCACTGACTTGCTGACAAAAGACACCGAGTTTATTGTCAATGATAAGTGTCTTGCGTCTTTCGAGACTCTCAAAAACATGGTTGTTTCAACTCCTGTCCTTCAGCCACCCGATTGGTCTCTCCCATTCGAGATCATGACGGACGCTTCAGATTTTACCGTTGGGGCTGTGCTTGGACAGAGGAGGGATGCATTACCTTTTTCCATTCACTACGCCAGCCGGACTTTGGATGCCACTCAGCGGAACTACATTGTGACTGAGAAAGAGATGCTGGCCGTAGTCTTTGCTCTGGATAAGTATCGATCTTACATTCTCGGATCTAGAGTGACTATTTACACTGATCATACCGCCATCCGGTACTTAATGGCTAAGAAGGATGCCAAAGCACGTCTAACCATGTGGATCCTTCTGCTCCAGGAGTTTGATATTGAGATTAAGGATAAGCCTGGAGTCAAGAATGTGGTGGCGGATCATCTCTCCAGATTGGAGAATCTTGAGGAATCTGAGCCCAGCGCACCTATCACAGAGACATTTCCAGATGAGGCGATTTTGGCTGTCACCTCGCTCCCGTGGTACACCGACATTGTAAACTATCTTGTAGCCAAGACGGTCCCACAAGGTTGGCCCAGGCAGAAACTCGAGACCTTCCTGGCGAAGGCCAAGTTTTACCATTGGGAGGATCCCGTCCTTTATCATGAAGGAGGGGATAGTATCTGGAGGAGGTGCATTCCTCAAGAAGAGCATCACAGCGTCCTCACATACTGCCACAAGCTTGAGGCAGGAGGACATCATTCTGGAAAAAGAACAGCACAGAAGGTGCTTCAATCCGGCCTATGGTGGCCTACTCTCTTCAAGGACTCTGATGAGTTCGTAAAGAGATGTACTGACTGTCAGAAAATGGGAACCTGCAGACAGAGAGACATGATGCCTATGCAACCCATTCACTTCTGTGAGGTTTTTGATGCATGGGGGATCGATTTCATGGGCCCATTTCCTAAAAGTCAGGGATTCGAGCATATTTTGCTCGCTGTAGATTATGTCAGTCGATGGGTTGAGGCCATCCCCGCCCGAGCCGCAGATGCTAAAACCGTATGCAAACTCTTGAGGAAAAATATAATTTCACAGTTTGGGGTACCTAGAGTCTTGATTTCAGACGGGGGGTCTCACTTCATCAATGACAAGGTTAGGGCCCTTGCAGACGAGTTCGGCATTGACCATCGGGTTGCCACACCGTATCACCCTCAGACTAATGGTCTTGCCGAAGTATCGAATCGGGAGATAAAAAAATCGTGCAGAAAGTTATCTGCCCAGAACGAAAGGATTGGTCACAGCTTTTGGACTCGGTCTTGTGGGCTTATCGGACTTCTTTCAAGAATCCATTGGGGACATCTCCCTTTCATCTCGTATATGGCAAGCCGTGCCATCTGCCAGTGGAAATCAAGCACAAATCTTTTTGGGCAGTCACCGAGTTGCTGTTAGATACCGAGAGTATAGGAGACCAGAGAAGAGCAGAATTGGCAGCCCTGGAAGAATTGAGAGACACAACCTTCTCCAACAGCCTACAGTACAAAGAGAAAGTGAAGACATGGTATGATTCCCATATCAGCCATAAACAGTTTGAGCCGGATCAGAGAGTATGGTTGTTTGATTCCAGGCTGAAATTATTCCCAGGGAAATTGCAGAGCAAGTGGAAAGGTCCTTATGTGGTCAGGAAGGTACATGACAATGGCAACATCGACATATCCGAACCGTCATCTTCCTCTACCTTCCGCGTCAATGGTCAACGCCTGAAGCTATATCTAGATCATGATCTGCCGACCATTGACGTTGCCCCCATTCTTCTGGTATGAGATATGTCCCTTGACTCATATCATCTGCATCTCATACATGGTGATCACTTCTATCTTCTGCTGTACAGATCATCTGTTCATATCACTCTTTCATCTGTTGATTTATTTTCTTCTTTTCTTCTTTTCCTTCTCTATCTTCTCTTTGTATCAAAAAGGTGCCGCCTTGTATACAGCTTTCCATACTTAGGACGTACTTTGTCCTAAGTATAGGGGAGTTTGTACCCGACTTGTTCCATTCCTTCGATCCTCTCCATTGTCTCCTCTTCTTGTCTATACTTAGGGATATTTTACCCTAAGTATAGGGGGAGACAATCTGAGTACGATCTGTTCATTCCCACCCTTGACCCTCCCTGCGTTGTGTACAGTCTGCTATACTTAGGATTATTTGATCCTAAGTATAGGGGGGACGGTCAACTTCTCATTGGATCATACATTTATTCCTTTATTCTTTAGATTTTTCTATACTTAGTACGAGTTATGTCTTCTCTTTTCTCTCCGATCTATGAGGACATAGCTCAAGCTAAGTATAGGGGGGGTCGTATATACTACGTATATACTTTAGCCATAACTCGTACTTTCGTATTTTCCCAATAATATGGCTAATCATCCTTTAAAATTCACTAAAATCCGTAATAAAAAGGTGTTTTGTTCCTCAAATTCTTTTTGTATATACTGATTAATAAATCAGGTGAAAATATTTTTTGCAAAATGTTTGAAAAATAGTTTGAAAATCCGTGTGAAAAATCTTTTGAAAATATTTTGAAAATGTTTTGTTACATGTTTTGAACCTTTGTAAAAATATTTTGATTGTAAAGTTTATTTTCTTTGTGTGAAATAAAATATTTGAAAAATGATTTGCAAATGGTTTGGAAAATGGTTGCAAAAATATTTGAAAAATCTATATATACTGTTTGGAAAACCTTTGCAAAATGATTTTCAAATGTGTGTACATGTTTGTAAAAATTGGTTGTAAAAACTACGTTGGACTATAGTTTTCAAAATTGTGTGAAAAGCTTGTGTCTAATAAGTTTGAGGAATTTATGCATCACACCAAAAATCCATTATCTGTACGTATAAAAGTGATCACTTACCTTTTTAAATCCTTAAAATCCACTTCTATAATTATAAGAAGCACTCCCGTGTACATATTTTTAACCTAGTTTTCAGCCAAAATCTTTTGTTTTCAAAAATCCCAAAAACATTTGCAAAACTAAAATCCAAAAACATTTGAAAAATCTTTTTGAAAAATACAAAAAATGCATCTGCATATGCATCATCGTCATCATCTTTTCAAAAAAATCCATAAAAAGTCCAAAATCTTTGAAAATTGCATCACAAAAATATTTTCTGCATTTTGCATGGCATTTGCATTTTTCGGATTGAGTTTGATAGTTGAACAAGTCTAAGTAAAATCCGAAGATTGGAGCTTGGTTGGACCTTAAAATCTACCTAATTAACAGGAACCTTATAGGAACTGGGATTGAGGTACTTCATGTCTAGTTGACTTAATTCTTTGAGGATCACAAGACTTGGTTCAATGGATTCTTGACTGCCTAAGTAGAGTATTTCGGAGCACACGCACGACTCTTGTTGATAATGACCTAACTTGGACACCTGCACCTTTCACATGGCTCAACTCCGTTGGAGTGGTGAGGGGATTGGATTTGCCAGTACGAGACGCACACAGGTGGAAACATTTGTCCTCCTCTAGGGAGGGAAGTGCGCCCCAACCCGTCCAGTAATGATGAGTTTCGAGGATAGGAGATCATGGGTTGCAATAAAGTTTCAAAAGAGTGATAGTCTACTGGATCAAGAGGAAAAACTCCCTATGTAAATGCTGCTGTATATAGTATTCAAAAAAATGCAAAATCAAAAACTCCAAAAAAGTGGACAGGCCTGTATAAAAATAAAAAAATGCCTGCCGGAGTGTACATATGTTGTACAGTCAAATAAGCAAGCTTGAGATGCAAAGTCAAATCATGTGAGCCTGCAGCTGGATGACTTGACTACACTGGTCTTGCATCCTAGGATAGGTAGCTACACTGGCTACCGTCCATTCTTCTCTTCACCCCCTCCTCTTGAGCTGGTTGCCACTTGAACTTAGAAGGGAATACCCTACTCCTTGAGGGATGAGTTGTTGGATTGGGGAATCATTGGGTTGTCATATCAGAGAAGTCAGTCTCTTTGTCATTTCAGTTGAGGAGAGCCACCATCACTTACACTGTACGAGTCAGATTCATAGTCGTAAGGGTTTGCGTATGAGTTGAAATATTTCTGACCTGGCTATTGAGGAGACTTGAGCAGAGTTTTGGGATTCTCAAGGACTGCTGGATTTCAAACACGGCTCTCATTAAGGTTCCGCCCGCACTAAAAATTACAAAGGTCCGACTTAAGCTCCAAACTTTGATTTTGTGAAGACAAGTTTGATAATTGAACTAAATCCAAGTTCTTCTTTTTCTTTTCTTTCTTTTTCTTTTGCACTTATTGCATAAGTGTTTTCTAGGGACTAGCAAAGGTAAAGTATAGGGGGATGATGAATCCACATTTCATCATCTTTATTCTATCATTTTGGCACCAAAAACCCTAGCAAATACCTGTGAATAGCCTTAAATAAAGCATCTTAGCATTCATGCATGTGCATCCAATTAGTGTGTAACATACTGCAATTAAAGCCAAAATTATAGAATAAATAAAAGAAAAGAAAAAGAATAAAATATTGTAAATATTTTATGACCTAAAACCCCGAGACCTAGGCATCTTGATGAATAGGTCGACAAGGAATAAAGTAGGGGGAGATAAGGGTCAAATACCTATAATATTCTATTCATTCTTTATTCATTTTGGGACCTATTTTTGGTTCCAATTTTTATACATCAAATAAAGAAACTTTGTACATGAAAGTTGTAGATAATTTTATAAATAAAAATATAAAATTGATTTCACTGAAAAATAATGTACAGATAAAAAGTTATGGTCTGAATAAAATCCCAGAATCCCAACTTCCCAGACCCGTATCTCACAAATGAAAACTCCAAATGCATCAAACTCACCTTTAATTATATATAGAATAAAATAAGCTATTTAATGGCGGTGGTTTCGCATTTGGCGGAGCTACAGTTTGAAAGTTGAGTTTTGGACCCCTATTATATACTTGTACAGATTAAAATATTCAATTTATTCTTTAATCATTATTTTTGTATTTTTATATTTTTATATATTTGTAAATATTACTTATAATATATTTGTACACAAAAAATTAGAATATAAACTTAAATAAAACTCAAATAAAAATACATGTATATAAGATACATAGGTATACTACATATACTTATATTTATATAAAATATACTTCTATTTTGTTAAATATACAAAATACATCATAAAAAAATGAAAGTATAATTCAGTGTATAAAAGTATTTTATAATTTTAGAAAATAATAAACAAAATTAAATAAATTAAAAACACAAAATAAAAATAAAAGAATAAATATATAGGTATTATACCTATAACAAGTGTAAAAGTAAACTTATAAAAATATACCTCATAAAATTAATTAAAAATCATAATAAAATACTACATAAAATACCAAATATTTTTTATTTAATAATCATAACTTAATTTAGCCATTTTCGATTTTTAATTAATTTAACAAATTCTTTTCCAGGGATTTTCCTGGTTGGTCCACGTGGACCAACCAGGTGGCCAGGAGAGTTGACCTCGGGTCAACTCCCTGGTCCTAGCCCTGCACCTCTTGTCAGACCTTCCCGAGACCCGCTTTTCTCGTTTTTTTCACCATCAGGGCGTTGCTCGAGGGAAGAAGACATCTTCATGAAACTTGTTCCATGTAGCACCAGGATCCTCGCCGGCCTACCAGATCTCCCTAGATCTTCTCCACGCACCCGTGATCCTACCTCGAAGTCTGCTACCTCGCCATCCTTCAAAACCAAGCCCGCGATCTTCCTTGACTTTTCGAACCCCAATTCTTGGCTCTCTCGCGCTCCTTTGCATTCCATTCATTCCCTGGAGGTGACAACTTCAGGAGAGACGCATCGAGGAGGCGAAGCAGCGGCCCAGAGTGTTCCTTCAACCTCTGGTGGTCCAATCCGTCGAGGTATACCTTCCCTCGCCCTTCCTGGGCTCGAGGCAGTTTAATCCCCTTAGTTTTCGCTTTCATTTCGTTCCTTGCAGTCAGAGCTTCATTTCCCCCTTTGCATCCACTTCTTTCGCATATCGATTCGCTCAATCGATCGTAGCCGGAGCCATCTCCGGCCACCATCATTTTCGCGCCATACGCCGCCGCACACCCCCATTTCTTTGCGCCACATGATCAGGGCAGTTTTCCCCCGATCATATCACTCTTTCCTTGCAGGTACCAGGAGCCTATCGAGTACCTGGAGCGGTTTTGCGAGTTCGCCGGAGGTATTTTGGGAGCCCGAGCTCCGCCACCTCCTCCGGAGTGCTCGGGTGGTCGGCCACCCCTTTTTGGATCTCCAGGCAGCAAGAGGGGACCTGCAGGAAGCGTCTGGACCCCCTCCGAGCTTCGTTTCACGCTGGCGAAGGGCGTCATCGTCGGAGGAAGCTCGCAGAGTCGAGCCTTCCTCCCAGTTCTTCGAACGTCGCCCGCCGCCGTCCGATCAAGGGACCTCCTCATGATACAGCAGTGGCCGTCAGATCTCTAGAAGCCTTGACCGTCAGATCTCCTCGTGCGATCTAATCGCAGGCGTCCGTTGCGATGGGGCATCACGCGCCTACAGCGCGCCAACGTCAAGTGGGATGGCCTCGGGCCGTCCGATCTCGCCCCGGCGTGGGTAATTTTGCCTGACACCCTGCCAACTTTTGTATTTTGTATTAAGTCCCAAAACTTTTAGAAGACTTTGTATATTTTTTGCGACATTTGCATTTTTACCCCCGGTGCTTGGCATTATTGCATTCCAGTCCGCGCCACGTCACCTCACGTGCCTTGTAAACGTGAGGTGCGGGGCTTTTTGCAGTGGACTCCTCATGACATCTGATATTTCATTTTAATACCCGAACATTTAGTTTAAGAATTAAACTTTTGGTATAATTGCGTGTAAACCCTCGGGGTCTGTGGAATTCACATTTAAGCCCTTGCCAGGCGCGTGCAAGTCACGCGCCCAGGTGGGAAATTTGCTCCGACACCCCTGGGGCTCCTGTAATTTATGTTTGGTCCTGTAAATTGAATATTCAGTTCATTATTTTGTGAAAAATTGCATGTTTGCCCCCAGACTTTTGGATATTTGCATAAATGCCCCTGCTAGGCCTTCAACTTGTGCTTGTTTGCTCTATTTATTTAAGGCCTCATTTTTAATTCCAAAAATTCTCAAAAATTAGGGTTAAGCTCCTGTATCCTTGTTCTTCCACGCTATATTCTTAGTTTTTGATTTTATTTAATTTTCATATTTATTAAAAATCAAAAACATGCTTTTTATTCACTGTCTAGCTTAGAAAATACCAAAAAAATATTAAAATACCTCGAAAAATTCCAAAAAAATTCCATACTATCTATTTTATCATATTTTAGTGTCAGTCCAAAAATCACTAAATCTCAAAAGAAAAAACCTTAAAAATTCGAAAATACATAAAAACTTCAAAAAAATCTCAAAAATTGCAAAAAACTCCAAAAATAGTAAACTCAAGTTCTGTAGTCTCATGTTTTTATTGTCTTTATTTGAAAAATAGTTTGAAAATATTTTGTGGTTGGTTGCTATTTTTAATTCTCATTTTATCTCCAGCCAGTAGCTTGCTCACTGTTTTGCCTTATTTCAATGCTTAAAATTATCAAAAATCTTATGAAAAATATCCAAAAATCACAAAAATAGTAGAAAATCTTAAAAATACCAAAAAGATTTTATCTCTAAATTTTTGGCTATTTTTGCATCCTTTTATAAATATTTTATCACTCCTTGTATTACATTGTCTTTATATTCCAATATAAAAAAAAGAAAAAAAATATAAAAATATAAAAATATAAAAATCAGAAAATTAAAAATCAAAATACAAAATCAAAAATTAAATAAAAAATAAAAAAATTCAAAATTAAAAACCCACAAAAATCATTTGCTTGCATAGTGTAGACAACACTCACATACACACACACACACACATTTTATTGCTCTACCCTGTTTGCTCCCTGTGTTCGAACTCTCTGCATACTTGCTTGCTATAACATTTTGTGCAGAGTTAAAAATAAATTTTAACTCCACATTTATTTCTAATTGTTGTTCTGTTGTGTGGGTTAATTATTGATTTAGTCCAGGATTCATTGTGAGTCATCACAGCGACGGTTGTCTCCGCCCTGTGTGAGATACTATTTTAGACTCCGTGAATTTTGGCAAAATCAGA